>CAJQZJ010033539.1:3064100-3090561 GCA_907164525.1 Lophiomys imhausi | reverse complement strand
TGTGTGTGTGTGTGTGTGTGTGTGTGTGTGTGTGTGTGTGTGTGTGTATAAAATAGTAATAATTATAAAAGAGGTCATGAATAACAGGGGAAGGAGGGAAGAATCAGAGAAGGGAAAGGGGTGAAAATGGTACACTGCTCATGTATGAAATTCTCAAAAATAAAGGCATTCTCCAGCACTTCTCTCACTGAGAAACACTGTCCATATTCTACCTTTGGAAGAATCTGCCTTTGAAAGTGGTTTAACTCCACTTTTGCCAAATAGCACAGGTAAGCGAAGCTGAGTAATCCCCATGCCTATGATCAAAGGCCTTACAGCGTCTGGCTAAACTTGTCTTATTTAGCCATAAAAACACCTCAAGTGAAACTAGGCAATTTCCATGGTTGATCATAAAGGCATTACAGCTTCTGCCTGTATGTTTCGGAGCAGTTATAGTTGAAAAAAAGTCCAACAACACTGAGACTACAATACTATGGGAGCTACTTTAATACCTGCAGTTAACAGCCCAAGCTGACCTCACAGCCAACAAACAGAGCTGGTTGCAAGAAATGCACATGGACCACCTTGGAAGCCCACCATAGTAATTTCTATAGATAGAAAACCCCAGCATGAGAGACCCCAAAGAGAAAAGCCAGCACGCCCAGCTACTTTCCAATTCTTGACCCTCAAAATCATAAGTATGTAATTTACCACCAAGTTTAGTATATAATATATTATGTATAAATGTGACTTGGACGTTATGATAAGTTTCTATTGTCATTATGGATTTATTTTCATTTTGGAAGGCAGATGTCTCATAAAACTCTGAGCTCCGGGTAATGCTGGCTTCTACCAAACAGTGTTCAATGTTGAGCAATCATCTTTACCCAGTTAATAGTTACCTATTTGGGGGGGCTTTTCTTCATGTGTCCTACTCTTGGGATGTTTAAGAATTTGCTTCATTTTTAGATCATTTTGTTGCTGTTGTTTCTCTTTAGTACTTTGTATACTAAAGCTCTTTGTGGATTTCTAGCCTATCTTGCCGTTTCTGCTTATATACTTGGGAAATTGCCTCTATGGAGTTAGCAGTGTCTCAGAGAGATACTTCAAGGAGTCTGTGCTGAGTCAGCTTGCTATCTCTGTTACCTTCTTCCTCTGGAGTCGTTGTCCTGAAGTCTCTCTTGCCTTGGATGTTTCCTGATGCCTTCGGACAATCCTTATTTTTCTGTTTTATTGCAACTGAGCCTTTACAAGTGTTCTTGGTGAGGTATTCACTTGGTAGTAGTTTCTCTGTCACAACGTAAAGCAGATGCATACACAGCTATGCTTTTGTCTGGAGTATGTCATATATTCTGTGCTCATTTGTTCATATATTGCATGTGTCTACAACACACATATGTACTTTCTTGAGAGTCAGCGTTTGCTTTTCTTCACTCTGTTATCTCAAACCCTATAGAGCTCGTTAGCATAAAAGAAGCATCCAGTAAATATAGGGGGATTGAGAGTGTATTTCCGTAACAGAGTGTCTGACTACCATTCACAAGGACAAAGTTTTGTTGTTGTTGTTCATTTGGTTTTGGTTTTTTTGTGATAGAGTTTCTCTGTATAGCCCTGGATGTAGACCAGGCTAGGCTTGAACTCTGAGATCTACCTCCCTCTACCTACTGAGTTCTGTGATTAAAGATGTGTACCACCACACTCAGCAAGGACCAGATTTTGGTCTCAGGGCTACAAATAAAACTTTGAAGAGAGGAATCCCATAGACTTTTGAGCCTCCTAATAATCTTTCACCTAGGTACATAGCTGGGAAACCTAACCAGGTATAGGGGTAGATGACTCTAATCCCAATACTCTGGATGCTGAGGCAGGATATGCAAGTTTGAGGCCAGCCTGAGCTCACAGTGAGAAGACTCTACAAAAATGAATAAACAAACAAACAAACATATCAGAAAGTTGCCCTATGAACTTTTATGTATCTTCTAAGTTTAAGTTTTAAAATAATCTCCCATCTCCTACTCTGTATATTTAATTAGCCACTGAGTTCTGTTTTCCAGTATCCCTTCTGCTGTCCTACTGTGTGTGCCCTCTCCTGTTAGTCCACTCAATCCCAATCCAGGCAGCCATTGTGTCTCACCAGTTTACAACCTAAGTTTTATTTCTAGTTCTGTTCCCTTTTTCTAGCTTCCCCTAGCATTCTGTTTTCTCCAATGCAAATTTTATGGTTTCAATTAGTTTCAACTGTTTAGAATGTCAATAACACTGTGTACAAGATAAATACTGATCTTTTTTTTTTTTTTGCAAGGGATACATGAAACTTTAAACACACCTTATGATGATAAATAACAACTGTACCAGCCACCATAAGGTCTATTCTAAATATACAAAGTGAGGACAAAAACTGACTTGGAGGAACAATTAGAGTAAACAGAACAAAGGACTCAACTAAAAGACATGAAAGACTGGGAAGCAATACTTACTGCAAGCATCCACACATAAAATTCTCTAAAAGACTTGCCTTATACTGAGACACTTTATCAGTTTTAATGACTATTTTTGACTGAGAAGTCATTATTGTATACAAATATGTGATACATCATGTTTTGATGTACCTATCCAATATGGAATGAGTAAATCAGTGAATTAAATATACATTGTTTCCCTTACCTGTCATTTTTAAATCTGTTAGACATTTAAAATTACTCTCAGTTATTGTGGGCTGCGCAGTATATGGTTATTGATTACAATCACCTTGCTGTACAACAGATCTCTAACCCTATTCCTCATGCTAGCCTGAAATAGCACACTGAGTAAAATCAACAACTTCTCATTCTCCCCTCCACACACCACCCTCGTCCTTAGTAGCTTTCATTCTGCCTCCTATTCCTATCAGTTCAATTCTATTTTTAGATTTCACCTAGTGTGAAATGATTCAGTATTTGTCTTTCTGAGTCTCCTCCAGTCTTTGCCCACCTTGCTACAAATAGCCAGATTGACTTCACTCTTTTTAAGACTGAATGAAGGGTTAGCGCAAATGGAAGTGTTAGCAAGATGCCCGATGTTTCGCTAAGTGCCCATAGCGTTGCCGACTTCTGTGAATTAAAAACAATGGCTGGTTCTCAGTTCCCCACATCTACAGCTAGGCCAAAAGCCAACTTCTTTGTCATAGTCCCCGAGTGCCTGCTATTCAAATCACTGATTTTCTTATTTACATAGAGAAATGGGCACATAGCCATGACACCAAGACTCCAAACTGGAACATCGACAGATTTGTTCCCCTGTGTATTTTTTTAATCAATTTTTAAAATTTATTCACTTTGCACCCCGATTGCAATCCCCTCCGCTCTCTTCTCCCTGTCCCTCTCTCCCACCCTCTTGCCCCATTCTCCTCTTCCTCCCCCCACCAACCTGCACTGGCACATCCAGTCACATCAGGACTAAGTGCATCTTCTTCCACCAATGCCAGACAAGACAGCCCAGCTGTGATTTTAATAGAAAGTGTCTAGGCAGGGTTCCTCACTCTTCCGCTCTTCTCCAGGACACTGTCTGGGTCATCCAGCTCATGAGTCACCATGATGTTCTCTCCAAGTGATTGGCATCAGAATTGACATGAAAAGCTATGGGTCTCATCAAAATAATTCCCAGGAGCCATTTGTTTATGTTTACGTGGAGATATTTTATCTTCTGTGGGATATTTCACAGACTTTGTGTTCCACATGGTCATGACATATCATGGCATCTACTCACACTTTTCAGGCCTACTCTGCCTTACAGACTATGTTCATCAGAACTCTTCCCGTGGCATATTTAGACACCCACTACAATTTTATAACCATTTAAATCAAGCAGTTTGAGAAAAGTCAAGCGTAAGGCCTCAGGTGGTGGAAGTATTTCAAGAATGTCAGCACCAAATAAAAAATAATTAGCCATCTCTTTCATGAGAGCTAATTTTCACTGGGCCATGTGCAGACTATTTTTGTTCGACCAGATGCCCCCTCAATGTTGTCTTATTTCTGTTTACATTGAAGTATTATTTAAAGTTGATGGAGACCTGTCTGATTTATTCTAATTTTGCAGAAATAAATTTTTCCAGAATCATGTGATTCTGCCTTGTTTATCTCAGGTTCTCTCTTTGTGAGGGGTGTTGGCCACACATAGAAGTCAGAAACAAAGCTTTTTACATTGGCTGGTTCAGGGATTGCTTTGCAACTGGATTCTTTTAGGGGAGTAGTTTTCAACTTGTAGGTCACAACTCCTTTGGGTGGGTCACATATCAGATATCCTCCATATAAAATATTTGTATTATGATTCACAACAGTAGAAAAATTACAGTTATGAAGTATCAATGAAAATAATTTTATGGTTGTGGGTTACCACAACATGAGGAACAGTATTAAAAGGTAGCAGCATTAGGAAGGTTGAGGACCACTGCTTTTGGGATTTTCTCACCTTCTGCTGTTAGTGCCTCAATAAAATTCTTTAGATTAGCAGATTGTTACTAGTGAGTGCACCCAGTGACACTTTTCTGTAACTGCTTACAAAATAGTGACTCCCCCCACCCAGATTTTTAGATATTCAGTGGAGGTTTCTCAAATAGTCAAATAACTCTGATAAATACTTTCCTCTATGCAGGAGTTGTTTGCATTTGTTGTAAAGAATCATGGGAAAGTCTCTTTACCCAGTACAATAAGGAATTGTTTTTTATTAGCTATTTTAGTGGTTAATAATGTCATAATGGCTATACGAATATATAAAAGGAATTCACTTCCATAGTAATAAGAAAAGTAGACATTAAAAGCGGGTGAGATAACATTGTACATCCACTAAAATGACTAAAATAGAAGCAGTGAAGTACATAAGCACTTAAGAAGATGCAGAAAAATGGAGTAATTGGTGGGAGCATAAACTAGAACCACCACAGGAGTTAACATGGGTATGTACTCGGCAGCGGATGTTTACGTGGATAACCAAAGGCATGAGCAAGAATAAGCACAACCCCATCACTTCTCCTTGTTTTGGGTAATTATTTTCTGATTAAAGTATATATATATATATATATATATATATATATATATATATATACATACATATACTTTTCTGATAAAAACATATATATGTATGTGTGTGTGTATGTATGTATGTATGTATATGCTGATTAACAAAGCAGTCCATATCTCTAGGGTTTGAAAGCTGTGCATTTCCAGCTTTTTATACACAGCTCTCATTCTCCTTATATTCAGTGCTGGAAACTCTGGCTGCTTGGCTATTTTCAGCTCCTCACATTGACTCCTCAAGTTCAATCCTATGACAAGTTCTATTTCAGTTTGTACTCTATACCCCATACCCTGGTACTTCGCCAAGGTGTTCAATTACAGTGATTATATACTCACATCATCTGTTTTCCATCTCCCAGTGATCACTCTCACATTTCGTTTTGTTTTGTTTTTTTTTTTGTTTTGTTTTTTTTCCTGATTCATTCTGGGTGCATATGTAAATATGAGTATGTATGTGGATATATGTGTAAGTTGACATGTCCATGTAAATAGGCTGAAAAATGACATTTGGGTGTTTCATAGAGTCACCTGCATTCAATCCCCATTAATTTTTGAGACACAGTCTCACATTGAACCTGAAACTTGCTGTCTTGGTTGGGCTGGATAACCAATGAGCTCCTGGAATTGGCCTGTCTTTACCTACCTCAAGTAGGGTTGCATGTGGCCATGCCTGGCTTTTATGTGGGTGCTGGAGATTAAAAGTCAGAATGTCATCTTACCCTCCAAAGCATCTCCCCTACCCTTCATTTTGCATTTTTTAAACTTAGGATTTACTTTTTAAATTATTTCTTTTATTTTTTGAGATTGTAATGTGATTACATCATTTTCACCTTCCCTTTTCTCCCTCCAAAATCCTCTTGTATACCCTGTCTGCTCTCTTAAAATTTTATGGCCTCTTCTTCATTAATTTTTGTTACATCCACATATGTATAGTTATAGCCATATGTATTCCTAAATACATAAATATAACTGTGAGTCTGCACAATGTTACTTGTAGGTGTGTTTTCAGGGCTGACGTTTGGATATTGGGCAACCAATGATATGCTATTCCCTGGGGAGAGTTATTTCACCCTATCCCGGCATCTCTTAGTTGCCTATAATTCTGTGTGTACTGTAGAGGGTTTGTGGGAATTTGCCTGTTTATAGATGGAGATCATTACACAAAACCACAACCAATCAAATAAAGAGTAGTGGATCCCAGTCCCAGTGAGTACATCTATAAAACAACTCCTGAACTTAAGGCTCAGCAATCATTTCAGAAGAGGAGGGAAAGCCACAGGGTCAGAGAGTTTGTTATAAAATTTTATCTACTAGTGATGTGAGAAGATTTACTTTTATTATTTTTTTCACATTTTATTTTTTTATAATTTATTTTTTATTTCTTCGAGTTACATCTCAATCACAATCCCCTCCCTACTCCCCCCTGCAGTCCCACCCTCCCACCCTCTTCCCCCTCAACCCCCCCATCCTCTTCCCTTTTTTTTTAAGTTTAAGATATATCTTTTTCCCTCCAACAGCTCCTCCTTTCAGTCCAACACATGGTTCTTTCTCTTCTAACAATAAATACAATACAAAATAACAGAAATAAATAGGCCACAATTATGAGAGTTATGTGGCTTAGCATACATTCCCAATGTCCAGTCCATATGTATTTGGTACCTGACTTTAAAATACTACTATCTAACCATCTCCATGATTTTAAAGTTCTATATCTAACTCAGCTTTCATACTAACTTGCATCACAATTTTAAAAACAACTTCGTAGATCCAGGATACCCTCTTGATTCCTAAACAACTCAAAATTTTACTATGAGACTCTAGCTATCTATTCTTCAACCACCTCAGAGACCTGAGAGGGATAAATCTATCTGATTATATAGGAAGTGCAGGGCCCGCAGCTTCCAAAACTAAGAAATGACATACCAGTAGCTGCCTGGACAGTTCCCATTTCTCTCCATACATTACAGCATCAATTTTCAGCCGTTTGGCCCCGTTTCTCTGACAGACATTGATTGTAGAGCAGGAATTATAAAGGACTTGCCTATCCTGTCTTGGCAGAGCTAGGCTGTCGACTTACCTGCTTCCAAGTTTTGTCCTTTTTGGACAGCATTCTGTCTACAGTTGAAGCAAGGGGTTTTTCTTACAAAAAGATAGACTTGTCACTAATTCAACTATCTCCGCCTTGAGATTCTTTGATGCTCGTCTTCTACTTGGAGTAGAATAGGGGGTGCTGTCAGAAGTTGACATGTCTCAATATAAAAAAAAAATCTTAATTTAAGAAAACATCTTTGAATGCCATATTCTGCAGATCTCTTGAGTTTTTGAAGACACCCTATCTATCTCTTATATTTAGTTAAGCAAATGTTGCTTGTCTCTTAGCAACTTGATTTCTGATTAGCTTAGAAAATAACTGTGATAGACTGTCATAGAACCTAACAAAATGATAAGTTTGCATGACTATTAGTTTACATTACTTTTTTTTTAAATACTTTATTTTTTTTTCTTCAAGTTACATCTCAGTAACAAACCCCTCCCTATTCCCCCTTCCTATCCCGCCCTTCCACCCTCTTCCCCCCAGAAGTTTCCCCTTTCAGTCCAACAGATGGTTCCTTCTCTTATAACATTAAGTATTATACAAAACAATAGATATAAATATGCCACATTTGTGAGAGTTAAATGGCCCAGTATACATTCCCAATGTCCGCTTTATACATATTTGGCCCCTGACTTTAACATTCTACTATCTAACCAACTCCATGAGTTTAAAGGTCTATATGTGACTCAACATTCATACTATCTTGCAACACAATTTTAAGAGTATCTTCTTAGATCTATAACACCCTCTTGATTCCTAAACAGTTCAAAATTTAACTATGAGACTCTAGCTGTCTATTCTTCAACCACCTCAGAGACCTGAGAGGGATAAATATATTTGCTTATATAGGAAGTGCAGGGCCTGCAGCTTCCAAAACTAAGAAAGAACATACCAATGACTGCCTGGACAGTTCCCATTTTCTCTCCATACATTCCAGCATCAATCTTCAGGCTTTGGGTCCTGTTTCTCTGACACACATTTGTTGTAGAGCAGGGATTATGAAGGACTTACCTACCCTGTCTTGGCAGAGTTAGGCTGTCGACTTCCCTGTTACCAAGTTTTGTCCTTTTTGGACAGCAGTCTGTCTGCAGTTGGTGCAAGGGGTTTTTTCATGCCAAGAGAAAGGCTTGCCACTAACTCAACCATCTTACAGTGGAGGTTCTTCGATGCTTATCTTCTACTTGGAGTAGAATAGGGGGTGCTGTCAGGCGCTGATATGTCTCGATATCAAAAAAAAAATCTTGATTTAAGATAACATCTTTGAATGCCATATTCTGCAGATCTCTAGGGGTTTTTGAAGATGCCCTAATCTCTTGTATTTAGATAAGCAAATGTTGCTTGTCTCTTAGCAACTTGATTACTGGGTAGTTTAGAGAATATCTGTGATAGACTGTCATAGTAGCTAACAAAGAGACATGTTTGCATGACTAGGAGTTTGTTTTAACTATCCTAGACCGTTTTAGACTGTTGGTATCAAGAGGTCAGAGCTTCACATTTTATTTTTAAGTATCTCTAGGTATGATACCATTGGGAAGCATTATCTTTAAATTTGTATCAATATACAAAGATCTATTCAATTGTGGTTAAATATACTCTTAATTATGTATCAATATACCAAGATCAATGCCTATGTAGCCCAATATAATCTTAATATTACGTCCATATGCAAGGGTCAATACCATTGTGGCCAACTATAATCTTAATTTTGTATCAATATACAAAGATCAATACCGATGTAATCCAATACAATCTTATTTTTGCACAATAAACAATGGTCAATACCACTTTAGCCAAATAAACTACTAATTTTTGTATCAATATACAAAGGTATAAGGGCATATTCAATAATCTGCCCCTTCTTCTTGGACCTTCCTGTGCTATGTCTATATCTCATTTTTCTCAAGCCCATGCACTCCTACATAGGAGAGGAAGAACGATACAGAAAAGGAAAAGTAGGAATTCCCTGGGGCTAACCTCCAAAACCCATTATGACAGGACCATTTATCAGCTTGTAGTCTCTTCCCCTACATAACAGTTTTCAGTTATCCTTCAAATAACCAAAAAGAAGGGCGGAGAAACACCCTCCCCACCCTCTGGGCATGGGATGTCACTCTCTCAAAGTGACTTCCTGCTGATTTGGGTCATAGTAGACCTGTTTGGGGCCCGAACCCAAATGGAAAAAATGGTTAAAAATGTTAGTACACTCCTTTTATGTTCAGTCCTTCTGTTCTCAGCTGTTTAGATGACCTAAGGGGTTTGTAGGCAGAAGCTGATCTTGCAGGCTTCACTGAGGTTCCTGCCGGGGCATTGTGTAGAGCTGAGCGGTCCCAGTGACATTGGATTGCTGTGGTGGTTGCAGGCCCCCAATGGAGACAGCTATTGAGGAAGTCTGCCAGGCAGAATCAACTGGGTCACTCGTCCTCCTTGGTGCTTGATTCTGCTCTCTGCTGAGGATTCCGCTCTCCAGCTGTCCCCGGGCTCCCCTCATGGACGCTTCGATTCTCCTGGAATGATAAGAACAGAGCCCTGCCCCAATCCCAACCCTAGGACACTTGCCCTCTTTTTTTGGGGGGGATGGGGGGGTTAGGTAGTACTTCTCCTGAAGCAAATTTGGCCTTCTGACAACATACAAAGCGTTATCTTTCAATCTGGGTTAAAGAAGAAATCATTCTGTCACCTTGGAGCTAAACCAGCTCTAGTGTATATATTTTGAGATCCCAAAGGACAATCTGCCTGCATCGAGAAGGCCTTTGTAAGTAGCCTCCAAACCTAGGTCCCTCCAAATCCCATGTTCGTGTCTCTGAACTCTAATTATTGGGATCAGGGACCTTTGTTTCCCATCTGAAGGGATCAAAGATGTGTTCCACCACTCCTGGATCGAAGTCTTTCTCTATTTAGAGTTTGCCCTGCATCAGGCTGACCCTGAGCTCCGGGATCTGCCCGTTTCTGTCTCCAGTGTGCTGGGAGCTGGGACCAAGGGTGTATTCTTCTTGAATTGTGGGACCAAGAGTATTCACCCTCACCATCCTGCTCTGTATGAGTCCAGAATACATAAGTCCACCAACTCTACGGTGCTTCCCCCCCCCCCGTTTCCGCTGAAGTCAAAGGCATGGGCCAAAACCACAATTCTCTTGTATTTTATCTTAGCTCCACGTCTTCTCTACATCTGGAGGTCTGCAAAGCCAGGCCAAATGGCTGTATCCTCTGTTCCATTCACAGTGTTTCAGCCCTGCCCCTTGCCTTTTTTTTTTTTTAAGTTAATCAATTTATTTGTTTGTTGCTTCAGGTTACATCCTTATCATATTGTCCTCTTTTCCCGCTTCCCAACCCCACCCTCCCATGCTCTACCCCCTGACCCTTCCGTCTTGTTCCTCTGGGGTGGAGTGTCCCTGCCTAACATTCTCTCACCACAGATCAGGAGTCATATGAGGGCCAAGAGCCTCTTCATTCACCGGGGGCCTACGAGGCAGTACTGCCAGTGAATGGTGTCTCATTGCTACTGGGGGAATACTAAAAAAAAGACCAACAAACACACAAACCCACAAAAACAAAGAATATCAACAAAAAAAGAGAGGAAAAAGAGAAGGGAAAAGGAAAAAGAAAAAAGAAAAAAAGAAGGAAAAAGAAAAAATAAAAAAAAATATGTCCTTGTTCTTTTTGATGTGTTGGTTGTAGTACAGATATCCTGTATGATATAGTTAAAATCCTACTATAAGTGAATAGATGCCATGTGCATCCTTCTGAGACTGGGTTAGCTCACTCAGGATGAGCTCCTCTAGATCCATCCATTTGGTTGCAAATTGCATGATTTCATTGTTTCTGATAGCTGAGTAATATTTCATTGTATAGATGTACCACAATTTTTTAATCCATTCTTCAGTTGAGGGACATCTGGGTTGTTTCCAATTTCTAGCTATTACAAATAAGGCTGCTATGAACATAGATGAGGAGACTTCCATATGTCTCCATGAGAGGTCCTTTGGGTGTATACCCAGAAGTGGTATGGCTGGGTCCTGAGGCAAGGTTATTCCTAGATTTCTAAGATATCGCCAGACTGACCTCCATAGTGGTTGCACAAGCCTGCACTCCAACCAGCAATGAAGTAGGGTTCCCCTTTCTCCACACCCTCGCCAGCATGCGCTATCATTTGAGCTCTTTATCTTAGCCATTCTAACAGGTGTTAGGTGGAATCTCAGGGTTGTCTTGAGTTGCATTTCTCTGATGATTAAGGATGTTGAACATTTCTTCAGGTGTCTCTCAGCATTTAGGGATTCCTCCTTTGTGAATTCTCTATTTAGCTCCATCTCCCATTTTTTGATTGGATTATTTGGTTTCTTGGCATTTAGTTTCTTGAGTTCTTTGTAGATTTTAGATAATAGCCCTCTATCAGATGTGGGGTTGGTGAAGATTTTCTCCCAGTCTGTTGGTTGCCGTTTTGTTCGAATGACAGTGTCCTCTGCTTTACAGAAGCTTTTCAGTTTCATGAGGTCCCATTTATTGATTGTTGATCTCAGGTCCTGAGCTGTTGGTGTTCTGTTCAGGAAGTTGTCACCTGTGCCAATGAGTTCGGGGGTTTCTCCTACTTTTTCTTCTAGTATCTTTAGTGTGGCTGGCCTTATGTTAAGGTCTTTGATCCACTTGGAATTAAGTTTTGTACAAGGTGGTAGGTATGGGTCTAATTTCATTCTTTTGCAAGTGGACATCCAGTTGGACCAGCACCATTTGTTGAAGATGCTGTCCTTCTTCCATTGTGCGTTTTTGGCTTCTTTGTCAAAGATAAGTTGGCCATAGGTGTGTGGATCCATGTTTGAGTCTTCAATTCGATTCCATTGATCCACTGATGTGTTTCTATACCAGTACCATGCTGTTTTTATTACTGTTGCTCTGTAGTACAGCTTGAAATCTGGGATGGTGATATCTCCAGATGTTTTTTCATTGGACAGGATTGATTTAGCTATTCTGGGCTTTTTGTTGTTCCATATGAAGTTGAGAATAGCTTTTTCCAGGTCTATAAAGAATTGTGTTGGTATTTTGATAGGAATTGCATTAAATCTATATATTGCTTTTGGTAGGATAGCCATTTTTATTATGTTGATCTTACCTATCCATGAGCATGGGAGATCTTTCCATCTTCTAAAGGCCTCTTCCATTTCTTTCTTCAGGGGCTTGAAGTTCTTGTTATATAGGTCCTTTACATGCTTGGTTAGAGTTACCCCCAGGTATTTTATGTTGTTTGTGGCTATTGTGAAGGGGGTTGTTTCCCTTATTTCTTTCTCGGTATATTTGTTTGTTGTATAAAAAAGGGCTTCTGATTTTTTTGAGTTAATTTTGTATCCAGCCACCTTGCTGAAGTTGTTTATCAGCTGTAAGAGTTCTTTGGTGGAGTTTTTGGGGTCGCTTATGTATACTAACATATCATCTGCGAATAGGGATAATTTGACTTCTTCATTTCCAATTTTTATCCCTTTGATCTCCTTTAGTTGTCTTATTGCTCTAGCAAGGACTTCAAGTACTATATTGAAGAGATATGGTGAAAGTGGACATCCTTGTCTTGTCCCTGAGTTTAGAGGAAATGCTTCAAGCTTCTCTCCATTTAATTTGATGTTGGCTACTGGCTTGCTGTATATTGCCTTTATTATTTCTAGGTATGGTCCTTGTATGCCCGTTCTCTCCAGAACTTTTAGCATGAAGGGGTGTTGGATTTTGTCAAATGCTTTTTCTGCATCTAGCGAGATTATCATGTGGTTTTTTTCTTTCATCTTGTTTATGTGGTGAATTACATTGATAGACTTTTGTATATTGAACCATCCCTGCATTCCAGGGATGAAGCCTACTTGATCATGGTGTAT
Organism: Lophiomys imhausi; assembly: GCA_907164525.1. NCBI lineage: Eukaryota > Metazoa > Chordata > Mammalia > Rodentia > Muridae > Lophiomys > Lophiomys imhausi. The sequence goes on along the minus strand of CAJQZJ010033539.1, from coordinate 3,077,587 downwards.
GATACTTTTGATGTGTTCTTGAATTCGGTTTGCTAGTATTTTATTAAGTATTTTTGCATTTATGTTCATGAGGGAGATTGGTCTGAAGTTCTCTTTCTTTGCTGGGTCTTTGTGTGGTTTAGGAATCAGAATGACAGTGGCCTCATAGAATGAGTTTGGCAGTGATCTTTCTGTTTCTATGTGGTGGAAGAGTTTGAAAAGTAATGGTGTTAGTTCCTCTTTGAAGGTCCGGTAGGATTCTGTGCTAAAGCCATCTGGCCCTGGGCTTTTTTTGGTTGGGAGATTATTAATGACTGTTTCTATTTCCTTAGGTGTTATTGGGCTGTTTAAGCTGTTAATCTGATTTTGATTTAGTTTTGGTAGGTGGAATTTATCGAGGAAATTGTCCATTTCGCCTAGGTTTTCAAATTTAGTGGAACATAGATTTTTAAATAATGCCCGAATATTTTCTGGATCTCCTCAATGTCTGTTGTTATTTCTCCCTTTTCATTTCTGATTTTGTTGATTTGTGTTCTTTCCCTTTGCCTTTTAGTTAATTTGGCTAGGGGTCTGTCTATTTTGTTGATTTTCTCAAAGAACCAACTCTTGGTTTCATTGATTCTTGGTATAGTTCTTTTTGATTCTAAGTTGTTGATTTCAGCTCTAAGCTTGATGATTTCCAGTCTTCTGCTCTTCTTGGGAGTGTTTGTTTCTTTTTTTTTCCAATTCACCCAGCTTAGCTGTTAGTTCTCTAATATGAGCTGTCACAAATTTCTTTTTGAAAGCACTTAGTGCTATGAACTTTCCTCGTACCACAGCTTTCAATGTATCCCATAGGTTTGGGTATGTTGTGTCTTCATTGTTGTTGTATTTTAAGAAGTCTTTGATTTCCTTCTTTATTTCTTCCCTGACCCAGTGGTCATCCAGGAAGGAGCTGTTCAATTTCCATGTGTGTGTAGGCTTTCTGTTGATTCTTTTGCTGTTGAAGACCAGCTTTATTCCTTGGTGCTCTGATAAGATACAAGGTGTTATTTCAATTTTCTTGTATCTATTGAGACTATCCTTGTGACCAATTATGTGGTCGATTTTGGAGAAGGTTCCGTGGGGTGCTGAGAAAAAGGTGTATTCCTTTGTGTTTGGGTGAAACTTTCTGTAGATATCTGTTAGGTCCATTTGTTTTATGATCTCTGTTAGACTCAATATTTCTCTGTTTGTCTTCTGTCTTGATGATCTGTCCTTTGCTGTGAGTGGGGTGTTGAAGTCTCCCACTACTAATGTGTTGTGATCGACGTGTGCTTTAAGTTTTAGAAGTGTTTCTTTTTAGAAGTGTTTCTTTTACGAAAGTAGGTGCCTTTGTATTTGGGGCATAGATGTTCAGTACTGAAATTTCCTCTTGATGAATATTCCCTTTGATGAGTATATAGTGCCCTCTTTGTCTTTCTTCATTAACTTCAGTTGGAAGTCTGTTTTGTTTGATATTAGGATGGCTACTCCAGCTTGCTTCCTGGGTCCATATGCTTGGAAAACTTTTTCCCAGCCCTTTACTCTGAGGCAGTGTCTATATTTCGTAGTTAGATGTGTCTCTTGTACACAGCATAAGGAAGGCTCTTGCTTGCGAATCCACTCTGTAAACCTATGTCTTTTTATTGGGGAGTTGAGTCCATTGATGTTAAGGGATATTAGTGACCTGGGGTTGTTATTTCCCATTAGTTTGGTATAGGTGGTGGTCCTGTGCCTCTTTTGGTTTAGTTGCTGAGGGGTTTTCTATTCCCTTTGTTTTCTTGGGTGGAGTTTTCTTCTCTGGGTTGGGATTTTCCTTCTAGGATTTTCTGTAGGGCTGGGTTTGTGGGTAGATATTGTTTAAATTTGATTTTGTCATCGAATATCTTGTTTTTTCCATCTATGTTGATAGAGAGTTTTGCTGGATAAAGTGGTCTGGCTGGGCACCTATGTTCTCTCAGGACTTGTAGTATATCTGACCAGGCCCTTCTAGCTTTTAACGTTTCTGGGGAGAAGTCAGGTGTAATTCTGATGGGTCTGCCATTGTATGTGACTTGACCTTTTTCTCTTACAGCTTTTAATATTCTTTCTTTGTTCTGTACATATGGAGTTTCAATTATTATGTGGCGAGAGGAGTTTCTTTTCTGGTCTAATCTGTTTGGTGTTCTGTAAGCCTCTTGGGTTTTTATTGGCATCTCTTTTTTCAGGTTTGGGAAGTTTTCCTCTATGATTTTGTTGAAGATATTTCCTGGACCTTGGAGTCGGGAGTCCTCTCTTTCCTCTATACCTATAATTCTTAGGTTCCGTCTTTTCATTGAGTCCTTGATTTCTTGGATGTTGTGGGTGAGAGATTTTTTAGCCTTCTCATTTTCTTTGGATGTTGTACTGATTTCTTCCACTGAATCTTCCATGCCTGAGATCCTGTCTTCCATCTCTTGCATCCTATTGTTGATACTCACATCCGTAGTTCCTCTTCTCTTCCCTTGGTTCTCCACTTCCTCTTTTAACTCTGACTGTGTTTTCTTTATTGTTTCTATTTCTATTTTCACGTCTTGTATGGTTTTGTTCGTTTTGTACATTTCCTTCTCCAGCTTGCTTGTTTTTGTATGAAAATCTTTCATGGCTTTTTCCTTTTCCTGTTCAAGCTCTATCACCTTGGCTTGGAGCTCTTTAATGGTGTTGTTCCTTGTTTTGATTTGTAGAATTGTGGCTTCTTTGAATTCCTTCATAGATTTAAGTTCTTCTTGCAGGGACTCTATCACTTTCCATAATGCAGAATTGTCAATGTTTTCATGTGTTTCTGTTGGTGTGTGGTCATCCGAATTGGATGAGCTAGGATGATTCTGCTTTGTTGGAGTCATAATTCCTTGATTTCTATTTTTTTTTCACCTTTTGCCATTGGATGCATTTAGCTGTCTGTTTTCTGTGCTTGGAACCACAGTGGATGATTTGGTGTAGGGGACGAGTTACTTGGCTATCTGTCGTTGCTTACAGGGGGATTTCAAGGTCACTGTGGTTTTAATCGCCTGAGGCACTGTTAGCTGGTTCAGCCTATTCCCAGGTTGTGAGTAATGGACCAGGATTGTTTCACTGCTCCCAATTCAGACTTCCCTATGTTGCACTCTGAGTTATCAGCCTGTAATTGTTCTGATAGTATGGGCCTGTTTGCCCAGGCACAGATTCTGTGGGCTTTGTTTGTCGTCACGGAGGCTGACAGGGTCTGGCTCCATACCTAATATGTCTGGATTTTCCAGGATACAGCTATGGACCCGATTTCTGGTTTCTCTCTAGGCTTCTCGCCACAGGGCTGGTCTCTATGCCTGATTCCCTTCCTGTCTGCGCCACCACGGGTCCCGTGGGTACCCCAAGCCCCGGATCCTCCGGCTGCCTGAGTCCACCTCTCGTCCCAGCAGCTCAGCCATGGGTGCATGGATCTCTGGCCCCGCCCACACCTGTCTCTCTCCCCAGATGACCTGCCGTGGGTTCGCGGGGATTTGGCCCTGCCAGCCTTGCTCAGTCCCCAGCTGCGCTACCGTGAGTGTGTGGGATTCGGCCCCTCCCGCCCGCCTTTGTGTTCCCAGCTTCCTGCGCTCTCGCTCTCTTGGAGCCTCCTGCCCTCCGCTTCACGAGCGGCTGTGGACCACCCACTGAGCCCCCTGTTTGTTCCTTGCTAAGCCTTCCACTATCACACAAAGTTTTTTAAGTGGGTATAAGTTCATCCTGATGTGTGGGGAGCCCAATAGGCCAGCGATCTATGGCCAAGTGGACCCTGATTCTGCCTGCTGTAAGTTGGGATCGATCTTACCAGGCGCCTCTCCAAATGGGAGTTCCCGAATCCCGGGTTTAGTGGCTGTGAGAGACGGGGAGAGCCTTGTCCTGGGACTTTTAACAGTCCTTTGGGAGCTGTGAGTGTTCGGGGGGGGGGGTCTAGCCCCTCTGGTTTTTGCACAGTGCCCAATAACTCTGTGTTTTTTATGGCTCTTTTTTCCCCGTGTTCAAAATGCGTCAGTGTAGGTCGCCGTCATCTTGGCCCACCTAGTTTACATTTCTTAATTATCCTAAACAGTTTATGACAGTTGGTAGCAAAAGGCCGAAACTTCACATTTAATTTTTAAGAATTACTAGGTACAATACCTTTAAAAAGCATTACCCTTAATTTTGTATCAATATACAAAAATCAATACCAATGTGGCCAAATATAATCTTAATTTTGTATCAATATACAAAGGTCAATACCTATGCACCCCAATACTGCTGCAAAATATCAAAATAATTTCTTCTTTAATCTGAATTGAAAGATAATACTTTATATATTGTCAAAAAACCAGATTTGCTCCAGGAAAAATATTACCTGAACCCCCCCCCCCACCAAAAAAATGTAGTGTCCCAGAGTTAAGATTAGGGCTGGGCTCTGTTCTTATCTTTCCAGGAGATTTAAAGTATCCATCCAAGGAATTCAGGGACAACTGGACAATGGAAACCTCAGAAGTGAACAGATCAGATACCAAAGAAGAAAAGTAACCCAGACGATCCAGCCTTTCAGACTTCCTCAATAGCTGTTTCCTCAAAAATCTACAACCACAACAACTCAAAATCTCTAAGATTGTTCAGCTCCACAGACTACTCCTGCCAGAACTCCAGTAAAGCTCTGAAGATCAGCTTCTGTCTATGAACTTCTTAGGACATCTAATTAGCTGAGCACAAAAGGACTGAACATCAAATGATTCTATTAACATTTTTAACCATTTCTTCATTCTTATTTGGACCCCAAACAGGTTTACTATGTCCCAAATCAGTAGGAAGTCATTTTAAGAGAGCGACATCCCATCCCCAGAAGGTAGGGAGGGTGTCCCCCCCGACCTTTGGTCATTTGATGGATAATAGGAAATCTTCTTATTTAGGGGAAGAGACTACAAGCTGTTAAATGGTCTTGTTAAATGGGTTTTGGAGGTTAGACCCAGGGACTTCTCTCCTTTTTTTCTTTTCTGTATCCTTCTTTCTCTCCTATGTAGGAGTGAACAGACTTGAGAAAAAATGGGACATAGACATAATATAGGAAAGATCAAGAAAAAAGGACAGATTATTGAGTATGCCCTTATATCTTTGTATATTGATGCAAAACTAATATTATATTTGGCTAAATTGTATTGAGCTTTGTATATTAATGCAAAATTAAGATTGTATTGGGCTACATCAGTATTGATCTTTGCATATTGATACAAAATTAAGATTGTATTGGACTACATCAGTATTGATCTTTGTATATTGATACAAAATCAATATACAATTTGGCCACAATGGTATTGACCCTTGTATATTGATGCAAAATTAAGATAGTACTTTTATTATTTTTAAATGTGAATGTTCATGTGAGTGTGTGTGAGTATGCGTGTGTGTAAATATGTGTGGACAAGTTCATTCCAAACATGGTTGTGGAGGTTAGAGGACAAGTTTCAGGAAGTCAAGTTCTTTCCTTCCAACATGTAGATATCAGGGATTGAACTCAGCTTGGACTCATTGAACCATCTTACCAGTCCAATTCTTGAGCTTGAATTAAGTCTCAAAGATGAGTATTCATGGTTATCTTAAAAGACTATAATTTCCTTTTCATACACATATTTATGATTATGTAGTTTTTAAATATTATTGAAAAAGATAAGCTGTGAGCAACTGAATTCAGGAATAATAGAATTGAATTCTATTAAGCTGGATACTCAATCAATTTATAAAGTGGAAATCAGTCAGTTTTCTTGTTATATAAAAAGAAAAACAGTTATTTTCATGAAAGGAGTCACTTCTATTAATCACTATTGGAATTATTGGTTAATGAATATAGAATTCCAAGCAATTTCTCAATTTTAGTTTCTATTTGTAAAATACTAACATTTACTGTAAAACAGATTAAAATAAACACTCAAAAATTTTCAATCATTTAAAGAGTATAACACTCTCCACAGACCAAAGGCTTTCTGAGTATATGCCAAACAAAACCATCTTCTTCCTGATTTTGTTTCCTTATTATTGTCTCTCTTGAAACTTCTTTCCAGCCTTTTTTTCTGCCAACCAAGCCTTGTAGTCTTTGGTCATTCTGACTCAACCACATCCTGGCTCTGTTAAAAAGGATCTGTCTTAGTTTGAGTTTCTATTGCTGTGACAAAACACCATGACTAAAAAGCAAGTTGAAGCAAAGGACTTATTCAGCTTACACTTCACATTACTGTTCAGGACAGGAATTCAAACAGGGTAGGAACCTGGATACAGGAGCTGATGCAGAGGTCATGGAGGAATGTTGATCACTGACTTGGTTCCCATGGCTTGCTCAAGCTGCTTTCCTATAGAACCCAGGACCAACAGCCCACCATGGGCTGGGTCCCACCCCATTGATCACTAATTGAGAAAATGCCTTACAGCTCGATATTATGGAGGCATTTTCTCAACTGAGGCTTTTTCCTCTCTGTTGATGCTAATTTGTGTTTAGTTGACACACAAAACCAGCCAGCACAGGATCCTATCTAAATGCCTCATGGAACTAAGAATCTAGTTGCTTTTTAATTTTAATTGAAAAAAATATTTTGTGAATTTCACATCATGTACCCTGTTCCCTCCCATCTCCCACCTCTCCTTCGACCCACTCTCCACCCTTGCAATCTATCCCAGCATAAAAAATAACAGCTCATTGTGGAAGCTGCACTGTATATCAGTATGTCCCACAATATTCCCCTTTGTCCACAAATCCTTCTTGCAAATGTTCATTATAATAACTCCTTGGTCTGGTACAAGGCTCCTGGTTTCTGCTACTTCATCAGTACTGGAACCTCACTGGAACTGCTCACAGATATGCTGTAACTGTCCTGTGTGATGGAGATCCTGCAGTCCTGGGTTGTGGAACTGACCTTTTCTTGCACTCCAGCAATTCATCCATGGGGTAGATGTTGGGGTGAGCAAACTCAAAGCCCTGGTTCTGGACCTGGAACCTATGGAAAGGTGCAAGGCTACTCTCCAGAGTGCTGTAGCATGTGAGGGCCAGGGACAGCTCTCCTGCTCTTGTGACCCCATCTGGGCCAGATCTCCTGTCAGCCAATGGTGGTGAGGGAAAAATGGAGGAGAGGGCATCTCTCCTTAGCCAATGCTACCACATAGCAGACTGAAGGCAGAGCTGTCTCTCCCATATTCACTCTCTCAGGGCTGACTCACCCATACTCACTCCCTCAGGGCTGGCTCACCCACAACCCTCATATCTAGGACCAGCTGTAGTGTGCTACCCAGACAAGGTGCAGGGCCTGCTCTCCTGAGTGCTGCAGCATGTGAGGGCCAGGGACAGCTCTCCTGCTCTTATGACCCTATCTGGGCCAGATATCCTGTTGGCCAATGGTAGTAAGGCCAAAGGGACACAAGGGCATCTGTCCCTAGCCACCACCACCACATAGCAGACAGAGGCAGGACTGGCTCTCCCACACTCACTCTGTCAGGGCTGGCTCACCCACAACCCCCCACATCCAGGGTCAGGCAGAGTTCTTCTAGTTTCTGGTTTGTTTCCTGTCCGGGGAGCCCATCCAGTGCTTGCCTGGTACTGATCTGGTAGTCATCTCAGGCTACCCCATGGTGCCAAAGTGATGTTGGTATCCAGCTTGCTTTTTATAAATCCAGGAATGTTTGGCTACGATTCATTCAGATGTTCATAGGTCAGAACACTGAATGTAGATATAGCCTCTCTCCTCTCTGCCACCTACTGATGCACATGTGACATAGCAGTCATATCTGCAATGCCTCTAGGGGCAGAAGAATCTAGTTCCACAGCCTATTCTCCAAATCAAAGCACCAGTCACAGAACACAGAAGTCCACATGACTGTGGACTTACTCAGACCTCTACCCTGGCTTCATAACAACACAACTTCAGACTCCACAGCTCTGTGTGCCTCTTCTTACTCGCTGTGTGAACTGTATGAAGCATCTCTGTCTTGGGGTTCTATTGCTGTGAAGAGACACCAAGACAAAGGCAACTCTTTTGTTTTATACGTTTATTTATTAATTAAAGTTACATCTCAATCACAGCCCCATCCCTCCTCACCTGCTGGTCCCACCTTCCTACCCATTACTCCCTCTCCCACCTATTCTACTTCTCTGGTGTGGGGTCCCCCACATATCAGCCCCCCTCAGTTTATCAGTCACATGGGGGCTAAGAGCTTCCTCTTGCTCTGGGACCTGACTTAGGAACTCCTCTAGGATAAAGTATCCCACTAACAGGTAACAATGTCTGTGACTGAGACCGTCCCACCCATACCTTTAAGGAGTCTGTATGAGAACAAAGTTGGCTATCCTCTATAATTGTAAAGGGGGTATATGTCATGTCTAAGCTTTTTTTCTTGTTATGTTGGTTACTGTTTCAGTCATTGTAAGCCTCTGGGGGCCTAGGTTAGTTGGTTATGTTGATCTTCATGTGCTGATCTTGACACCACCAGGTCTCTCTATTCTTCCCCCCTCCCTTATATAGGCTGTGAAAGCTCTAATGGAAGAGAAAGTAGGGAAAAGCCTCAAACTCATCGGCATAGGATTCAACTTCCTCAATAGAACACCAATAGCTCAGGCTGTAAGACCAAGATCAACAAATGGGACCTTATTAAACTGAAAAGCTTCTGTAAGGCAAAGGACATTGTCATTAGAACAAAATGGTAGCCTACATATTGGGAAAAAGTCTTCACCAACCCCACATCTGACAGAGGGCTAATATCCAAAATTTACAAAGAACTCAAGAAATTAAACACCAAGAAACCAAATAATCCAATAAAAAAAATGGGTACAGGGCTAAACTGAGAATTCACAAAAGAGGAATCTCTAGTGGCCAAGAGATGCATGAAGAAATGCTGAACATTCTAGTCACCAGAGAAATGAAACACAAGATGACTCTGAGATTCCATCTCACATCTGTCAGAATGGCTAAAATCAAAAGCTCAAATGACAGCACATGCTGGCAAGGCTGGGAAGAAAGAGGAACCCTACTCCATTGCTGGTGGGAATGCAAACTCATACAACCACTATGGAAATCAGTCTAGTGATATCTTAGAAAACTTGGAATAGCTCTACCTCAAGACCCAGCCACACCACTCTTGGTCATATATCCAAAAGATTCTTCACAAAACCAGAGGAACATTGGCTCAACAATGTTCATATCAGTTTTATTTGTAATAGTTAAAAACTGGAAACAACCCAGATGCCCCTCAATGGAAAATTGAATTTAAAATACTGTGGTCCGTTTACACAACGGAATACTACTCAGCTATCAGAAGCAAGTATATCATGCAATTTTCAAGCAAATGGATGCAACTAGAAAAGCTCATCCTGAATGATTTTACCCAAACCCAGAAAGATACACATGGCATGTATTCACTTATGACTGGATGTTAACCATATAGTACATGATAACTATCTTACAACCCTCAGACCCAAAGGAACAGAAACCTAGCATAACTATCCTAAGATAAATTCCACCCAGCAGCAGATCAAAACAGATGGTGAGACACACAGTCAAACATTAGGTGGAGCTCTGGGAGCTCAAGGCACCTCTTATACAGGAAAACATTTAGTTGTGGCTGGCTTACAGTTTCAGAGGTTTACTCCATTATTATTGTTGTCATGGCAGGAAGCATGACAACACAAAGACAGACGTGGTGCTGGAGAAGGAGCTGAGAGTTCTACATCTTGATCCACAGGCAGCAGCAGAGACTGAGCCACACTGAGCATAGTGTGAGCATATAAGACCTCAAAACTGGCCCCCACAGTGACACACTTCCTCCAAAAAGGCCACAACTCCTAATATTCCCATTCCCTATGGCTAAGCATTCAAACACATGAGTCTATGGAGGCCATTAGCATTCAAACCACCACAATCTCTAAAGGTCTCTCATCACAGTGCTGTGACTGCCTGGGGATAATATGCTTGGATCTGTCTGAATGTCAGATGTTCTTTCCTAGTTTACTAATAGAGATTAATTCCAGGCAAAGGGAAGTATACATATGTGTGTGCATATATGTGGGGAGACTAGAGGTAAACCTTGAGTGTTATACCTCAGGATGTTGCCTACTTGCTTTTGGTTTTATTTATTTATTTTGCTATAGTCTCTACTGGCCTAGAACTCACTGATACAGCTAGACTGGTTGGTCAGTGAACCCAAGAATCCTCTTGTGTCTACCTTCTCTGCACCGGGATTAGAAGTGAGACACACCATGCTAAGATTAGTTTTGTTTGTTTGTTTGTTTGTTTTTAACACACCAATTCTGGAGCTCAAACCCGAGTCCCCATGCTTGTATGGAAATAACCAACTGAGCTATCTTCCAGACCTAAATCAAGATTTGATAGAGAAAAATGACTATGTGTTATCAATGAGTGATTAGATCAACCAATATCCTGCAGAAGCTTGCAATCGTTTTAGTGATCTCTAATAGTAAAATGTGTCTTCCCAAAGAGCTGGATAAACTCATAATGAGAGTAGAAACGTTCTTTAGAGAAATTATCCTATATTTTGAAAATCACAAACATCTACCATGGGTATATGAATCTACAATCTTATGCACTCAATTACAATTAAGATATAGAACATTTGCAATGATATAAAGCAGAGTGTCTGGGTGCTCAGGACTTTCAAATGTTTTATATATTATAAAAAGTAACTGGAAGACTGTAATCCAACAAATATTAATTAGATGGTCTTCCAAAGTTTCATATTTTTACAGTGCTTTTCCCCCAAAATGTTCCATTTTAACTTCACAATTTCTCTCTACTGTTTATTATATGATCACGAAATTCAGTCTTCAAATATGATTGTTTCTAGGAGGTTTATCTTAACAGGTAGTATAAAAACATTGCATCAGGCTAGTCCTTGGGTGTTTTGGCTTTTTTGTTTTGTTTTTTGTTTTTGTTGTTGTTGTTGTTGTTTTTCAGGGAATGGAAGTGGATAAGGAGAAACATCACATTAAGTTTTTTTTTTAAATAAATTTATTTACTTGTTGCTTCAGGCTACATCTCCATCATATTGTCCTCTTTCCCCCTTTCCCAGCTCCACTCTCACACCCTCTACATGCTAACACTTCCATCCCAATACTCTGGAGTGGAGTGTCCCTACATAACAGTCCCTTGCCCCAGTTCAAAAGTCATATGAAGGCCAAGAGCCTCCTCATACACTTGGGGACTACAAGGCAGTACCACCAGTGAAAAGTGTATCATTGCCAGGGAGAGAAAAATACAAAACAAACAAACAAAAAGTCTATGTCAATGTTGCCTTTGGTATGTAGGTTGTAGTATAGATATCCTGTACTATATAGCTAAAATCCAACTATAAGTATATAGATGCCATGTGCATCCTTCTGAGTCTTGGTTAGCTCACTCAGGATGAGCTTCTCTAGTTCCATTCATTTGGCTGCAAACTGCATAATTTCATTGTTTCTGATAGCTGAGTAATATTCCATTGTGTAGATGTACCACAGTTTTTTAATCCGTTCTTCAGTTGAGGGACATCTGGGTGAATCCAGTTTCTAGCTATTACAAATAAGGCTGCTATGAACATAGATGAGAAAACTTCCTTATAATTCAGTGAAGAGGCATTTGGGTGTATACCCAGAAGTGGTATGGCTGGGTCCTGAGGCAAAGCTATTCCAAGTTTTCTAAGATATCGCCATACTGACCACCATAGTGGTTCCACAAACCTGCACTCCCACCAGCAATGGGGGAGGGTTCCCCTTTCTCCACACCCTCGACAGCATGTGCTGTCATTTGAGCTTTTGATCTTAGCCATTCTGACAGGTGTGAGATGGAATCTCAGAGTTGTCTTGAGTTGCATTTCTCTGATGATTAAGGATGTTGAGCATTTCTTCAGGTGTCTATCAGCCATTAGGGATTCCTCCTTTGTGAATTCTCTATTAGCTCCTTCCCCCATTTTTTGATTGGATTATTTGGTTTCTTGGCATTTAATTTCTTGAGTTCTTTGTAGATTTTGGATATTAGCCCTCTGTCAGATGTGGGGTTGGTGAAGATTTTCTCCCAGTCTGTAGGCTGCCGTTTTGTTTGAATGACCATGTCTTTTGCCTCACAGAAGCTTTTCAGTTTCATGAGGCCCCATTTATTGATTGTTGGTCTTAAGTCCTGACCTGTTGGTGCTCTGTTCAGGAAGTTGTCACCTGTGCCAATGAGTTCAAGGGTTTTTCCCATTTTTTTCTTCTAGTAGATTTAGTGTGACCGGCCTTATGTTAAGGTCTTTGATCCACTTGGACTTAAGTTTTGTACAAGGTGATAAGTCTGGGTCTAATTTCATTCTTTTACAAGTCAACATCCAGTTGGACCAGCACCATTTGTTGAAGATGCTGTCCCTTTTTCATTGTGCAGTTTTGGCTTCTTTGTCAAAAATTAGGTGGCCATAGGTGTGTGGGTCCATTTCTGGGTCTTCAATTCGATTCCATTGATCTACTGGTCTGTTTCTAAACCAGTACCATGCTGTTTTTACTACTATTGCTCTGTAGTACAGCTTGAAATCTGGGATGGTGATACCTCCAGAAGCTTTTTTATTGTACAGGATTGATTTAGCGATTCTGGGTTTTTTTGTTGTTCCATATGAAATTGAGAATAGCTTTTTCCAGGTCTATAAAGAATTGTGTTGGTATTTTGATAGGAATTGCATTTTAAAGTAGGACCCAAATATCCTTGGATCTCCTCAATGTCTGTTGTTATTTCTCCCTTTTCATTTCTGATTTTGTTGATTTGGGTTTTTCCCTCTGCCTTTTAATTAATTGGACTAAGGGCCTGTCTATTTTGTTGATTTCCTCGAAGAACCAACTTTTGGTTTCATTGATTCTTGGTATAGTTCTTTTTGTTTCTAAGTTGTTGATTTCAGGCCTAAGTTTGATGACTTCCCGCCTTCTGCTCCTCTTGGGAGTGTTTGCTTCTCTTTTTTTTTTTTTTCCAATTCACCCAGTTTAGCTGTTAATTCGCTAATATGAGCTGTCACAATTTTCTTTTTGAAGGCACTTAGTGTTATGAACTTTTCTCATAGCACAGCTTTCATTGTGTCCCATAGGTTTGGGTATGTTGTGTCTTCATTTTCGTTGGATTTTAAGAAGTCTTTGATTTCCTTCTTTATTTCTTCCCTGACCCAGTAGTCATCCAGTAAAGACTTTTTTCAATTTCCATGTGTGTGTAGGTTTTCTGTTGATTCTTTTGCTGTTGAAGTCCACCTTTATTCCATGGTGGTCTGATAAGATACAAGGGGTTATTTCAATTTTCTTGTATCTGTTGAGGCTATCTTTGTGTCCAACTATATGGTCGATTTTGGAGAAGGTTCCATGTGGTGCTGAGAAGAAGGTGTATTCTTTTGTGTTTCAGTGAAACATTCTGTAGATATCTGTTAGGTCCATTTGGTTCATGATTTCTGTTAGACTCATTATTTCTCTGTTTGGCTTCTGTCTTGATGATCTGTCCATTGTAGGGGCTGATAGGTTAATATAAGTTAGATTTAGTGAATAC
>CAJQZJ010033539.1:3050636-3063700 GCA_907164525.1 Lophiomys imhausi | reverse complement strand
TAGTAATAAATAAGTGTTAAATAATAACTTAAAAGTTCGGTTACAGTCCATAGTTGTGAGTGGGGTGTTGAAGTCTCCCACTACTAGTGTGTGGGGATCGATGTGCGATTTAAGTTTTAGAAGCATTTCTTTTATAAATGTAGGTGTCTTTGTATTTGGGGCATAGATGTTCTATATTGAGATGTCCTCTTGATGAATATTTCCTTTAACAAGTATGTAATGCCCTTCTCTGTCTTTTTTTTTTTTTAACTTCAGTTGGAAGTCTATTTTGTTTGAAATTAGGATGGCTACTCCAGCTTGCTTCCTGTGTTCATTTGCTTGGAAAACCTTTTCCCAGCCCTTTACTCTGAGATAGTGACTATCTTTGTTAGTGAGATATGTTTCTTGTATGCAGCAAAATCATGGGTCTTATTTATGGATCTAATCTGTCAGTCTGTGTCTTTTTATTGGCGAGTTGAGTCCATTGATGTTGATGGATATTAGTGACCACAGGTTGTTATTTCCCATTATTTTGCTATAGGTGGTCATTCTGTGTTTCTTTTGGTTTAGTTACTGTGGAGTTTTCTATTTCCTCTGTTTTCTTGGGTATAGTTATCTTCTCTGGGTTGGAATTTTCCTTCTAAAATCTTCTGTAGGGCTGGGTTTGTGGGTAGATATTTAAAATCTAAAAATTTGATTTTGTCATGGAATATCTTGTTTTCTCCATCTATGTTGATAGAGAGTTTTGCTAGGTATAGTAGTCTGGCTGGGCACCTATGTTCTCTCAGGGCTTGCAGAACATCTGTCCAGGCCCTTCTAGCTTTTAAAGTTTCTGAGGAGAAGTAAGGTGTAATTCTGATGGGTCTGCCATTATATGTGACTTGACCTTTTTCTCTTACAGCTTTTAATATTCTTTTTTTGTTCTGTACATTTGGTGTTTCAATTGTTATGTGGCAAGAGGAGTTTCTTTTCTGATCTCATCTGTTTGGTGCTCTGTAAGCCTCTTGGATTTTTATTGGCATCTCTTTCTTTAGGTTTGGGAAGTTTTCTTCTATGGTTTTGTTGAAGATATCCTAGACCTTGGAGTTGGGAGTTGTCTCTTTCCTCTATGCCTATAATTCTCTGGTTCTGTCTTTTCATTGAGTCCTGATTTCTTGGATGTTATGGCTGAGAGATTTTTTTTTAGCTTTCTCATTTTCTTTGGATGTTGTACTGGTTTCTTCCATCGAATCTTCCATGCCTGAGATCCTGTCGTCCATCTCTTGTATCTTATTTTTGATATTCATATCTGTAGTTCCTGTTCTCTTTCCTTGATTCTTCATTTCCACTCTCAACTCTGACTGTGTTTTCTTTATTGTTTCCATTTCCATTTTCATGCCTTAAATGATTTTATTCATTTTGTACATTTCCTGATCCTATTTCCTTGTCTTTGCCTGGGAATCTTTCATTGCCCTGTCTTCTTCCTGTTCAAGTTGAGCCACTTTGGCTTGGAGCTCTCTAATGCTATCATCCATTTCTTCTGCTTGTGAAATTGTGGATTCTTTGAATTCCTTCATAGATTTAAATTCTTCTTGAAAGGAC
This sequence comes from Lophiomys imhausi, assembly GCA_907164525.1. Taxonomy (NCBI): domain Eukaryota; kingdom Metazoa; phylum Chordata; class Mammalia; order Rodentia; family Muridae; genus Lophiomys; species Lophiomys imhausi. Next base: position 3,062,140 of record CAJQZJ010033539.1, on the reverse strand, counting down.
TCTATCACTTTCCATAATGTAGAATTGTCATCATTTTCATGTGTTTCAGCTGTGGTGAGGTGGTCAGAGCTTGATGTACTAGCAGAGTTGTGTTTTGTTGGAGTCATATCTCCCTGACTTCTGTTGATTCTGTTTTTTCTCTGACCTTTAGCCATTTGGTTGTTCTTAGCTGTTTGTTCCTGTTGTCCTCTGGGCTTGGAGCCAAAGGGGGCACTTTGGTGTAACAGTCATATTGCTTGATGATCTGACACTTTCCACTGGCTGGATAGGGCCTTGTGTGGAGGTTTTCAGTATGTCTCTGAGAGCTCACCCCTTTCTGTTTCATCCCAATTGGGGACTCAGGTGAGGGGTTGTGATGATGATGTGTTCCTGTAGATTCCTAGGATCCAACTGGTCTTCCTATAGATGACAGTGCAGGTTGGCAGGCCTCAGGCTGTTGGGTGGGGTTTTAGCTCCCCTACAGCTTACGTGTTGGACCTTGTTTGTGATCCTCCCCAGCTGCTCACAGGGGGTTGGTTCTCAGGGTCAATGTGCATCTAATAGCCAGAAGCACTGTGAGCTGGTGCAGTCTATTCCCAGGCAATGAGGAATGGCCCGGGATTGTTTCACTGCTCCCAAGTCAGACCTTTCTATGTTGCACACTGAGTGTTCAGCCTGCAGTGGCTCTGGTGGTATGGTCCTTTGTGTACAGGCACAGATTCTGTGGATTCTGGAGATCCTAAGGCCTGTTGGAGTCTAGAAAGGACCTTACTCCATGCCTGTAGGGTGAGTCACTCAGCAGTGTCTCCCAGGTTGAAACCTCACTGATCCAGGGGGTGGAGCTATATATGCTTAAGCTCTGGTTTCCAGCTGGAAGGGCCAGTACTAGCAAAAGAGTCTAATAATAATAATAGAAACCCCACAGTTTGCCCAGGGCTTGTACCTTGTGGTGGGCAAATCCGCCTTCTAACCCTGCCTCCTTTTCTGCCACTCTCACAGCTCTGCCTATGTGTGTATCGAGCTGGCTTTGGATACTGGCAAATGGGGCCACTGTCTGCCAAGTTCCAGTACACAGCAGTCTGCATAACCTGCAGCCAGAAGAGTATCTGCTGCTCAGTCCAGCTGCTGAGTTTTTTCCCCAATGACTGTAAATAGAGGGGCCTGTATGTATATGTCCAGCAACCCTCTGGGGCCACACAGATATGCCTGGGCTTTCCAAAATGCAGCTGTGGACCCGCTGACTGCTGTACTGATGCTTGTGGAACCGTCAGCTGCTGCGTGCCCCACCGCATGCTGCTAAGAGTGTATGGCACTCCCACAGGTCCGCAACATTTTGCTAAACAGCTGGAACACCTGTGTGGGATCTGGGGGGCCCAGTAGGCTGGTGAGTAACCCTGTGTGGGGCCTGAATCTGCCCGCTGGATATTAGAGTGGATCTTACCCGCGTCTCTCCTGATGGGGGTTCCTGATTCCCGGATTTAGTGCTTCCCTGCATGTCCAAGGGGGGGGGGACAGTTCTGCCCAGGGACTTTTAATGGGGGGGGGGTTGAGTCACTCAGATTTTTGCACAGCGTTTTATAACTCTGTGGCTTTATGGCTGTTTTCCCCAAGTTCAAAATGCATCCGCTCGGGCTGCCACCATCTTGGATCACCCCTCACATTAAGTTTTATAGCCCTATACTGAACTATTCTCAGTTTGGAATTTTTTGAACAAAAAAATAATAGAATAAGGATTTTTGTTGTTGTTGTTTAAAAAACACAATCATCTACATTTTTCTAACATATATAATGTCATGAGGCTAGAAGCAAAATGCAAAACAAAGCCCCATTTTCTGTAATGCCCTTTGTGCTCCCTGTCTGTATGACAGTAAACACTGGGTTAAGAAAAAGAGTAGGGGTGTCTGAGGAAATGCATTCTTTTCACTCAGTCACCATTTCACTCTTCAGAATGACAATATTAACATAATACAACCAAAGTGCTCAGTGTGTCAGTACTTAAAACTGGACATGTGGCTCCATAGTGAAGGAGCTAACAAGTGAAGTCAAGCTCTGATAGTCCAGGTTCACAGTGTTACTGTGGCTGGTGCTTCCTAGAAAACAAGTTCTCAGGATCCCCACTTTGAGGTAGTAATTGAATTTCCTTAATGATTATTTTTAACCATTTGTGCTGCTGTCCTTTTCCATAAGTATATTTCACTTTTGATCTACTGCTGTCACCATTTAATGCAAGTAAAGAATAACCATAGCACTCTTATGGTGTTTTATCCTATTGTTTCCATTTGAAGAGAATGCCTGCCATTTTCCCTGACACATCTGCCATATTGTTAGTATATGTAATATGTTCACGAATATGTAATGGCATGCCTATACTGCTAAGGTAAATTTGTCTTCTCTGAAAGATTTCAAAATTCAACGTGTCACTTCCTTCTTAAGAATATAGTCATGTGCTCCAGTTTCCAATAATGTGGCCGATTAGTCACAGAGAATAATCTGCCAAATTGCTTGAGGTAGTGGAAGAAACTAAATAAAAAAATTTAAGATTGTATATGATGCCTTTATAAATGTATTCCTGAGTGTTTGGAACATTAATAATAAATACTAAAAGTCCACAAATGAATGAACCAAGGATGCCTTAGAAAATTAGCAAGTATCAGAGTTAGTTTATATGTAGAGGATGAACAGTTATCTGGAGCCTCCATGGTGGTATGAGGCATGGAGAGAGAAGATGATGTTCCCAAGCTAGAAATTTAATGAGAGGCAATGCCACCAAACTCAGACTCACAGGACAAGTGAGAATTAGAAATAAGCCTTGCTGTTCAATGGAGATACTCAGAGAAATTTCCTATCTCCAGGACAGTGCCAAGTGAAGGAGAAAATCCTTCTTAGAATTTTCATAATCCCAACCTGGTCCTTTCAGTGCAGTTGATATCTGAATTTGCACCACCTGGGTGATTCACACACTCCTGAGAAACAGAACTTCATTTTAAGTGGTACCAGACAGCCAGCTCAATCAAATGGAAATCTATGTGGGGATTTGACCTCAACTCATCTTTTTTTTCCCCTTTGATAGTAACTTTCATTAGTTGTACAGAGCTCAGGACACAGTCTGTTGCTCATTTAAAATGACTGTTCACAGATATAGTGCAATTTGAGCAACACTGTGTTACACTCCAGAAGAAAATGCTAAATTAATGTTTTAAAATTTCAGATAAAGAATTTTCACAGGAGGTACAAAATTACAGGTACTTGGATTTTGCTAATTTTAAGGCAATATTTACTGGTAAATATAGCTAAGTATATTTTGATTTATAATTTATTTCTAATTTATTTCAACAGTGTTATCATAATAGTCTACAGTTTTACTTACTTTTATATTGCTGTTATAAGACATCATGATCATGACAACTTATAAAAGAAAGAATTTATTTGGAGCTTACAGTTTTAGAGGATGAGTTCATGACCATCATGGCAGGAATCATTGCAATCAAGGCAGGTAGGCATGGCCTTGAAGCACCTGCTGAGAGCTCACATTTTGAACCATCAGCATGAGACAGAGAGAATACACTAGGAATGCCTGACTTTTGAAAGCCCAACCCTGGTGATGTGCCCTCTCCACTAAGTCCACACCTCCTAATCCTTCCCAAACAAGTTCCACCAACTGGGGACAAAGTATTCAAAAATGTGAGCCTATGAGTCCATTCTCACCTAAACCACTGCTCCAACCATCACTGTGACTTGCCATTCTACTTAAAATCACTTGTGTTTTGAGGTTTACAGATGATTTCAACATCGTCATTTTGAGTAATGAGTAGGTATAATTCATCTGTATTATTGCATATTGTTATACTTCACTCATGTACATTATACTGCAATATTTCACTGTGTGAATATTCAACAACTGATTTTATAGTCACTATTTTTAAAAACCAAGTTGCTTCTAGATTTTTTTCACAATTATAATTCTCTTCATCATATTAAACATCTGAGACTGCCTTTCTTTGTAATTCATATATTTTTCTAGAATTATCTATTCTATTATGCTGCTTAGCTTTCGGTATTGTTATTATTCCCATATTTTCTATTCAATTAATTTACATTCCTATCATTGTTATCCCCATTCATCATACTTTTTGAATTTATTTTTTTATCCTTTTACTCATTTCTTAAGACAGATGCTTTAATTCTCTTGCAATAATGACCATCTCTAGTTTTATATTTTCCTATAAGAATTCACACCATTTCATTTTCATATTTATATGTAAATTTCAATGTGTTTTGTGACTACTTTGTGCTTTTCATTATTGTTTCTATTTTGACCATAATAAATTGAAATAGTTAAGCAAATACACTTGCTTAGCTTGTCTTGGTGTTTGCTTTGAACTTCATTGCATAAGCATCAGAGAACGTATTTTACAAGATGATTTTTATGCAAGTTCTTAAAACATGATTTCTCCTTGATTCGTGTTAATCTTTTAAAAATACTATACTCTGTACCTCAGTTAAAGTTTAGTTCTCTAATTTGAATGTTTTATGATTTTTTTTGTTTGTTTTTAAGAGGGAAGATTTGACAATTGTCTTTTTCTTTCTGTCTTTTTTTTTATTCTTCTCTCTTATATTACATTCTGACCTCAGTTTTTATTTCTTCCTCTCCTCTCAGTTGCCTCTTTCCCCCAGTACACTCCTCCTCCTTTCTCTTAAGAAAAGAGCAGGCCTCCCATGGATATCAATCAAACATGACATATCAAGTTGGAGTAACATTAGGTATTATCTCTTGTATGAAGGCTAGATGAGACAATCCAGTAAGGGCAAAAGAGTCCCTAAAGCAGGCCAAAGAGTCAGAGACAACCCCTGCTCTCACTGTTAAAGGAGTCTTACAAGAATATCAAGGTGCATAACCATAACATATGTGCAGAGTGCCCAGGTCAGACTCATGCAGGATCCCTAGTTTTTTATTTAGTCTCTGTGAACCCTTATGATCACTGCTTAAGTCATTCTGTGAGTATTCTTGTAGTGTCCTTGACCCACTGGGTTCCAACAATCCTTCCTTCCCCTCTTCAGCAGGATTCCGCCAGCTCTGCCTACTGTTGTCTGTGGGTCCCTGCATTTGTTTCCATCAGTTTCCGGATGAAGCCTCTCTGATGACAATTATGCTAGGCTCCTGTCTACAGGTATAGCAGAATATCATTAGTGATAATTTCATTGACTTTTTTGTTTTAATTGCTGTCCTATTTGGTTTTATCCTTGCTCTCTGGGCTCTCCTGTCTCTGGTTTCTGACTCTCTAGGTAGTATCAGTGGTAGGCTCCCTCTTGTGGCATGGGTCTCATGCCACTCGCATAATTTCTGGGCCACCTTTACCCCAGCATATCTTGCAGACAGGACAGATTGTAGGTCAAAGGTTTTGGTGCTCAGTTGGTATCCCAGTCCCTCCACTGGAAGTCTCGTCTGGTTACAGGAGACGGCCAGTTCAGGTTCTGTATTCTCCATTACTGTAAGTCCTAGGTAGGGTCACCATTGTAGATTGCTTGGATTTTCCATTACACAAGATTTCTAGCCCTTCCCCAGGATGCCCTGCAATTACAGTTGTCTATCCCAGTACTCTCTCCTTCCATCCCTCATACTACCTGATCCTTTCTCTTCCCATCCCTTCCCCACCCTCAGTCCCCTTGGCATATCTATTCTACTTTCTCTTCCCAGGAAGATTCCCACCTTGAGCCCTCAGTGTTACTTAGATTCTACCAGGGACGCTTCATTTACATGCATCAGTACAATCCTATCATAAGAAGGGGGATGCAGTACCTAATTATCCTAAGGGCAGCAGAGGGTGGAGGAAGAATGTCAGCAGGGAACTGTGTCAAAAGTTACACTCCAGGTTTTGTTAGAGGCATGGGCAAAGGTCATCGTCTGAAAACTAAGGTACTAAGATATCTCATTAGCATGGGAGGCATTTCCAGGAATTCCAGGTACTCAGTGAATGGATTTCTTATTGGGAGAAAGGGTTGGACCTGTAATTTCCCTGAAGGGCTATGTGGCATTTCTCAGATAGAGGGTCTTGCACACTGCTTTCCGATGCTGATTTCAGCCCTGAGATTTCGTTACCCCCTACCTGAGGCATTCTCTGTTTGGGCTTAATAAAAAAGGCTGACAGTCTATCCCTGAGCAGAGAAGGAAGTGGAAAGTAGGACTTCCTGATAGGCAGAAAGGAACTCTGAGAAGAAGAAAGAAGAAAGCCCTTTCACCAGGAGACTCAAGAGGGATCAGACATAACTGTAGGCCTAGAAGGTACAGAGATCCACATGGCTAGTTGGGATTATGTGGTTGGGTTAACTTAGGTGAGCTAGTTGAAAGTCTGTCCAGGTAGGGCCTAAGCATTGAAATATTAGAAGGTCTTTGTGTGTTTATTTTATGAACATAAAACCATCCTGGATCTCAGGCTTTTTACCTGGAGAAATAAGCCTCAGTCTTTTACAACAGAGAGCTGTGGAGTCCAGCAGTCTGGGAACCCCCAGATAGTGAAAGGACAACCTTGCTGACAAGGGGAGTTCATCATTTTGCATCAATCTCAGGGGCTTTCTGGTAATACCAGACTTCAAACTTAGCAGCAGGATTTCCCGACAGGTAGCAAAGAGCAATAACAAAATATCCTATAATGTTTGAGAATCTATGGGCTCTTTCCAATGTACAGTTCCAATAGAGGTAATGCATTTATGACATAAAGGTTTTTATTTGTTATTCTGTGGTATCTAACAAGGGTACTAGTGCCCCTTTATAGACTAACTGCATTTAAACTCTATTTCTATTCATACATGCTCATGTTATTATTTCAGTATTTATTTGATGAGCTTTGATTATGAATTCATATTTGAATATATTTGTTCTTTTGGAAAAACTGAGTCTAAACTTGGGATGAGAGAACTTTAGAACATTTGACTTTTCTTATTTTGGAAATTGAGAAACAATTCTGACAACAAGCTAGACCTTTCACACTACATTTGCTAGTGAAGAGTTTCCAGCATCATGTTTTCTACTTCCAACTGTCACAGTTGATTGTTTTTCTCCTGATCCAGAGCAATGATAATAAAAACATTTACTTTCAGGACCACCTGGGCTTCCTGTACTTGTCTGTGGTCCATTATATCCTCTAGATAGTGGTAAATGATGCCTTCAAATATTCACTTCTTAGTTTGAGACCAGAAATGAATTTAAAGGGATATTTTATCCAGGTAGATAATCTGGTCTTTCATTTACCTGACTTTTTAAGTTGGAGTATCTTGAGACATCTGTATTCTATCATACTTCCATAAAGAGATCCAAAAATCACTTTCTTCTAAATATCATAACAATTCAACAATAAGGTTGTTATTGTTTCAAAAAAATATACCATACAGTTGCCATCGAAAAGCTCAGTAAATGCAAAATTCTGCTCATTGAAAATGATCATTCAGTAGCATGGCTGATATAGTTCACTGTAACAGACCATTTCTCCTGTCAACAACACTCTTTAGGATAGATTGGGCCAAATCCAAGATATGCTAACCATCTGAAAGACATTAATCCAAGACCCACCAAACTCAGTTCATGCCACACAAATCAATCAAATAATATAGAATTGTTTCAAAGGCTTGAGGAGGTGACTGAATGGACAATAGTGACTGCTCTGTAAGCCTGAGATTCAAATCCCCAAACTCCATGTAAAAGTTCAGGCCATAGTTCATGTCTGTATAATACCAATATTGTAGGTGACAGGAGGTGACAGATTCCTGGATATAACTGACACCCATAAAAGCCCAAATGACTAGCTTATAATTTAGTGAAACACAGTGTTTTAAAAGTAATAAGGTGATAAGCAACAGAAGATACTCAAAGTCTTACCCTTACCTCTGAGTATATGCATATCCCATTTGTGCATATGAATGTGCACATGTATGTGCTGTGTGTGTGTGTGTGTGTGTGTGTGTGTGTGTGTGTGTGTGTGATTGGTCTTGGCAGCAAGTGCTTCTATCTGTGGAGCAATTCCATATCCTTCACCTGACACCAAAAGTTTTGGAACAATAAATTACATCTGAAAAGCAACACACACTGTCAACACTAAGATTAAGAGCCATTACTTTTCTACCAGGTTGTATATGTCCATTTTTTTTATTTCTTCAAGTTATATCTCAGTCACAATCCCTTCCCTACTCCCTGCTCCAGTACCACCCTCCCACCCTTTTCCCAGTCACCCTTTCTCCATATTTGCTTCCTTTTTTTAAGTTTAAGGTATATCTTTTCCCCCTAACAGCTCCCCTTTTCAGTCCAACTAAAGGATCTTTCTCTTATAACAATAAATACAATTTAAAAAAAACAAAAATAATTAGTCACAATTATGAGAATTATAAGCCTTAGCATACATTCCCAATGTCCAGTCCATATATATTTGGCAACTGACTTTAGTATGCTACTATGCATCCATCTCCATGAGTTTAAAGTTCTACATCCAACTCAGCTTCAATCCTAACTTGTATCCCCATTTTAAATACATCTTAGATCCAGAACAGCCTCTTAATCCCTAAACAACTCAAAATTTAACTATAAGACTATAACTATCTAGTCTTCAACCACATCAGAGACCTGAGAAAGATAAACATATCTGATTATACAGGAAGTGCAGGGCCAGCAGCTTCCAAAACTAAGTAATGACATGTAACTGGCTTCCTGGAAAGTTCCTAATTTCTCTCCAAACATTACAGCATCAATCTTCAGCCATTTGGCCCTGTTTCTCTGACAGACATTGATTGCAAAGCAGGAATTATGAAGGACTTGCCTACCCTGTCTTGGCAGAGCTAGGCTGTTGACTTACCTGCTTCCAAGTTTTGTCCTTTCTGGACAGCATTCTGTATACAGTTGGAGCAAGGGATTTTTCTTGCCAAGTGACAGGTTTGCCAATAATGTAACAATCTCCAATTAGAGATTCTTTGATGCTCATCATCTACTTGGAATAGAATAGGGGATGCTGTCAGGAACTGACATGTCTTAATATAAAAAAAATCTTAAGAAGAAAACATCTTTGAATGCCATATTCTGCAGATCTCTTGAGGTTTTTGAAAACCACCTATCTATCTCTGTATATTTGGATAAGCAAATGTTGCTTGTCTCTTAGCAACTTGATTTCTGATTAGCTTAGAAAATAACTGTGATAGACTGCCCTAGTACCTAACAAAATGACATGTTTGAATTGCTATTAGTTTGCATTTCTTAATTTTCCTAAACAATTTATGACAGTTGCTAACAAAAAGCCAAAACTTCAATTTAATTTTTAAGTGTTACCTAGGTACAATACCTTAAGAAGAGTTAACCTTAATTTTGTATCAGTATACAAAGATCAATACCAATGTAGCCAAGTATAATCTTAATTTTGTATCAATATACAAAGATACAAGAACATATTCAATAATCTGTTCCTTTTTCTTTATCATTCCTATATTATGTCTATATCCCATTTTTTCCTCATCTTTTCACCCTACATAGGAGAGAAAGAAGGATACAGAAAAGAAAAAGAGAGAAATCTCTGCGTCTAACCTCCAAAACCTATTTAACAAGACCATTTAACAACTTGTAACCTCTCCCCCTAACTAATAACAAGGATCTATAACCCATCAAATGACTAAAGCGGGAGGGGGGGGGTGAGGGAATCACCTACCCTGGCTTCTGGGGGTGGGACTGGGATGTCGCTCTCGTAAAATTACTAACTGCTGATTTGGGATGTAGTAAACCTTTTTGGGGCCCAAATAAGAATGGCAAAATAGTTAAGGACGTTAATAGAACCATTTGATGTTCAGTCCTTTTGTGCTCAGCTATTTAAATGTCCTAAGAAGTTTGTAGTCAGAGGCTGAGCTTCAGGGTTTTACTGAAGTCCTGGCTGAAATAGTCTGTGGGGATGAACAATCTTAGCAATTTTGAGTTGTTGTGGCTGTAGATTTTTGAGTATGCACATTTTTTACACTGAAGTAGGCCCAATGTTCTAGGTTCTACAGGAACAACACAATCAGCCCATAAGCAATAGATGTGAATGAATATATAGATAAGGAGCAAACATGGTCAATCACTGAGACAATCAAAAAGCATCCAGAAGCTAATCCTATGCCTAACTCAACAGGAGAATGTACACCCTGTGTGTGGAAAAACACTGAAAGAAACTGATGGCATGTTTTTCATCTGCTTTACTCCGGGGAACTGTAAACATCCAACTGACAGAGTCCCTGTGTTTTATGTGTGCACATTTCCATTTTCTCCTGGAAAGCAGAACAGCACAAAATTTACAAGTGATAATTTTAGATTTACTGTGACTTCAAGTAGCACTATTAGCTGTGGTAATAATAATAAATAATATCATTATTTAGCCAAATGTCATTCAACCATCTTCCCAGCTTCAATATTAATGGATGAAAGAAATCAATTTGAGAAAATAGAATAGTTTTTAATGAAGCTAAAAATGTGTTTTACAAGTTAAATATAATAATCACTGATGCTATTTATAATATATGACTTTTTTAAATTGAAACTCTGTCATCTATTTTTCATTCAAATGTACAATTGACACTAAGGACCATTAAAAGGTAGTTTGCTTCGTCATGGATTGTGGCTCATGAATACCAATAAAAAAAAATCTGTTTATTTAAATAAAGGTAATTGTTGCCACAGTAAAATGATAAAAGCACTCCACAAAGTGTTTACTTGCAGAAAAGCAGGCGCTCTGACCCATTTGCTAATGCAATGCATTGCATCTTTGCAAGCTCTTGAGGAAAGGCCTTATTCTGCAGTTGGTGGTGGGATGAACCACTGACATTCAGATATTTAAAGGAGAAAGCTACTGGTGCTGTATAATAGATAATGTGAGGAGAACACATTTTGTTTTGTGAATCTTTTTTTTAAGTTTTAGAACAGCATTGGAAATTACAGTCTGCTTCCAACATTCCATTTGTCACTCATCCATCTGGTTTTTTTTCACTGTGTTGATTATTTATGTCTTGAATTATAGCTGTTCTTTCTTGCTTTTGCTGTGGTTTTATAAGAACAGCTTCAAGGGCACATGTGAAAAGGAATTTCTGAATGGGTTACTTGGTGCAAGGAAAGCTTCATGAGACTTAAAGCTATTTGTTGTTTCTGATACACACCTCAGGAGCTACCATTCTCTTAACTAACACAATCCTTACCTGTTTCTTACATGTTAGCACAGGACTATTTCAATGATAATTAGAAGAACAAATGGAAAAACATAAGCTCATCAATTTCTTCTATCTCCTTAAAAGATGCCAAAACAGTGTCAATAAACATAAACGGCCCCTGTTTTAACCCTGTCTCCTCCAAAAGCAGAAAGCAGCTGTATTTGGTTAAATACGGTAGGTTTCATTTGAACCTTTGCTGCGGATGAAAGCTCAGTATGACAGTAGGCAGTACAGAAGCATGAATGCCGGAGTTTGGGTCCCTACCATCCATGTGAATGAAAGTACCTGTAACCTAACCATGGCACTGAGTGAGTGGTGTAGAC
>CAJQZJ010033539.1:2971769-3050626 GCA_907164525.1 Lophiomys imhausi | reverse complement strand
GGTGTAGACAGATAGTGGAAGATACCCAGTGTCAATCTCTGACCTGTATGCTCACATGCACATGTTCGCACACATGTACTAAACAATCCTTACACACAAGATGCATAAATATGAGAGGTATCTAGCCCATCTAAATGCCTCCTGCATTACTCAGTTCTCAAGGACTAAATATGAAGTCCCAGTTATTTTTTAGTTGGATATAATTATAAGTTTTGACATTGTCCTTGAGAAAAATTTACTAATTTGTCTTATATCTCCATTTAAACATATTCGGAAACTGTAGTAAGATGCTGTCACAGTTTGTTCATCTCATTGTTCTGTTTGGTTTGGTTTTCTGAGGTTGGAATTTAAGGAGGTAAAAACTATCAATCTGTTATGCTCCCTACAGAATAAACTTTACCTATTGGTGTGAATTTATTCTTGCCTAAGAACAATGACTAAGAGGACCACACCCTGGTAAGAAAGTGAGTCATCCATGGTTACAGTATATGGTGTTTCAAGGTGACCTTGGATCAGATCTCTAGATAAAAGCAAGAAGTTGCACATTAGTCAAAAAGCAGGTTGTAAAGGTAAACAAAATGTATTTCCATGCAGTCTTGACAATGGGAATGTCTTACTTTCTTTGCTTTGTACATTAACTGTCATTTCGTTCTTGCAGATGCTAGTGTCAAGCCTTCATCTTCAGTATGCTTACCTCACACATCTAAGAAGGGTTTTAGCTCCCAAGAGGACTATATACCAGGACCTACTATAACAATAGTAATTATCTACACTGGGTCTGCAAAACCTAAATGAATGAACTAGATGCACTAAAAGGATTCATACCAAGAAGATTAAACCTAATACAAAGAAACATTGAAAACAAATCTAATGCATTGACCATCAGTTTTGCAATCTACTGGTGGGCTATCTTAGATAATGTTATGTGAAATGTTTGCAATGTGAAATGTTCCCCACAAGCTCATTCGTTTAAATGCTTATTATAAAGCCAGTCATGCTGTTATAGTAGATTGTGAAACCTTTGGACCTGGAGGACAGAAGTGAGTCACTGATGGGTAGACCTTGAATGTGTCATCTGCCTCTGGTTCTGGCCCAACACTTCTGCTTCCTAATCTGTCAATATGTGAAAAAGCTATGCCATATGCTTCTGCATGCAGGAAGTCCACCATGTTTTTTTTCTCATGATGGACTGAAACTGTAAGACAAAGTAAATCCTTCTGTAAGTTTCTTCTATTAAACTTTTTGTTTGTGGAATAAAACAGTGACTAATGCAGATTAATATCCTAGTTCTTTCCAAAGTCATCAGTGTAGTGCATCACTGATCAGCAACAGCTAAAAATGTTTATATGAGTTCTGAATGACAATTTTGCTTGATTCTGTGATGATCTGATGTTTGGATAATGAGTGTTTAGTCCTACAAACTGCTATTGAGTCACACTTAAGTGGCAAACCTCAAGGTGCATTAATTACTGTTGAAATATTATCAATTACCAGAATGATTTTTCACCCAGCTCTTTTATGAGAATCAATCCACCTTAAAGTTTATCTCTGTACTTAACAGAGTGACGAAGTCTAGCAGATTTTTGAAAAATCATTTATTGTTATCATTTTCAAAAAGATACCCATCCTGTTAATGAAACAGTATTTTTACACATGGAATAACCAATAATTATCTTGTGTATGAATAGGGTTTTGAAATCGGGAAATAATACTACAAGCCACAGATCTACTACTATGTGATTATAAAGAAATAAATTATCTAATGTTTTATGTTTATAAAATATGGACATAATCCACCACAGAATTGTTAGAGGGATTAATATTTGAAGCAGATGTTTGTATTTTCCACATCCACATGGGAAATCACCAATTCTCTGCTTAAATTAATGGTTGGATTCTGTCTACAATATCCTCAAGCCATATTTGTCTATAACCAATTAACTGGATCTTATGATAAGAAATAGTCTACTTCATATAATTAATTATTTCAATATATAAAATGAAACTTTCTGGCTTTTAAATTTTACTGTTTTTATTTTGTCTTGCAATTTAATATGAGTGTCTGGTTCATAACCTTTTTTTTCTTAATGTCCAAGAACAATTTCATTAGAGTTTAACAGAAAAACAAGCAAATAAACTTCAAGGCAGTCAAGGTGTAAATATCAGCAGTTGCCCGGTGGAGGAGAATGGTGACAGGAAGGAAAAAGGTCATGCCACTTAAGCCAGTGTAGAGGCTAACAGTTACATGATGGAGGGGCAGATGTGAGAGGAAGTGTAAGGAAGCCCAAAATGTTGAGGGAAACAAAAGTGTTAGGAAAAGTATACTTAGAAATTAGATCAGGAGAAGAAAGAGGGAAATGTGGTAGGGTTCATGAAATTAATGTAACATTTAACAGCATAAGGATTTTGGATTAGCCTAAGCTTGACGGCTCAGGTAAAAGATATGGGCAGAACTAATTATGTCCAGATGTGTTTACCATTGAAGGGCATGCCTTGAAAGCCTGCCAAGAGCAGATGATGTCATTGATCATGGGACCACAGACCACACTATTGAAGGGGCATGCCTTGGAAAGCCTGCCATGGACTATGGCAATGAAATGCCAGATTTCACGCCGAATTCATCATGACAAGGAGCATTTAAATCATGAGTGAACACGGCCCCCACCCCAGCCCTCCTCCTCATCTCAATATATCACCTTTTTTGCACTGATCTGCCGGGAGTCCGTGCCAGTGGATAAAGTAAGGCAGAGCCTCCCTGATGCTCCAGGAAGCCAGAACAGAGAAACATCTTCCTTTGAACCCCAATGCATCAGAAGGGTGAGCAGGAGATTTGAATAAACTTTTAATCTTGTAAATAATTGGGTCCTAGGACTGCAGAGGTAATTGTTGGCTGATTAAAACACCACCCTACATCAATGGTCAGAACAGATTAAATTTATAAACTGGATTTAAGATCTTATGAATAAGACTCACAGACTTTAAGATTGAAAGAATTGTTGGAAATCAGCCATCTGTATGGATTCACACCAAGAGAATTAACCTGAAAGAATTATTATCCTTTTAAGAAACTTAAGTTATTAAGTGTTTGTTTTTTTATAAATATTAGAGCATTTTAGGTATTAAGATATTCTTAGTTAGATTATAGATTTTAGAATTAGGATTTGGGTTTTAGGATTTAGGAACTTTATAGGTGATTGTTAAGAATTAATAAACATATGTGTGATAAATAAAAATTTCTGTTACAGGGAAGTTACAGTTTTCTGAATAAGTCAGAAAAGTAGGCAATCCTGTAAAGCTTAATGGTTACAACTCAGTTAACTACTGCCATAGCACATTTCTAAATGCTAACTCTGAGGAATGGATAATAGGCTAGAAATCCCATTTGACTTACACAATAGGATATTAGGATACTGGCATGCTAGTGTGTGAATGATAGTCAAATCTAAGAAAGCACTTCCACAAAAGGAAGATTGCTTGGAATTCAAACTTGACCCAGTAAATAAAGAATAATGAAAAATGTATAAAGCCTAATGGAAGTGGTTAGAGATAAGAGAAATGACTCAAAGAGAGTAGAGTCAGTGAAACCCAAACAGGAAGCAGTTTGCCGACTGGTTGCTACATGAGATTATTCTAGAATGCATTCTGCTGATGAAGAAGCAGGCATGAGCTCACTGTTGAAGTAGTGGCAAGGTGAGTGGAAGTGAGTCAATGAGAGGCAAAGGAGAGAAGACCCATAGATGAACTCATAAGTTGACTGGCAGAAGGGTGGAATAAGGCAGCCTCCAGGGGTCACTTCTGTTAGACAAGGGACTGAATTTTGAGTGCTGGTCATAGGCATGGTGGTGTGTGACATAATTGTAGCATTTAAGGTGTGAAGGGAGTTGAACTCCTGGAATCAGAAATTCAAAAGTATCCTTGGCAGCATAGAGAATTTTAGGCCAGCCTGAGCTACATGAGATTACATGGATAATTCCATGGATGTTTATTCCTTGACAATGTGACAATGGTATGATCAAATGCCTATGGAAAAATCTCAAAAGTCTGATACAAAGATGATGGTGTAGTGTTAAACATTCTAAATGTTAATTGGTCCAGTTTGCTTTCTGCTACTTAATTGACTCTGATTGGTTAAATAAATGCTGAGGCCTGGAGATTGGAAAAAGACAGAGGTAGGCAGGACTAAGGTTCGTGGGCTTTTTAGAGAGATACAAAACATCTTGGGAAGAAGTTGCTGGAGAAAAAGCCAGGAGTAAACAAGGAAAACATGCCATGGGGTAGATTAAAGAAGATCCTTCCACATGGCCTGGAACATTGGCTTAGTGTGGAGAATAATAGTCCAAAGGGATGTATATATATATATATATATAATATGTAGACCAGAGAAACTACTGTAGCTGGTCCCTGAGGTTTCAGTGGTGCATTCCTGAAAGAGAGCCTGTTTTAGTCACACTGTTCTATGGCTATGAAGAAACAGAATGGCCAAGAAAACTCTTGTCATTTCTCTCATGTACCATGTTTTTTTAATCCTTTCATCACTTGAGGGACATCTGGGTTGTTTCCAGTTTCTAGCTATTACAAATATATATATATATATATATATATATATATATATATATATATATATATGGTTATACTTGGGTAATAGAATTATGAGCTAGCTTAGATGGGCTAGGATTGCACAACCCAGGCCTAGGCTTGTTAAGATCCATCCAGTGTCTGTGTGTATTCATTTATAATGGCGGGTTAAAGATTTACACCACCAACCAATTAAATATAATATAAATACTGGGTAAACAATTAAATTAGCCATATTTTTTCTACACAAAGAAGCTAAAAAATATAATGTTCAAGAGTCTTAGATATGGTCAGTCTCTAAGCATCTACTAATATGTAGACCAGAGAAACAACTGTAGCTGGTCCCTGAGGTTTCAGTGGTGCATTCCTGAAAGAGAGCCTGTTTTAGTCACACTTTTCTATGGCTATGAAGAAACAGAATGACCAAGAAAACTTGTCATTTCTCTCATGTGCCATGTTTTTTTTAATCCTTTCATCACTTGAGGGACATCTGGGTTGTTTCCAGTTTCTAGCTCTTACAAATAAAGCTGTTATAAACATAGTTGAGATGTCCTAGTGGATTGGTGAGGAATCATTTGGATATATACCCAGGAGTGGTATGGCTGGGTCTTGAGGTAGAGCTATTCCAAAAGGCCACATTTCTTAATTGTTTTAATCCTTTTAAATGGTGCCATGCCCTGATGATTAAGCATTCAAATATATGAGCCTACAGGGGCCATTCTTATTCAAACCACCTCATGGTCCCTAAAATAAAGCTATCAACAGCCAGCTGTAGCCAGTTGGAGATACAAGACATCCTCAGAAAGGGCTCTGGTCAGAGTCTAAGGACACTCCTCTCTAAGTCTGACTTTCTCAATGTCTCTAATGTCTGTCCATTTCTATCAACTTCTATTACCCAGTCTTCTTCAGACTCCACCCATTCTTTCTGGAGACCGCAGACTACAGACTCTACACTCCCGAATAGGACTTTCCTATCCTTTTCACTTAGACTCTTGTTTTCCCCTCTGATACTTTACACTGTAGCTGCGCTCATCTTTAAAAGCACAAATCGGGTTATCATTTCTGAAAAACTATATGATATCTTTGTATTGCTTTCAAGATAAATTAAAAAAATTAACAAGTAAAAGCCTGTAGCGATGACTAATACTGTAAACTATCAGGGGATATATAGACAAAAACATCCTGGTCTAACTAACAAGCTCCAGTGAAGTAGGACACCTCATGGATAAAATTGAATCTAAGGATGTTCTGCAACTACCCTTTCTCATCTCACATCTCACTCCATGTCCCCTTCTTGTCTAATTTCCAACCAAGTTAACCTTTATCAAAGTCACAAAGCATATAAGTATTTTTGCTAATTCATGTTCTCTTCACCTTCTCTACCCTATAAATAATTCAGGTTAAATTTAGAATTCATTTATATAAACCCTCATGCTTTTATACCTTCAAACCATAAACTCATCAAGATTTATAATTACTAACTTTTGTCACATGTTGAGTAATGACTATTTCCATACTAGACTATAAGTCTCTTGGGGGTAGTATTATAGCACAATCTTATTATTATTCCTTATGAGCAGAAACATAATACACAATATAGACACCCAGAAAGAGTCTTGCATGTATAATAGAGTTCATTCATCAGTGTTAGTCCTGTGACTTTGACATACATCTTACTTGTGGAAGACCATAGCTTAAACTGTCAAATTCATCTCTGCTTTAAATAGATAAAATAAAATAACCACATAGCTGATGCTTTTTATATACTATTGCTTCATTGTGGTTGTAGAGGAGATATCCACAGGAGTACCTTGAGAGATGGAATTCATTTAACCAAGATAAAGAGTTCCATTAGGAATGGAGCTGAGAACTCCTATGTTTTCTCTCTCTCTCTCTCTCTCTCTCTCTCTCCCTCTCTCTCTCTCTCTCTCTCTCTCTCAGTATTTTCTCTCTATTCCTTGGAGCATGATGGCAAAGGAGACTGATTAATGGATGCCTTTTCTACACACATGCAGGCTGAATAAAAATGTTTCTTGATACCAAAAGAGGTTCCTTTTAGCCTACTGGCATATGAACTCAGAATAATTATAGTTGCCAAGTGAAGTAGACTTTGGTGTATCAGACATCTGTTTATATAACAATCTATGTAATTAGAGCTGAGTGAAGAGAACTTGTGAGACACTGTGACAGGATTCTCTTGAAAGCTGTATAACAATCACTTTATGTGATGCTGCAACTGCTCAGAGTCACAGTCATCAAACATGCCTCAGCAAAGCCTTTTGAGTGAAATAAATAAATAAGAATGACAGTCTTGATTCCAGAACATGTAAATAGTTCTGTTTGATTTTTCCATGACTTCTGTTTTGATGCTTAACCCCCAATAAAGATAGAAAAGTTGCAAAGAGAAACAACTTAATAATTATTATTTCAGTAACACAGTCTGGGAAGTATGGGTAGCTGGTTATTTATCTGAACACCTAACACGCACCTTAAGCATTTACCCACCAGCAAGGGCATAAAGTATTATACCCTCTTGGTCTTCCTCTTTGTCTGTCACCAAAGGATGCAGAAATATTACTAGGCTCATCAGGAGACAAAAGCAGAGAACAGGGGAAAGAATCTGATTATTGGTAGTTCCTATAAGCCCTGTCCTAAATGTATTCATAAGAACCTCTGATTCTTTAGATTTACAGACATGAGACATATTTCTAATCCCTTCCCTCTAGATCCTAAGTCTCAGGCCCCTACCTTCCAAGGATGGACACTGATAGTAAATTTCTCTCTGGCTTGGGAGAAAATAACCTCCAACTATGACTGAGTCAAGTACAGACCTAAAAATCTGTCTTCAAAAGTTACTTGCTTGCAGTTTGTGTTGATGAGCCTTCTACCTTCTACCAAATACCCTCAACTCTGATTAGGCTGAGAAATACAGAAAATGCTTGTACTTCATTCTTTGAAAAACACCAAGAGACACAAAAAGGAGAGAAAAGTAAAGCATACTGTCTTCATTGAAACTACTCGCAGTACAGAATTATGAGATTCTATTGGAATACTCTGCAAGCAAGGTTAACCGAGCAGCATTGATGATCGGATAGATAAAGTTTGGTTTGTGGTTGATATCCACTAAGCTATGCACATAAATTATGCTTTATGGGAAATTATTATTGAGGATATTGAAATAATTGGAGCAGATCCACCACACAATTCAAAGATGTGTATTTTTTGTGTAGCAATAATGATCCATGTGGGTTTTTTTGTAATAATAATAATAATAGTTATCACTTTCCCAATATTCCCACATACTAGACACTGTGGTATCATCCACAAACATTTACATGCAGATATTGAGTGGCTTAATGATTTAAAGACTCAGACTCCTGATACTACAGAGTCACCAGAAAAACCACGAAGTCCTCACAGTCAAATCAGTTTGGAATAAACTAACAGAAAAAAACTTCCAATTTTTTCTTAATGTCCAAATTATACATCTGGTTATATTCCTAAGGATATTTCAGGTGATACAGCAACAGCCTGAATGGACTTGGAATGATTCAAGGTAGAATGGCCTTAGATGGCTATAGGTTTTCTGAACTGTTGTCCATTCTTTTGTTGTCTCAATTAATTATTCTGTTTACTCATTCTTTCCTGTCTGTAGTATTTTCTGGCCAACTGGTGAAATTCAGTGACATTCCATTCCAGCTGGTGTGTATGTGTGTAAAGTTACTGTAACTGGTAGACTCATCTGTCCCAAAGCAAAACACTGTTTTATACTTGGTAGAATAATTTCCCAGGTGGATGCAACCATCCAGATATCATATCATTAATACATATTATTATATGATAAAGAGAAGCCAGGAAATAGAAATGGCAGCTATGTTTGCCTTGCTAAGTAGCCTCACTACTGTATAATGTGCCAAGAGAATGGATTCTTTGTTCCTTTTCGTTTCTGTACCAATCTTATCTAGCTATCATCCAAATACTTTGCAATATGATAATGGTATCAAAATTCTTAAGTTGGTATAGACTTTGCTTTCTTTGGAGTTATTCAGGATATTCAGTCCATAATCTGATACATGGAGGAGTCATAGTTGCTGTTTTTATTTTTATTGCTTGATAGGTATGGGGCTCAGGATAAGAGTTTAAATGTTTGCCCAAGGCATTGGAACTGGAGTAGAAGAAAGCATTGGAAATTGAACTGTGGTGACTGGTATCTACAGGATTTACTTTGAACACTAGGAGACAGATGCTTAATCAAGCATTGAAGAACTCATTCCTAAGCATGACAACAAAGGCATCAATACAGGTAAATCTCAGAACTTTTCCACCATTTCCATGATGGTGGAAAATGCATGACTGATCCTTTGGGACACAGTAGCTGTGGATGAGGTTACTCAGGATGATTGAAATCCTTAAGTATCAAAATAAGTTAAGGCAATGATGAGAAAGAAGTGGGAAATTCACTGACATCAGACATCTCTGTGCCACCTATGGTTGCCAAACCGAACACAGCCAAGTCTCTCGCCTCTCAGGATGGCCATCTGCCACACAACACATGATCTTCCAGAGTTGTCTGCTTTTGCAAAGTCATCCTGAGATGAGCCTGGAAGAAGTGTCCTCTAAATGACTGCACATCTCCAAATAACTGACTGTTCTGCAGTTGAGATGACAGCTTGGGAGGCTGGTGGCAGGGAGGTGCCCACAGGCTCACTTGCATTCATTCCACCTCCAGATCAGCAGTGCCCTTCTCCCCATCTGGAAAGAGGTGCATGACAACCTACCAAAAGCCTGGCCCAGCACCAGCCTTGCTCCGGCTTTCCTTATTATTCTGTCTTAGGAAAGCACCTTGAAACAAAATGATGTCTTCTATCTGTCATGTGTGTCATTCCTAGAAAAGTAGAAATCCTTGATAAAAGTCAATAAACATTCTACATCAACCATGACTATTACTACATTGCTTTATACAAATTGATGTGGAAACCAGTAATAAATTAGCATCTTGGTTCTTCGGGATTTTGGTAAATGATTATTACATTGACTAGAACAAAGACTAATGTAGGTTCATGGTAAGTAATACTCATTATAAATATGCATTACAATGTTTTTGAATTTTTAATTAGTCTTAAGAGCACTGATTAGAAGTGTACAAGCAATTTTAGCTTTACCATGTCTCACTTAACTATTTTATGGTGATGTTTTCATAACTTAGGAAACACAAAATTTAGAAATGAAGGCCCCACTCTAGCTATCCTTTATCCCAAAATTATTAAAATTACACAGAATGAATACAGAAAATTTTCCAGAGGGAAGTGTTTTTTCTGGTTCATTTAGAGTTATTTCTGTGAGTTCTTAATTTTTAAATTATTTGAGGTTCATATAAGCATTAAAAGTACAGGGAACTGGAGAGATGGCTCAGCAATTAAGAGCACTGACTGTCCTTCCAGAGGACTGGGGTTCAATTCCCAGAACCCACATGGCAGCTCACAAGTGTCTGTAGCTCTCACACAAACATACAAGCAGTCAAAACACCAAGGTACATAAAAATAAAAATAAATTATAAAAAATAATAGTACAAAGAATTTATACAATTTCTACCAAATATTGACATTTTAGAATTTTTCCTCTCCTTTCTTTTTCTTTCCATGTATATAGTGTTCACACACACACACACACACACACACTGTATATATATATATATATATATATATATATATATATATATATATTTGTATCTATATACACAAATCACTTTTCTTACCTATCCAAGGATAGTACAATGATATCATTAAGACTTATTTAGCCCTTTGTCTACTAAGTAGAGTAATAATAGTAGGTATTCCCCTAGGGCCTATGACCCACTTAGTGACACTTTCTCACACCTAATAGTGGTTTCAGGTATGGGTTCCAACTTAGGTTGTAAACACTAAATCCAATCAAACGTAGTTGGTTAATTCCATGACACTATTTCACCAGTGGGCTTGTCTCACTAGACGTAGCTCTCAAGGTTCACATCTGGGTGAGATTAGTGATTCCTTTTCTTCCTCTGGTAGTGTACAAAGCACCTTCCAACACTATGAAAGGCAGCTGGTAGATATGAAGCTTCCATTATGAGTGTGAATGCTCCATGTTCTCTGTCTCATAGCCAGTGTCTTCAACAATAGTGTCTTACCATCAAGTTCTGGACGATAACCCAGAGCATTGGCAATAGCCTATAATGTTTGGATGTCTGTGGGACTTCACTTGCCAACAACTCCAAGAGACACAGCCCAGTCCTTGCATTGCCTTTTTATTTGTTATTCAATGCTGTGTAATATGGGCATTGTTGTCTCATTATAGGGCAACTCCATTTCAGCTCTTTTTATTTGTGTGTATGTCCATATTTTAGGAGACTTCTAAAGTAGTAGGTTTCCATATGACCTTCCTGAAATGTCTGCAGAGTTAATTTTTCTTTTCCTATATTTCCTCTTCTACCCTGCCCTCCCATCCCCCTTCCTCTCCAATATACTGTCTTATGTCTTAATTGTATAATTTCATCTATCTGAAAAAAATGGGATTGATACAAAACAACATTCAGCCAGTTGTCATTGTAGAACTGTGTGCATAGCTCAAAGATTAATCAACATAATTATTGAATTAATAAAATGCATAATATATTATTCTTGTTCATTAATATATTTTCTTGGAATAAGTGAATTAATGAAAACTAATTGAAATGCAATAGCGGCATTTATTTTTAAATATTCTAAATTATCATCTGTTTATAAAGACAAATATACAGATGTACAGTAGGTTGAATATGAATTGGAAGTTACTTTGTCAGAAAGGCACTGGGAAGGGTCTCATACAAATGTGGGCTGACTTTGATCTCTTCTATAATATAAGTCCTCCCAGAGAGTGTGATTACCTACAGCAAGTGATATACCACCAAAGAATGATAGAAAAGGAGATAAACTTATGGCAGGTAGTTAAGAAGGCACACTTTGATTTGTGTGACAATAGAATGTGGTATGAGGTTTGTTTTGTAATGAATTCCTTATAGTATAAAGATGTGATTTTTGTCTCTAATTTTAACACATGAATTATTAGACTCCCTTTGGATGAAATTTTCAGTAATTATTCAACAGCCTTACTCTATAACATAAAACTTCATTTTATTTTCAGCACACCACTAAAGACAAAATAGTGAATATAACAAAGTCTTTAGATGGTAAGGTAATCATTACATCATGAATCAAGATAACAAAAGACAAAACTTAGTAGCTAGCAATATAAAAGTACAGGAAAAATAAAGTGAACCATTGCATATCACAGGACTGGGTTACAGCTCATTTGGAATAAAATGTACATGAAGCTCTAGGTTCAACCTTAGCATTGCACAAAACCAGGCATTGTGGCACACTACTATACTCCCAATACTCAGAGAGATCAGCCATCTTTGGCTGAATAGCAAGTTTGAAGCCAACATGGGCTACATGAGATCCTGTTTCAAAAAAGAAAAATAACTGATAGTTGAGAAAGAGAGACATAGAAGGCTTTTGTGAAAGCCTCTCTCCTCCTTCCAAACTCCTCTCAAAAAACAGTCTAGATAGGAAGTCATTGAAAAGAACTTTTTTAAATTTATTTATTACTTCAGGTTACATCTCCATCATAGTGTCCTCTTTCCACCCCTCCCAGTTCCGCCCTCCCACCCTCTACCCCCTATCATTTCCATCCCACTCCTCTGGAGTGGAGTGTCCCTACATAACAATCTCCCTCCCCAGTTCAGCAGTCATATGAGGGCCAAGAGTCTCCTCATACACTGGGGGCATATAAGGCAGCACCACTAGGGAAAAGTGTCTCACTGACAGGAAAAAAAAAAAGTCTATGTTCATGATCCCTTTGGTGCATTCATTGTAGTATAGTTATCCTGTACAATATGGCTAAAATCTGACTCTAAGTGAATAGATGCCATGTGCATCCTTCTGAGTCTGGGTTAGTTCATTTAGGATGTGCTTTTCTAGTTCCATCCATTTGGCTGCAATTTGCATGATTTCATTGTTTCTGATGGCTGTGTAGATGTACCACAGTTTTTTAATCCATTCTTCAGTTGTGGGACATCTGGGTTGTTTCCAGTTTCTAGCTAGTACAAATAAGGCGGCTATGAACATAGATGAGGAAACTTCCTTGTGATTCAGTGAGGAGTCATTTCGATGTGTGCCCAGAAGTGGTATGGCTGGGTCCTGAGAACTCTTAAACATTGTGATACAGATGCTGAAGTGTAGCTCCTCACAGTTGAAGGTTTTTGGTTTGTATGAGTGTGGGTGGGAAGGACTCAATTTTATTTAAGGGGCTGCACACTGGGAGTTGGACTATGCTCCAGTGAGTATAAGGGCAGTAGAAATTGGACTCGGTAGTGTTTTTATTCTTCTTTTGTTTTGGGGGAGATCACAAGGGCAGGGTTGAACCTGGAAAGACAGAGAAGTGAATTTAATCTGCGTGCATTTTTGTTAAATTTCCAAATAATCAACAATAAATATTTATGTTAAATAAAATAGAACAAAATAAAATACTATCACATACTTCATACCCATGAAATGGAATAAGATACATTTACAAATAAATCTATTCATTAAAATGTAGTAGCAATGCAAAATACATTCTGAAGAACATAGTATAGCAAAGAGTTGGGAATTTAAGATATATGATCTCACGCAGATGAAAAACATGGGAAACATCAATCACTCTGATATTAGGTTGTTGAGTCACACAAATTCTATGCTGACAGCAAACAGCCTTGAGATCTCTGACCAGGCTCCAGTCACACTCTGCAATCTGATGAGAATTGATTAGACCAAGGAATCCAAATGAATCATCTAGTTTCTGATCTTGTCTAAAGCTTCCCTAATCTCCATTCTATTAAATAAGATCAGAAACAGCAAATCAGAAACTAGCAAGCAGAGTTCAGGACCCTAATTGTGAGCACCTCAAGGGACAGTGCTATTTTCTTAAGTGATCAATAACTGCCTGGTGAGTGAACTTCCTAAGTTTAATATAGACAAAGGTCCTTCATAGACAACTTTGCTAACATCTCTGATTACTTTTTCTTGTTTTTCCCACCATCAAATATTTCATTTTAAATATTAATTTATAAAAGATTTGGGGAAAATGAAACCTTCTAGAAATATCTTATATAACCCATAAAATTATTTGAATAGAACCAATCTAATAGAAGGCAGAAAATATTTGAGTTGCTATGCTTTGGTATTCCTAATTTACTCAGCTAGGACTTCCTACTAATTACACTCTTTCCCAATTTTTCTGCTCCTTTGTTGTTCTTCTTTGCATCCCTCCCTCCTTATCTTTGACCCTGTTCTTTTGATTCTTTTTTTTTTTTGTTTAATCAATGCTACATAAGAAACTAAGTCTGAAATCTTGGTAGCATCCCCTCATGGCTATCCTCAACATTGTGACTCAATATTGCAATACACTTCCGACTGGCACCTACCACATCCAGAGTGAGATGCACCATCTTTCTAAGGAAATCAAGAAGCTGAAGAAACTACAGTCACCTCCTGTGATTCACTTAGGAAGTGACAAACTGTGACCCATATTAGTCACAGTTGTAAGACCCTACCTGAAATGAGAGCCTAGCTACAAGGGAAAGCCTCTAAGGTTTTAGACTTCATTTATTATGCATCATTGCCAAGAAGTAACCTAAATAAAAAGAGGCAGGGGAACTAAGGACACATAGGCTTTCAGAGAACTGCTTGTCATAGTCTCCAGTGAATTGTCTCGAATATCCCATTTGCTGTACTTATTCTAAGTATCAAAATGCAAACTGAGTATGCAAGTCTTTGCTGGGTTTCAAATGTGCTTTCAAACAGCTCTTTATCATAGATAGCAGACACTTTTGAACAATTATTAACATTTAAGCTATAATGCAAAGATGTAGTTTATGAAATCTCCTATATCAAAGTTCATATTCAAGGTAAGTATGCAGTATTCTTACAGCCCTTCTTATATAATTGTTGAAGATGTATAACTCAAACTAATATCACTTTGCCTCTTTTGGTTTATATAATTAATATTCAAAGCAGGACTATATTATTGGAGAAAAAAGGAGTAGTCCTAGTAAACTCAAAGTCCTACAAATGGGGATTTACAGACAATGGAGATGTATCTGTCACTGTTCTGGACATTGTAATCCCAAGATTGGGGTCCTGGTGTGTGTGATTTATTATGAGGATCATCCTTCTTCCACATTTCACATGTTATCCCATTTTCAAATGAAAGGCAGAGAGCAAGAGAAGCTATGGGATGTCTTTTGTGTGCACACTAATGCCATCCCTGAGAACACTACACACCTTGTATAATTAGCTCCCAAGGTACACCTTTCAATATCATCAGATAGGTATTATGTTTCAATGTACAGAACATCAACATTCTATCACTAGAGCCACATAATTTTTAAAAAGTAAGCATCTACCAGTAGGCTGAGCTATATTCAGGCCCACGTCATCTCCATGGCTTTGAATGACCTGGCTTCAGCTGGTTTCAGCCTGGCTTTTTTCCACATTATTCCACAGTGAGTGAATTATGTGCCATTTCTCCAGAGTATAATGTTATTTTTTCTAGAGCAATAATATCTTATCCTCTCCTACTTTACTCTTAAATTTTTTCCACCAAGTTGTTTTCCGTTTCTGCCTGTTGTTAATAAAACAGCTATGAACATAGGTGAGCAAGTATCCTTGTGGTATGACGGAACGTCTTTTAGGTATATGCCTAGAGGTAGTATACCTGGACCTTGAGGTAGACCAAGTCCAAATTTTCTGAGAAACCACCATACTGACTTCCAAAATGGTTGTACAAGTTTGCACTCCCACCAGCAATGGAGGAGTGTTCCTCTTGCTCTACATCCTTGCCAGCATGAGCTGCCACTTGTGTTTTTTATTTTAGTCATTCTAAGAAGTGTAAGATGGAATCTGAAAGTCCATTTTTATTTGCATTTCTCTGATGACTAAGGATGTTCAAAATTTCTTTAAGTATTTCTAGGTCATTTGAGATTCCCCTGTTGAGAATTCTCTGTTTAGATCTAGACTATATTTTTAAATTGGATTATTTAGTTTCAGGACTGGATTTTTTAAAATGTGGTACATTTATACAATGGAACATTTTTATCACTCAGCTATGAAAAACAATGACATCATGAAATTTGCAGGCAAATGGATGAAACTAGGGGAAAAAAAACCATCCTCAGTGAAACCGGAGCCAAAAAGGCAACATTATATCTACTCACTTATAAATGGATATTAGGTGTAAAGTAAAAGACAATCATGCTACAGTTCACAGACCCAGCAAGGCTTAAAGAAAGATGCAGGATCCCCCTGGGAAAAGGAAATAGAATAGATTTCAAGGATGGACTGAGGCAGGTGAGGTTGGGAGCAGGAGGGATCAAATGCAGGGTAGAAAATACTGGAAGAAATGACTGGAAATGTGGAGTGTTTCTCAGGCTAGGTGGAAACTTATTGCATTGGAAATTTCATGGAATCCATAAGAGTAACCCTAGCAAAGACTCCTAGTAATGGAGGACAAGGAGTCTGAATCAGCATCCTCTGTAACCAGGCAAAGGCCTCAAGTGGAGGGACTAGGACACCAATCCAGCCACAAAACCTTTGGCCTACAGTTTGTCCTGCCTCCAAAGTGTTCTAAGACTTGAGCCTATCAGAATCACCATCAAAGAGACCAGAGAGACTTGATCCAGCAACTGATGGGAGGAGAAGACGCAGCATCCCACAGCCAAACATTAGGCAGAGCTTGGGAATTCTTCTGAAAGAGGAAGGAAGGATCAGAAGAACCAGAAGGAGCAGGGACACAGGAGAACAAGACCCCTGGAATCAACTGACTAGGACTCATGGGGACTCTCAGATATCAGGGAGCCTATAGGGGTTTGACCTAGAGCCTCTGCATATATGTTGTGACTGAATAGCTTGGAGTTCTTGTTGGAATCCAAACAGTGGGAGTGGGGCTGCTCCTGACTCTTTTGCCTACTTGTGGGACCCTTTTCTTCCTACTGGTTTATCTTGTCCAGCCTTGATGTGATGATATGTGCCTGGTCTTACTCTCACTTGTTGGTGTTTATTTGATGTCCCTGAGAGGCCTGCACTTTTCTGAGATTTACAGGGGGTGGATCTAGGGGAGAGGGAAGGCAGAGAGGAGAGGGGGAGGGAGGAGTAATTGCAGTCTGCTTTTTTTATCTGTCCATGAGACACTTTGCCCTAGTGTTGCTGCCTTGTAGGCCCTCAGTGTATGAGGAGGCTCTTGACCCTCATATGAATGCTGAACTGGGACAGGGGACTGTTATGTAGGGACACTACACTCTGGAGGAGTGGGATGAAAGGGATAGGGGGTAGAGGGTGGGAGGGAAGGACTGGGAGGGGTGGAAAGAAGGTACTATGATGGAGATCTAACCTGAAGTAATAAATAAATGTTAAAAAAAGAAAAGAAATGAATAAAAAAATTCCTAGAAGGATTTGTAGACTCAGATCAGTACCATTGTTTTCACATCCTCTGTGTGCTCTCTGCTTATGGTCCTTTCTGAATTTCAATTGATAAAATTTCACTCAACCTTATTTATCAAGAGTTATCTCCTTTCCTAAATTATAGACTAGAGATGACCACAGTAGTCTCTCAATATATATTTTTGAGCTAAACTGCCAAAAATGCATCCTGACATATTCAGTTACTCAACAAAATTTTAGTAATACCTTGTCATATCCCAGGCACTATTCACTGCACTGTAAACCTAGAACTGAATAAGGCAATTCTGTAATTGTTGAGAAATGCTAAGCATAAAATAGTTATGATCCTAGGCACAAGGTATTTTCCACATCAATCATTTTCACTATGTACAATAATCATTTAATAACTGAAAGATACCCAAAGCCAACAAGATTTTTCCTGTAGTTCCCACATTTTAAGATGCAGAAAAGTACACACCGGGAATTCACAATACATTTATACAGATATTGCAGAAAAATACTTGTTGAAATATTAATGCCATTCTACCTATGTCATAGAAGACTCCAGAAGTCAGGAAACCATTTTTCCCAGAAATATTTATAAACAAGTTTATATAAAATAGAATACTTCTTCTCTGATCAAAATTATTTTGTACTAGGGTTGATATCAGAAGCAAATCTTTGAATTTAGGCACCGAAAATTACATATCAGATCTGTTCAAACTTTAAAGTAACAAGGACTTCATTACCAAAAGAAATATGAATGTCAATTGTCTGCGTAGGAAGGTGCTTGCTTAAATTATGAACTTCTAGGAATAAAATACCCCCTCTGTCAGAAGATGGCTGCCCTGTCTCTTAGCTAGTTAGATCACCATATGTCCATAACTGAAAACTCTCTAATTACCTTTTCTTTTCCTGGGTTGGTTAGAATATGAATTAATTGGCTGTGACACAGAAACAACCACAAACCTAATAAACAAAACTATCCTTCTCTGCCATTCACTATGTTCAATGGATTGACAGGGAACTTGTTAGTGGAAGATCCATCATCCTGTTGATAACTTCTGGAGCATACAGTGGGTGTTATGAGGAAGAGCCAGTTTTTAAATGTCTCTGCCTAAAATTGTAAATTATTATTTTCATTGTCATTACCTCTTCTCATTGGAATAAGACCAAATATTATAGGACACATGAACATTTGATGAGCATAAACTATATCTTTCATACTATGTATAATTGCCTCCCAAGAGGACATTGGGATCCTCAAACTCCATGACTCCACATTGTCCCTAAGCTACATAGCTCAGTCAGATCCCAACAAACACCAGGAATATGATAGTCAAGGGAGAGTCAGATTAAAAAGTGAAATAATTGAAGTATTCTACCAATTTATATAATAAAAAATAGGAAGGGTTATGAAAATGAATTCTAGGCTACTAGAACAGGGAACAACAGTGCCCCATTAGGTCAAAGTATTGCCATATGCACAATTAATGTAAATAATAAACTTGTGTCAGCCTGACCAGCTATATGTGTTTTAACAATTGACCATAACAACTTTTTTCACTAGAAACCTTAACACCACCATATTTCCTTCAATAATAAGACTAGTAATGTTCAACTAGGAGAAATTTTCTCTCTTCTTTTTGAGATATCTGACAATGTTCAGGGACCCTAAGACAAGCCAAACATATGAATTCTTCTCCTACTTTTTCCCAAAGGAACTTGTGTCCATTTACCAAGGCAACCACACCTTTTAGGGATGGAAAATCCCTGTAACCTTTTAAGGACTTGAAAGCATTGGTATGGAGTTGACACATACTTTGGGATCCAAAAACACTAACCATCGGCCAGAGTAGAGACTTAAAAGAGAGAGCAGATAAACTATTTATTGTTCATGTATTGCAAACTTGGTCCTCACTGAGGCATCTTTGGGAGGTGGGACCTTTAAGAGAACCTTACAGCTAATTGGAAAAGGTTGTAAAATCACAGCTTCTCGGCATTTTATCTCTTGGCAATATGATCTCTTTGTCCCGCATGCACTTCTGCTGCCTTCCACCATGGGGTTGTCACCAGAGATCTACTGCTTTCCTTTCAACATCCAAAGCTAAATACACCTCTTTTCTGTAAAGGTGATCTGCCTCAGGTATTTTACTGCAGTGATGGTAAACACTGTCCTTCAGTGACAAGATAGTCAGTCACCATATCTCTGGAAATGCAGGAACTATAGCCACCATCAGAGACTTATCAAGTGCAGGGTACTAATTTCTAATCATAGTTCTATTAACTTTTAACATCCATAAGTCATTGAAATTGGTAAGGAAGAAGGACAAACATAGCTGAGGGGTGAATATAATTGTAGCTACAATTCTCAAGGATGGGTCTTGCTTACAGTAAATGATTTGGGAAGTAATTGAACATGTAACCAGAGGCAGTACTTTAGGGGCCAACTAAAAACTAGATTGATCACCTAGAAACTAAGAGAAACTAAGAGCTCAGCCACTTGTAACAAATTTATGGAGAATTATAGGCTGGCCCGAAAATTTAGTGACCCATAGGATGAGCACGGGATAGGAAACAGAAAACATCTATGAGATAGGGCTAGTCCACTTTCTGTTGATAACAAAATACCTGGATTGGTTAATTTATTAAAATGGGGGTTTATTTTGGCTTTTATCTCTGGAGTCTGGAAAACCCAAGACACTGTTGGGTTATGGGGCACCAACTCAAGTGGAAAGTAGGAAAACAAGTTACTGAATGTGCAAGAGATAAAACATGAGAGCCAAGCAATCTTGGATTGTACCAGCTGCACTTTTGAAAATAAAACATGTAAAAAAAGCATTAATCCCTCTTAATGATATCATTACCTCTAAAAGCTCCCACCATCCTTTGACATGTCTGCAAAGTAAGAAAATGAAGATGTAGTGGACCGTGTCAGTCCTGGGAGTCAGGCAGGCACTTAAAGATACACATCAAAAATGTTCACACCTTATTTGAAGAGGAAGATGGGTTTTTTTTGCAAGGATAGTGAATTCTCATAAGCTACAGTGGTTTCTCCAATAGCATTATATGTTACAGTACACAATACATACATTAAGCATTCTTTTGAGAAGTGCTGGGATTGAGACAGAGTTTTGTGTAGTTTAAACTGGCTTTGACTAAGTATGGAGCTGAGGATGGCCTTTAGTTCCTGATCCTCCTGCCTCCATTAGCTAAGCAATGAGCCTAAAGTTGTATGCCACCATGTCCAGTCATGTTTCAGCATCAGTACTTGGATTTAAATGCACAAAAAATAAAACTCAATGCTCAATTTAGGAAACAGACAAACAAACAAACAGACAAAAGAACAAAACAAGTACTATAACTCTAAATGGAGAAATCACAAAGACCACTTCAATTGACCAATCCTTACATTTTTGTCTTTGCCATTATCATGTGGAGACAAGGCACATGGGATCAATTCAGTGTTTCTCTATGACTTGAAGGACTTTGTAAATTGCTTTTTTAAATCCATGGCTTCCTTATAGAATGTGACCTAAATGCAAAAGTGAATATGGTTGCTCCTATTATGAGCCACACATAACTTCTTCAATATCCCATTTGTTTACATTTAAAGGTCTTGGTTAAGACAAAGGTCATTATTTTCTGTCCTCAGCAGGAGGAGAATTTTAGCTGATTCCAGAGAAATGCATTTTTTATTGGGGTGATTTGTTTGGGGCACTTTAATTCTCGGCCTTCATTCCAAAAATGGACTGATCTTGTCCCTTAATAGCATCCTACCATTCAAGCTGCCTGGCTGGTTCTGAGGAGGAATTAATCCATTTCAACACCAGCTGCAAGATGGACACTCTAAGGGAGCAGATGTGCGCTCTTCTCTGTGATTACTTTCAGCTCTTGCTTTGCCCTTCACTGTCTGTTTGAAATTTAAGTTTAATGGAATCAGAATGGCATTTACCCAGGTATCAGCTCCAGTTTGTGGGAAACTCACAAATAAAGGTTACAATATATTAAGTGTACTAATTGCTTTTTTTTTTGGACATAATTGGCCAATAGTTTCCTTTGCATAAGACCAATTAAGAAGGACATGTGCTGTCCTAAGGTAAAAATAATTAATCATCCCTCTTCTCATATTGCATGATGCCATCAATCACAAGGGTAGTCCAGATTGGTATTCTAATATAGCAACCCAGAATTCTGACATGGCAGTGAGCAACCCATTCTATCAAGATATGAAAAGTAACGGAGAGTTGCCAACAACAAACCCAACAGCAGAGACTGAGTTGACACTTGGGAAGGCATGTCTACAATGTGGAAGGAAGTGTAAGGATTGACTCTTTGATTTTGCTTTGCAAGGAATTAAGAAATATTCTGACGCTTCAAAGCTCAACCTTGAATAAAACTTGAATACTTACTTTCCTTTCAGTTGTTAAGAGCTAGATTTGCTTACTCAAACTCTTTAGAAATGTCATGAGGTGACATTTATATATTTTTTTTTTATTTAAACAATTGTGTCCTGAATTCCTGTTAGAAGATTTGCATTTCTTTGAGGCAGTATCTTCATAATTGATTAAGTTGGAAAACTCTACCAGGACCTTCTATTTTAGTATCTTCTAGGCTGCCAAGGACAAAGAACTATTACTCTGCCATGTTTGTAATGGAGTCAAGAAAGTGAATAGAGGGACGTGTGAAGGACACCTGAACTATGAGACTGTGTAATGTGGCAGGAAAGATGAGTGGATAAGGAAAATTTGAGATACATACACAGTGCAATTTATTCAGTCATGAAGGAGAATGCAATCATGTCATTTGCTGGACAACAGATGCTATTTTTTTTTAGTACATGGTAGAGTAATATTACAATATCTCTTTAGCCTCAAATTATGACCTCAACAACTACAATATATTACCTCACATTTAAGACTGTGGTGGTTAATCCTCATTGACAACTTATCTGGATTCAAAATCACATAGGAGATATACCTCTGTGTATGTCTTCAGGGTATTTCAGAGAGGAACACCAGATAATAAACTGGAGTCCCAGAGGTAAAAAGAAGAAACTAAACTGGGTCCTAGCATTCCCTGCCTCTGCTTCCTGACTGAATTCAGTGGAACTAATTGATTCATACTCCTTCTGTTCTCTAAGTTCTTGTACCCTGAGTAAGAGGGATGGATCACATGAACAGATGGGTGTGAATGAAGTAGTGAGGGTGTTATTAAGTGAAATGGAAGAAAGAAGAGAGAAACTACCTCCTACATGGAAAAAGGCCTGAGGAGGTTTGCCCTGGTGATCTGGTATAGATACTGTGAAGTAAATAAACAAATAGGATAGATTGTGTGTATTAACGAATTCATCCATTAGCTAATGGAGTCTGGCTAAGGTCCCCATCAGGAAATTTATAAACATGAGTCTGTAATATCTATTTTAACTGGGAATGGGGAAATTAGTTTTAAAGAAGTAGGCATAACATTTAAGTGATCCAGGTGGGAGGAAGCATTTCCACATGGCAGCATTTCAGCTGATGTAATCATGCTAGGCAAGCATCTATCACCATTTCACTAGTAGGAGGAAACACCTTTATCCCCCTCTACCCATAGCTTGTCTCAAAGATGGACAAGAAAACAAACATAAACATTGTAATGGCAGGTAAATGTAATGGAATTTTTATGTAAATTTCCCAGTTCTCTGGGTGAAAATGGAAAGATTTATCTTGTAAAACTGAAGGAAAAACTGGTAGTAACTGGAAGCTTGAAGAGATCAAAGAGGACAGAAATAGTTACCTAGCATAAAAGAGATAATAAATCTTATTTCCAGACACCACTTAAAAGACACCCTTGAAATTCAATGTCAAAAGGTAAAAATTACACCAGTGGGCTTGGCTTTGTCTTTTCTTTCTAGCAACAGTGAGGAATAGGTTCAGCTAGAAGTAGCAGGTGAAGGATTGAACTAACCTTTGTAGAGTACAGTGAAACAAGAAGAAAGCTCAAGATCAGATAAACTGACCATGAATTTGAAGAGGCAGAGATGGAAAAAAGAATACCAGATGGTTGGTTCCCGCTGGGGTAGAGGCATGTTTGAGTTAATACATGAAAGATGGTGAGATGGAAATGTAGGAAGGACATTCCAGAGTGGATACAATTCATATTAATAATAATGATGTGCAGAATATGGCCATGTGGACAATCGCATTTTTGAACAATTTAGCACCCACAAATAACATTTACACCTTTACCATATGACCTACTTCTGTTCCAAATCTGCAGTCTTTGAAAGGACTTCCTATCTACCCATGTAGTAAACATATTAACTAACCACTTGTGCATGGACAGTGGTTCATGTACAACTACTTCAAATATAGCATGCTGCTGTACTTTACTTTGCATGTCAAGTGTGTTCAACAGGTCTATGTATTAAAGGCCTGTGTTATTAATCCTTATCTGGTTACATGGCTTGGAGATGCTGTTGAAATTTTAAGATGGCTTAGTTTGCAGAAGTAGGTCACTGAGGGCTTGCTTGAGAAAACATGCTAACTCCTGACTCCTCCACCCTCTCTCTTTGCTCCCGGGCTTCCATAGGTGAGCATCTTTGTTCTATTATACTCTCTCCACCATGATGCTCTGAGGAACCTTAGATTCAACCAGAGTCTCTGATACCAGAAGCCAAAAGCAATCCTTCTCCTCCCAAATTGATTATCTCAGATATTTTTCTCATCAATGAAAGGCTGAATAGGACACATAACTTGAGCCCAATTCAGTATTTGGCTCTTTTACTGCAAGTCAAGAAAGTGGAGTTATCCATCCAGTCTACCTAAGGAAGGAAAGAAGGCTGACTACTCTTTCCCATGCCTCTCCAGAAATGTGAAAATAATAGTAGCCTTTGCTAATTTAATCTTTTCAACCTGTGTTTTGAGTGATCTTCATTCACCAGTCCCACACTTACAGGCTGACATTTATAATTTCAAATGTACTAAAGTGAATTATCATAGGAATTTTTCAGTCTCTTTGTTAAAACAGTGTTCCATGCTTCTGTTGGGCTATTGTTGCTAATTTGTTTAACATGTTTTCATGGCTATGTAGCATCTTCCCCCTGGAATGCATTCTTTTTAGCAAAACTAGTCATGGTTTCCTACTGTGAGCCTGCCTATCCTATCCATAGCTTCTCAGTATGTCACACATACCTAGTGCCCTGATGCCTGTTAGATGCTCTGCTTTTTCGTAATTCATCCTTTGCAAAGACCTTTATCATTCAGGATTGTCCTCTCCATTTCCACCACACATGCCTTCTTCTGTACCTACTACAGTTTATACTTCATCTACCTCAAATATGCTCTTCTTCAAAAGCCTTCTTGGGAGTTCTTAATGACTTTAAGGACTTCACCCATGTGCCCTCAAGCTTCCTGTTCCTTCCCATATTGAGGCATTTTTAGTGTTGATACTGCTTGTTTATGGTTTGTCTGTCCTCTGAACCATGAGCTTGTCCTTACAGAACGTTGTTTTTCCAGTTGAACATCCCATCAATCCTAATGCACTTTCAGGGCACATGATGGGAAATCTATACAGTTCTTCTGAGTGAATGGTTGACATTTAACAAATCTTATCTGCACAGTGCTTCAGCCATGAGTACATATCCTGCAGCTTAAAAAATCTGAAAATTCTCAGCATAGGAATGATTATTGTATTTCTCAGTATATACAAAATGCTGGTAACCCACGGCACAGAGAGAACACTAAATCCACTTCATGGATGCTAAAATTCAGGGCCCAATCAATTCAGCCAAGCTAGGGTATACTAGGTTAGAGAAAGTGATGACTTACACAGTGAGAGTAAGGTGAGTTCATATTATTCACTTACAGTGAATATTTGCCTCTGGGATCAATAGCTTTCTTTCCTTAGTTGAAAAAAATGTTCTTTGCACTAAATTTATATAGAAGAAAAGAGCAAGTGTATTTAATGATGACTGAGATAAAGTCTAAAATTGTTACATGACATTTTCTCCATTTCTTTTAACTTCATGAGGTAATATCTTCACATGACATGTGCGGTAAAAGGTTTCTAAGACTGAAAAACCCCAAACAAAATCAGACAATAATCATCTTGGGGATTAAAAAGGTAAAGAGATTGAATTCACTGACTTCAGTGGTTGCCTAGTTTCAGGAATCTGCCTTCATTTACTCTGCCAAAGGTCTTCAAATCCCAGTGGCTCCTTCACCTGGCCAGCCAATTCAGGTACAGAGATGCAGTAGTGGATGGTATGGCCACATGAACCTCCAGCATGAGCTCCTATATCTGCTTTTCTCTAGATCAATAACCTCCCAAGGACTCCCAAAGTGGAGCCAGGTAGGTGAGGACAGTCTTGGATATTCCTCCTCTACTAACAAGTGTAAGCTGTGATCTGAAACAGGGGCATAAGGGTAAGTACTGGTTCTTAAGGTTTACTACCTGTAGCTCTGTTTTACTTCATTCACTGTCTTTGAGTTGGAAGTTAGTACACACCTTGTATCCAAGCCACAAGGGCATAGCCTCATCTATGTTCATAGCAGCCTTATTTGTAATAGCTAGAAACTGGAAACTACCCAGATGTCCCTCAACTAATGAATGGATAAAAAAAAAAATTGTGGTACATCTACACAATGGAATACTACTCAGCCATCAGAAACAAGGAAATCATGCAATTTGCAGCCAAATTAATGGAACTAGAGAAGCTCATCCTGAGTGAGCTAACCCAGACTCAGAAGGGTGCACATGGCATCTACTCACTTCTAATTGGATTTTAGCCTTATAGTACAGGATAAGTATCCTACAACCAATGCACCAAAAGGATCAGTAACATAGACTGTGTTACTTATTAAGGGAACAATTTGCCCTAGGGGTGCCACCATGTTGGCCCCCAGTGCAAGAGGAAACTCTTAGCCCACATATGACTGTTGAGCTGAGAGGGGCTGAAATGTAGGGAAGGACGCTCCACATCGGAGGAGTGGGAAGGGTGGGAGAGGGAGTAGAGGGTGGGAGGGAGGAACCGGGAGGGGTGGAATGAGGGCACTGTGATGGAGATGCAACTTGAAGCAATAAACAAACAAACAAAAAGAAATGATCTGACTAGGCACTAGAGATACCTAGCAGAAGCAGTTCCAAGAGCAGTGTGCCAAGGGAAGCTTGCCGTTTAGAGACAGGTCTTCACTCTGCCTCCAACTCACCAATCATATTGTTGGGTCAGCCATTCAGCCTGCTTGAGCCAGAGTTCCCTCACCTATAAAATAAAGATTAAGTCCCCATAAAGGATTGTTGTGAATAGGAGCTGAGATCACACATGTAATGTGCCTAATAAAGGCCTTAGCAGAGCTGCCAATCAACAGAGAACACCCCTCTCCCAAGGAGTTTAACAATCCACTTGGGACACAAACGTTTACATAATTAACCATAACAAAATGTTATAAATATAATTAAGCAAATGCTATGGGACTAACTACAAGGCCATAATTAATTCTGCTGGAAGAGAATGGGGGGGAGGAGAGGATATTTTACAAAGAAGTATCTGAGTTTGCTGTTAGTAATTCTCTTTCTTCTCTTTGCCTCTTTACCCATCAAAGTCCATGCTCCGGTAACCCACTATTAAAAGAAATGTTCTTTGGTGCCATGCCCTTCTCTCTTGTCAATTATTCCTTTCTTCTAGTTGAGGCACATCTCAAAACCTTCTTCCCAAGGTTATACTTCCTCCAGCAAGGATGCAACATCTAAACCTCCCAAAACAGGACTGGGGATCATGTGTTCAAATGTCTAAGACTATTGGAGGCATTTTTTCATTCAAACTATAATGCATGGCAAACAACTTACTTAGTTGAGAATGGTGAGTCCAACTATGCCTCACCATTCTCTAGTCTCTATAAAGCTGCTAAAGTGGTTTTCATGATGGGCTGGAGAGATGGGTAGCAGTTTAAAACACTTCAACTGGATTTAAGACCCATTCTATAAGATGGAACTTGAATCTGACCCTGCTAAAATAGCCAAGAACAAGAGAAAAAGTAGGTCATGGGCCCTATAGTGAATCCCACTACTGTTGTTAAATGAACATATTTATGCATAAACTTGCATGCATATATATACACACAGACAGGCATGTACATAACAATAATTATCAAATAAAAAGAGGCTACCAACTTAACAGGAGGAGCAGTGAGGAAAGGTAGCTGGGACAGGTTAGAATGAGGAAAGAGAGGGGCAAGGTGATAGAATCCTATTTCAATTAAAATTAATGGAAATAATTTTAAGTGAATATTTTGAAAATGTTACTTTCATGAAATACAGATCATGTGATACTTCCCTGCTTTTAAGAGTGTTTACAGTGACAGCTCATGCTAGTGAGGATGTGGAACAAAGGGAACACTCCTCCATTGTTGGTGGGAGTACAAACATGTTCAGCCACTTTAGAAATCAATATGGTAGTTTCTCAGAGACTTGGAAATCAATCTTCCTCAAGACCCAGCTTTACCACTCCTGGGAATGTACCCAAAGATGCTCTATCCTACCACAAGGACACTTGCTCAACAATGTTCATAGCAATTTTATTAGTAATAGCCAGAAACTGGAAATAACTTAGATGTCCCTCAACCAAACAATGGATTAAAAAATGTACCACATTTACAATGGAGTATTACTTGACTGTTAAAAAAAACATAGCATCATGAAAAAAAAAAACAGACAAATGAATGGGACTAGAAAAAAAAATCATCTTGAGGGAGGTAACCCAGACCCAAAAAGACAAACATAGTATTTTCTCACTTAAAGCGGATATTAATTATAAAGTAAGGATAACCATGGTACAATTCACAGACTCAGAGAGGCTAAACAACAGGGAGGGTTCAAGAGGTGAATGCGGGGGGAGCGAAGATGGCGGCGACCTACACTGACGCATTCTGAACGCAGGGAAAAAAGAGCCATAAAAAACACAGAGTTATTGGGCACTGTGCAAAAACCGGAGGGGCTAGACCCCCCCCCCCGGAACACTCACAGCTCCCAAGGGACTGTTAAAAGTCCCAGGGCAAGGCTCTCCCCATCTCTCACAGACACGGAGGCCACTAAACGCGGCATTCGAGAACTCCCATTTGGTGAGGCGCCTGGTAAGATCGATCCCAACTTACAGCAGGCAGAATCAGGGTCCATTTGGCCATAGATCGCTGTCCTATTGGGCTCCCCACACATCAGGTTGAACTTATACCCACTTAGAAAAGGTTGCGAGATAGTGGAAGCCTTAGCAAGGAACAAACAGGGGGCTCAGCGGGTGGTCCGCAGCCGCTTGTGAAGCAGGAGGGCGGGAGGTTCCGAGAGAGCGCAGGAAGCAGGGAACACAAAAGCAGGCGGGAGCGGCCAAATCTCGCACACTCACGAGAGTGCAGCTGGGGAGAGAGCACTGCTGGCAGGGACAAATCCCCGCCAGTCCACGGCAGGTCATCTGGGGAGAGAGACAGGCGTGGGTGGGGCCAGGGGTCCGTGCACCCACGGCGGAGCTGCTGGGACGAGAGGTGCACTCAGGCAGCCGGAGGATCCGGGGCTTGGGGTACCCACGGGACCCGTGGCGGCGCAGACAAGAAGGGAATTAGGCACAGGGTACAGCCCTGTGGCGAGAAGACTAGAGAGAAACCAGAAATCGGGACCATAGCTGTATCCTGGAAAATCCAGACATATCAGGTGTGGAGCCAGACCCTGTCAGCCTCCGGGACGACAAACAAAGCCCACAGAATCTGTGCCTGGGCAAACAGGCCCATACCATCAGAACCATTACAGGCTGATAACTCAGAGTGCAACATAGAGAAGTCTGAATTGGGAGCAGTGAAACAATCCTGGTCCATTACTCACAACCTGGGAATAGGCTGCACCAGATCACAGTGCCTCTGGCCATTAAAACCACAGTGACCTTGAAATCCCCCTGTAAGCAACGACAGATAGCCAAGTAACTCGTCTCCTGCACCAAATCATCCACTGTGGTTCCAAGCACAGAAAACAGACAGCTAAATGCATCCAATGGCGAAAGGTCAAAAAAAAAATAGAAATCAAGGAATTATGACTCCAACAAAGCAGAACCACCCTAGCTCATCCAATTTGGATGACCACACACCAACAGAAACACATGAAAACATTGACAATTCTGCAGTATGGAAAGTGATAGAGTCCCTGCAAGAAGAACTTAAATCTATGAAGGAATTCAAAGAAACCACAATTCTACAAATCAAAACAAGGAACAACACCATTAAAGAGCTCCAAGCCAAGGTGACAGAGCTTGAACAGGAAAAGGAAAAAGCCATGAAAGATTTTCATACAAAAACAAGCAAGCTGGAGAAGGAAATGTACAAAATGAACAAAACCATACAAGACATGAAAATAGAAATAGAAACAATAAAGAAAACACAGTCAGAGTTAAAAGAGGAAGTGGAGAACCAAGGGAAGAGAAGAGGAACTACGGATGTGAGTATCAACAATAGGACGCAAGAGATGGAAGACAGGATCTCAGGCATGGAAGATTCAGTGGAAGAAATCAGTACAACATCCAAAGAAAATGAGAAGGCTAAAAAATCTCTCACCCACAACATCCAAGAAATCAAGGACTCAATGAAAGACGGAACCTAAGAATTATAGGTATAGAGGAAAGAGAGGACTCCCGACTCCAAGGTCCAGGAAATATCTTCAAC
This sequence comes from Lophiomys imhausi, assembly GCA_907164525.1. Classification (NCBI taxonomy): domain Eukaryota; kingdom Metazoa; phylum Chordata; class Mammalia; order Rodentia; family Muridae; genus Lophiomys; species Lophiomys imhausi. The sequence goes on along the minus strand of CAJQZJ010033539.1, from coordinate 3,020,880 downwards.
AAAATCATAGAGGAAAACTTCCCAAACCTGAAAAAAGAGATGCCAATAAAAATCCAAGAGGCATACAGAACACCAAACAGATTAGACCAGAAAAGAAACTCCTCTCGCCACATAATAATTGAAACCCCAAATGTACAGAACAAAGAAAGAATATTAAAAGCTGTAAGAGAAAAAGGTCAAGTCACATACAATGGCAGACCCATCAGAATTACACCTGACTTCTCCCCAGAAACGTTAAAAGCTAGAAGGGCCTGGTCAGATATACTACAAGTCCTAAGAGATCATAGATGCCCAGCCAGACTACTCTACCCAGCAAAACTCTCTTTCAACATAGATGGAGAAAACAAGATATTCCATGACAAAATTAAATTTAAACAATATCTACCCACAAACCCAGCCCTACAGAAAATCCTAGAAGGAAAATCCCAACCCAGAGAAGAAAACTCCACCCAAGAAAACAAAGGGAATAGAAAACCCATCAGCAACTAAACCAAAAGAGGAACAGGACCACCACCTATACCAAACTAATGGGAAATAACAACCCCAGGTCACTAATATCCATCAACATCAATGGACTCAACTCCCCAATAAAAAGACATAGGTTTACAGAGTGGATCCGCAAGCAAGACCCTTCATTATGCTGTATACAAGAGACACATCTAACTACAAAAGATAGACACTGCCTCAGAATAAAGGGCTGGGAAAAGGTTTTCCAAGCAAATGGACCCAGGAAGCAAGCTGGAGTAGCCATCCTAATATCAAACAAAACAGACTTCCAACTGAAGTTAATGAAGAAAGACGAAGAAGGGCACTATATACTCATTAAAGGGAATATTCATCAAGAGGAAATTTCAATACTGAACATCTATGCCCCAAATACAAAGGCACCTACTTTCGTAAAAGAAACACTTCTAAAACTTAAAGCGCACGTCGATCACAACACATTAGTAGTGGGAGACTTCAACACCCCACTCACAACAAAGGACAGATCATCAAGACAGAAGACAAACAGAGAAATATTGAGTCTAACAGAGATCATGAACCAAATGGACCTAACAGATATCTACAGAACGTTTCACCCAAACACAAAGGAATACACCTTTTTCTCAGCACCCCACGGAACCTTCTCCAAAATCGACCACATAATTGGTAACAAAGATAGTCTCAGTAGATACAAGAAAATTGAAATAACACCTTGTATCTTATCAGACCACCACGGAATAAAGCTGGTCTTCAACAGCAAAAGAATCAACAGAAAGCCTACACACACATGGAAATTGAACAGCTCCTTACTGGATGACCACTGGGTCAGGGAAGAAATAAGGAAGGAAATCAAAGACTTCTTAAAATCCAATGACAAAGAAGACACAACATACCCAAACCTATGGGATACATTGAAAGCTGTGCTACGAGGAAAGTTCATAGCACTAAGTGCTTTCAAAAAGAAAATTGTGACAGCTCATATTAGTGAACTAACAGCTAAGCTGGGTGAATTGGAAAAAAAAGAAACAAACACTCCCAGGAAGAGCAGAAGACAGGAAATCATCAAACTTAGAGCTGAAATCAACAACTTAGAATCAAAAAGAACTATACAAAGAATCAACGAAACCAAGAGTTGGTTCTTTGAGAAAATCAACAAAATAGACAGACCCCTAGCCAAATTAACTAAAAGGCAAAGGGAAAGAACACAAATCAACAAAATCAGAAATGAAAAGGGAGAAATAACAACAGACATTGAGGAGATCCAGAAAATATTCGGACATTACTTTAAAAATCTATATTCCACTAAATTTGAAAACCTAAGCGAAATGGACAATTTCCTCGATAAATTCCACCTACCAAAACTAAATCAAAATCAGATTAACAGCTTAAACAGCCCAATAACACCCAAGGAAATAGAAACAGTCATTAATTATCTCCCAACCCAAAAAAAGCCCAGGGCCAGATGGCTTTAGCACGGAATTCTACCGGACCTTCAAAGAGGAACTAACACCATTACTTTTCAAACTCTTCCACCACATAGAAACAGAAAGATCACTGCCAAACTCATTCTATGAGGCCACTGTCATTCTGATTCCTAAACCACACAAAGACCCAACAAAGAAAGAGAACTTCAGACCAATCTCCCTCATGAACATAGATGCAAAAATACTTAATGAAATACTAGCAAACCGAATTCAAGAACACATCAAAAGTATCATACACCATGATCAAGTAGGCTTCATCCCTGGAATGCAGGGATGGTTCAATATACGAAAGTCTATCAATGTAATTCACCACATAAACAAGATGAAAGAAAAAAACCACATGATAATCTCGCTAGATGCAGAAAAAGCATTTGACAAAATCCAACACCCCTTCATGCTAAAAGTTCTGGAGAGAACGGGCATACAAGGACCATACCTAGAAATAATAAAGGCAATATACAGCAAGCCAGTAGCCAACATCAAATTAAATGGAGAGAAGCTTGAAGCATTTCCTCTAAACTCAGGGACAAGACAAGGATGTCCACTTTCACCATATCTCTTCAATATAGTACTTGAAGTCCTTGATAGAGCAATAAGACAAATAAAGGAGATCAAAGGGATAAAAATTGGAAATGAAGAAGTCAAATTATCCCTATTCGCAGATGATATGTTAGTATACATAAGCGACCCCAAAAATTCCACCAAAGAACTCTTACAGCTGATAAACAACTTCAGCAAGGTGGCTGGATACAAAATTAACTCAAAAAAATCAGAAGCCCTTCTTTATACAACAAACAAATATACCGAGAAAGAAATAAGGGAAATAACCCCCTTCACAATAGCCACAAACAACATAAAATACCTGGGGGTAACTCTAACCAAGCATGTAAAGGACCTATATAACAAGAACTTCAAGCCCCTGAAGAAAGAAATGGAAGAGGCCTTTAGAAGATGGAAAGATCTCCCATGCTCATGGATAGGTAAGATCAACATAATAAAAATGGCTATCCTACCAAAAGCAATATATAGATTTAATGCAATTCCTATCAAAATACCAACACAATTCTTTATAGACCTGGAAAAAGCTATTCTCAACTTCATATGGAACAACAAAAAGCCCAGAATAGCTAAATCAATCCTGTCCAATGAAAAAACATCTGGAGGTATCACCATCCCAGACTTCAAGCTGTACTACAGAGCAACAGTAATAAAAACAGCATGGTACTGGTATAGAAACAGACCAGTGGATCAATGGAATCGAATTGAAGACCCAAACATGGATCCACACACCTATGGCCAACTAATCTTTGACAAAGAAGCCAAAAACGCACAATGGAATAAGGACAGCATCTTCAACAAATGGTGCTGGTCCAACTGGATGTCCACTTGCAAAAGAATGAAATTAGACCCATACCTATCACCTTGTACAAAACTTTATTCCAAGTGGATCAAAGACCTTAACATAAGGCCAGCCACACTAAAGATACTAGAAGAAAAAGTAGGAGAAACCCTCGAACTCATTGGCACAGGTGACAACTTCCTGAACAGAACACCAACAGCTCAGGACCTGAGATCAACAATCAATAAATGGGACCTCATGAAACTGAAAAGTTTCTGTAAAGCAAAGGATACTGTCATTCAAACAAAACGGCAACCAACAGACTGGGAGAAAATCTTCACCAACCCCACATCTGATAGAGGGCTATTATCTAAAATCTACAAAGAACTCAAGAAACTAAATGCCAAGAAACCAAATAATCCAATCAAAAAATGGGAGATGGAGCTAAATAGAGAATTCACAAAGGAGGAATCCCTAAGGGCTGAGAGACACTTGAAGAAATGTTCAACATCCTTAATCATCAGAGAAATGCAACTCAAGACTACCCTGAGATTCCACCTAACACCTGTTAGAATGGCTAAAATAAAGAGCTCAAATGATAGTGCATGCTGGCGAGGGTGTGGAGAAAGGGGTACCCTACTCCATTGCTGGTGGGAGTGCAGGCTTGTGCAACCACTGTGGAGGTCTGTCTGGCGATATCTCAGAAATCTAGGAATAACCTTGCCTCAAGACCCAGCCATACCTCTTCTGGGTATACACCCAAAGGACCTCTCACGGAGACATAGGGAAGTCTCCTCATCTATGTTCATAGCAGCCTTATTTGTAATACTAGAAATTGGAAACAACCCAGATGTCCCTCAACTGAAGAATGGATTAAAAAATTGTGGTACATCTATACAATGGAATATTACTCAGCTATCAGAAACAATGAAATCATGCAATTTGCAACCAAATGGATGGATCTAGAGGAGCTCATCCTGAGTGAGCTAACCCAGTCTCAGAAGGATGCACATGGCATCTATTCACTTATAGTAGGATTTTAACTATTTCGTACAGGATATCTGTACTACAACCAACACATCAAAAGGAACAAGGACATAATTTTTTTTTTATCTTTTTCTTTTTCCTTCTTTTTTTCTTTTTTTCTCTTTCCTTTTCCCTTCTCTTTTTCCTCTCTTTTTTTGTTGATATTCTTTGTTTTTGTGGGTTTGTGTGTTTGTTGGTCTTTTTTTTTAGTATTCCCCCAGTAGCAATGAGACACCAGTCACTGGAAGTACGGCCTCTTAGGCCCCCGGTGAATGCAGAGGCTCTTGGCCCTCATATGACTCCTGATCTGTGGTGAGAGACTGTTAGGCAGGGACACTCCACCACAGAGGAACAAGACGGAAGGGTCAGGGGGTAGAGCATGGGAGGGTGGGGCTGGGAAGCGGGAAAAGAGGACAATATGATAAGGATGTAACCTGAAGCAACAAACAAATAAATTTATTAACTAGAAAAAAAAAAAGGCAGGGGGCAGGGCTGAAACACTGTGAATGGAACAGAGGATACAGCCATTCGGCCTGGATTTGCAGACCTCCAGGTGTAGAGAAGACGTGGAGCTAAGGTAAAATACAAGAGAATTGTGGTATTGGCCCATGCCTTTGACTTCAGCGGAGGGGGGGGGCACCTTAGAGTTGGTGGTCTTATGTACTCTGGAGTCATACGGAGCGGGGTGGTGAGGGTGCATACTCTTGGTCCCACCATTCAAGAAGAGTACACCCTTGGTCCCAGCTCCCAGCACACTGGAGACAGAAAGAGGCAGATCCCGGAGCTCAGGGTCAGCCTGATGCAGGGTAAACTCTAAATAGAGAAAGACTTCGATCTAGGAGTGGTGGAACACATCTTTGATCCCTTCAGATGAGAAACACAGGTCCCTGTTCCCAATAATTAGAGTTCAGAGACACACACATGGGATTTGGATGGACCTAGGTTTGGAGGCTACTTACAAAAGGCCTTCTCGATGCAGGCAGATTGTCCTTTGGGATCTCAAAATATATACACTAGAGCTGGTTTAGCTCCAAGGTGACAGAATGATTTCTACTTTAACCCGGATTGAAAGATAACGCTTTGTATGTTGTCAGAAGGCCAAATTTGCTTCAGGAGAAGTACTACCTAGCCCCCCCCAATCCCCCCCCAAAAAAAAAAAAAGTGGGCAATTGTCCTAGGGTTGGGATTGGGGCAGGGCTCTGTTCTTATCGTTCCAGGAGAATCGAAGTGTCCATTAGGGGAGCCCGGGGACGGCGGACAGCGGAATCCTCAGCAGAGAGCAGAATCAGGCACCAAGGAGGATGAGTGACCCAGTTGATTCTGCCTGGCAGACTTCCTCAATAGCTGTCTCCATCGGGGGCCTGCAACCACCACTGCAATCCAGTGTCGCTGGGACCGTTCAGCTCTACACAATGCCCCAGCCGGAACCTCAGTGAAGCCTGCAAGATCAGCTTCTGCCTACAAACCCCTTAGGTCATCTAAACAGCTGAGAACAGAAGGACTGAACATAAAAGGATTGTACTAACATTTTTAATCATTTTTCCCATTTGGGTTGGGGCCCCAAACAGGTCTACTACGACCCAAATCAGCAGGAAGTCACTTTAAGAGAGCGACGTCCCATGCCCAGAGGGTGGGGAGGGTGTTTCTCCGCCCATCTTTTTGGTTATTTGAAGGATAACTGAAAACTCTGTTATGTAGGGGAAGAGACTACAAGCTGATAAATGGTCCTGTCTTAATGGGTTTTGGAGGTTAGCCCCAGGGAATTCCTACTTTTCCTTTTCTGTATCCTTCTTCCTCTCCTATGTAGGAGTGCATGGGCTTGAGAAAAATGAGATATAGACATAGCATAGGAAGGTCCAAGAAGAAGGGGCAGATTATTGAATATGCCCTTATACCTTTGTATATTGATACAAAATTAGTAGTTTATTTGGCTAAAGTGGTATTGACCATTGTTTATTGTGCAAAAATAAGATTGTATTGGATTACATCGGTATTGATCTTTGTATATTGATACAAAATTAAGATTATAGTTGGCCACAATGGTATTGACCCTTGCATATGGACGTAATATTAAGATTATATTGGGCTACATAGGCATTGATCTTGGTATATTGATACATAATTAAGAGTATATTTAACCACAATTGAATAGATCTTTGTATATTGATACAAATAAAGGTAATGCTTCCCAATGGTATCATACCTAGAGATACTTAAAAATAAAATGTGAAGCTCTGACCTCTTGATACCAACCGTCTAAAACGGTCTAGGATAGTTAAAACAAACTCCTAGTCATGCAAACATGTCTCTTTGTTGGCTACTATGACAGTCTATCACAGATATTCTCTAAACTACCCAGTAATCAAGTTGCTAAGAGACAAGCAACATTTGCTTATCTAAATACAAGAGTTGGATAGGGCATCTTCAAAAACCCCTTGAGATCTGCAGAATATGGCATTCAAAGATGTTATCTTAAATCAAGATTTTTTTTTATATCGAGACATATCAGCGCTTGACGGCAACCCTATTCTACTCCAAGTAGAGGATAAGCATCGAAGAACCTCCACTGTAAGATGGTTGAATTGGTGGCAAGCCTTTCTCTTGGCATGAAAAAACCCCTTGCACCAACTGCAGACAGACTGCTGTCCAAAAAGGACAAAACTTGGTAGCGGGGAAGTCGACAGCCTAACTCTGCCAAGACAGGGTAGGAAAAACCCCTTGCTTCAACTGTAGACAGACTGCTGTCCAAAAAGGACAAAACTTGGAAGCAGGTAAGTCGACAGCCTAGCTCTGCCAAGACAGGGTAGGCGAGTCCTTCATAACCCCTGCTCTACAATCAATGTCTGTCAGAGAAATGGGGCCAAATGACTGAAGATTGATGCTGTAATGTATGGAGAAAAAATGGGAGCTGTCCAGGCAGCCACTGGTATGTCATTTCTTAGTTTGGGAAGCTGCAGCCCTGCACTTCCTATATAATCAGATATATTTGTCCCTCTCAGGTCTCTGAGGTGGTTGAAGAATAGATAGCTAGAGTCTCATAGTTAAATTTTGAGTTGTTTGGGAATCAAGAGGGTGTGCTAAGAAGATGCTTTTTAAATTGTGATGAAAGTTGAGTTGGATATAGAACTTTAAACTCATGGAGATAGGTCGACAGTAAAATGTTGAAGTCAGGTGCCAAATACATATAGACTGGACATTGGGATTGTATGCCAAGCCATATAACTCTCATAATTTTGGCCTAATTACCTCTGTTGTTTTGTATTGTATTTATTATTATAAGAGTAAGAGCCATTTGTTGGACTGAAAGGGGGAGCTGTTGGGGGGAAAAGATATATCTTAAACTTAAAAAAAGGAAGGGGATGGGTGGGTTGAGGCGGAAGAGGGTGGGAGGGTGGGACTGGAGGAGGGGTAGGGAGGGGATTTCAATTGAGATGTAACTTGAAGAAATAAAAAATAAAGTAAAAAAAAGAAAAAAAAATTGATGTTCAAGATAGACTACTTTAAGCTTCGCTTATGATGGTAACTAATTCTTTGTCAGCCCCAACTTTTTCTAGAATAATATAGCTAATTTAGAAAAGGGTCATATATTTTGAAATTTTCTATTCTAATATTATTTTAGTATTAGAATATCTACTAGAGGCATTTAATTGTCTGGATTTTTCTATTCTAGTAAGAGTGGATTCCCAATATAATATTGTTATATTCTTTAGAAGTTTATTATAAAAGGAAATAGTCTCAGCAAACTCCACACTTTGTTCTTTTGAAACATTATGTATAAGGCCCCTTTTCAGCTGTCATTTTAATTATTATAAATAATATAATGCTATATATTCTTTCACCATCCAATTTTTAGTGCTATTGCAAAATTGTTAATAATTGTAAGATATTAGAAGAAAACAAATAAAGATCTTTCTAGACTAAAAAAAAAAAAAAAAAGAGGTGAATGCATGGATCTCCCTGAGAAAGAGAAATAGAATAGGTTTCATGGAGGAAGGAATGGAGATTGAGGACAGATGTGAATGGGAACAGGGGGGAACAGGTTGGGGGATGGAGGAAGACTGTACTGGAGGGGACCACTGGAATTGGGGAGGCATTTCAGAGGCAAGGTAGACACCTAGTACAATGGGATTCACATGAATCTATGAGGGTGAACCTAACTAAGACCCCCAGTAATGGGGGATACAGAGCCTGAATCAGCCATCTTCTGTAACCAGACAAGACTTATGGTGGAAGTCCTGGAACACTAACCTCACTACAAAAACCTATGACCTACCAGTTTGTCCTGATGTCAAGATGTGCTGGGGTAAAGGTGCAGAACTTGTGCAAGTGGGCAACCAATGACTGGTCCAGCTTGAGACCCATGCCACAAGAGGAAGCCCATCCTTGGCACTGCCTGGAGAGCCTGGAATCAGACACTGGATAGCCCAGAGACCTAGGATAGAATTAAACACATCTGAGGAGAGTCGGAGTATCATTATTCCTAATGATACTCTACTATTCTTGTAGATTGGAGCCTACCATAATCATCATCAGAGAGATTTCACGCAGCAACTGATTGGAGGAGAAACAGAGACCCACAGCCAAGTAGCCTAATCCTATGGAAGAGGGGAAGGAAGGACTGTAGGAGCCAGACAGGTCAAGGATACCACAAGAAAACCCACTGAATGAACTAAACAGGGCTTATAGGGGCTCACAGAAACTGAACGTCGGAGTGACTATATAGGCTTGACCTAGGTCCTCTGCATATATGTCATGGTTATGTAGCTTGGTCTTCTTGTAGGATACCTAACAGTGGAAGTGGGGGGGGGGCTGTCTCTTACTCTTTTGACTGCTTATAGGACCCTTTTTCTCCTACTGGATTCTCTTGTACAACCTTACTATGATGTGCCTACTTTTACTGCAGTTCAATACACCATGTTGGTTGATACCCTTTTTTCTGAAGGAAAATGGAGGAGGAGGGGATATTGGGGGAAAGAGGGGAAATGGGGAGGAGGGACTGGGAGGAGAGGAGGGAGAGGAAAACTGCAGTTGAGATGAGAGAAGACTAAATAAAAAAGAAAAAGAATGAAAACGAGAGAACAACTTGGCAGATATTAGAATCTCAACTTAATAGAACAGAAAGGATACAACCAAAGAATAACATATCATTCACAGAATGATCATAAACTGAAATAAAATCATGTATCCAATAGAAAAATAGAGTAAATGTTTTGAAAATATGATTTTATAAAATACAGAGTATGTGATAGACCTTCCATTATCTTCTAATTTCAACTGCAAAACAAATGCTTTACCAAGAACTAGAAATCTGTATGTCATCACACACGGCAACTTGAGTTTGTTCTCCACTGAATTGCATCCTTGTCCCAAGTCTTACAGACTGGATCTCACCCATTCTTCTCAGGTTTCAGAGGTCTGATCCAAGGTCCTCTCCTCAGCAGTTTGGTTCGGTGACCCTCACTATCACTACCCAAGGATCATCTCCTATTCTGTCACTAAACACTACATCTTCACAGCAAGTTACCCTTTTTTAATGCATGCTACTTGCGTTCTTGTTTTTATCTCCCTCCTCTTGTGCTGTATTGTTTACTGTTGTGTCTCTGGCACTCAGATCAGGGATCAGCACATGGCATTTGATAAACACTCACAGACTGTTTATTCAGTGAATGAACAAATATGCAAATAGAGTTCTGGAAGCACTAGTTAAGTGGCATTGTTGCATATATTAAATTAAAAATAAAGTACAGTATCCTTTATGGTTGTATTTACCGATTTTTTTTTATTCAATGGCATAATATTTTGAGAATAGTCATTGGGAGAAATCAGTGACAAAGTTGGGGTGTGACTCAACAGTCTATGGGCCCTTGTAAGAGTAGTTCTCAGGAAATGGTAAGAAATGAAAGAATAACTCAGGTTGCCAGTGCACTTAGCCAACACTGGAAGGCCCTGGCACAGAATGACACATAAAAGCATTCATTTCCCTTGACAAGAATAAGAACAGACTTTTTCCTCATAGATGGATGACAATGTCAAAATGAAGGAGAAGGTTTCTGTGTCTCCAAGTGTTAAAGACAAGTGAGCCCATTTCACATGGAAAGAGTTCTATCAATGCAAGGACCTGAAGGAAATACAGCCACATTCAAAATGAGACAGAAATAAAGCCCTACATTGTGCACCTTCCAGCGGACCTCAAATGCCATGGCCAGAAACATTCAAACAAAGAAAGGTCTGGTCATAGTAAGCTCAGTAGCCAGATTCTCTGCTGCTGCAGATTGGTCTTCAGTGAAGGTGCTGCCATGCTAGCTGCCCTCATAACCCTACAGTTACTGAGGATTTTTAACAGAGAGCCTTGCAGTTCTGACTTCATCTCTTTTCTGTGGAAAACCCGTATGTATTTATGATCTTGTGAATGGTAGAAAAACACATCCCTCCCAAAAACTCATCTCAGCGATATATACACATCCACCATTGAGATCAAGAGGCATATGTACACCGCCTGTGCCATCAGATTGTCACCTAAAGCTTCCTCTAGCTCACCATGGCCAAAGCAACCTCATCTCTAGACTATAAGACTTTAATTCAACTTTAGATGGTCACTGTCACTGTTGAAAGGATACTGCATTAGCACTACCATGTGATTTGTGTCATGTGATGAGCTGTTTTATACAACAATCATAACTTGTATTCACTCTTCCTGTTTTTGTGTGCTTTCCAGATAATTTGTGAGTTCCATTTTCAAGATGCAAGCAGCAGAGAAGAGACAGCTTGTCTTCTTTGTCTCCTTCCATTGTGCTATTACTGCAAATCAGGTTATACCACACACGTGATACACAGAGAGACACAGAGGTATACAGACATACAAATACACACAGGCATCCACATACAGAGACACACAGACATATACAGACATATACACACAAACAAATATATATATATATGTATATATATATATATATGTATATATATATATATATATATATAGAGAGAGAGAGAGAGAGAGGGACCCTAGGAAAAGTACTTGAGTCAAACAAGTCAAGCTAGGCTCCAGAGCTATTTTGAGATGTCTGTGCTAATGTCATTATAACACAGGCAAAGCAGAAGTTGTTTTATTAAAACTTGACAACTCTCAAAATAAATACAATTCAAGGTGACACTTTCTATCAAGAAAATCTTGCTTCTAGGAAAGGACTTTTAACACTCTATGCACATTAGAATGACCTGAAAAGTTATTTTTAAAACTGCATTAAGAGGTTATGATTTAATTGGCTTGAAGTGGGATCTGATGATAGACTTTTTTTTTAAAACTCTAGAATGTTCTAATGTGTAGATACAGTTGAAAATCACTACTCCTGATGGATGGGCAGGAACCTGTAGCTTCCACAGAGCCAAGCTAGGGGAACAGATTCCAGCTTTGAAGCAGTGTCTTCTATAGCTAATAATACACGAACAGGGTAATACACAATAAAATAAACATGCTTAGCTGGAAATCAGTGAGGAAAGGAAGATGCACTGTGTGGTTGAAAGACCTTAATCTCAATTGTACTATGTCCATGATTGCCGGTTATTTAAGTGGCACATAAACACCACAATGCTCTGTTAGTTTTGATTCTTCTGGCAATGGCTTTGATAACCTCATCGTTTGTGTTTTACCTTTTCCATATCTACTTACATAGGAAAGCAAGTCCCTGTGTTGTTCTTCTGCTCAAAGGCCCACTTTGATGTATTTAGGCAGGGAGGAAATCCTTTTAAATGAACTTCAGGGCAATGTCAAACACTTTAAAAGCTAGAAAAATATTGTCATAAAACTAATAAAGTCAGCAATGTTTAGAAATTTCGCAGCGGACAACAAACAGTTGCAAGTATCACTCAGCTTGTGTTTTACTGATCTCTGCCAGCACCTGGCTTTCCTGTGCCATCCCCTGGGAACCTTGGAGCCACAGTTCCACTCTGCCATTTCTTGCTATATATACAATGTTCTGTCTGCAGGTATGCCTGAAGGCCAGAAGAGGGCACCAGATTTCATTACGGATGGTTGTGAGCCACCATGTGGTTTTGGGGGATTGAACTCAGGACCTCTGGAAGAATAGTCAGTACTTTTAACCTCTGAGTCATCTCTCTAGCCCCGACTTTGCCATTTCTACAAATGTGCCTCAGTTTCTCGCTAATACAGGTTTACTTGCCATCTGGTCCACCTGGTTCCTATTGCTTCCTTACTAACATGTATACTGTCAGGATGCCCGCTCACAAAGCCAGCAATCATTACCCAACCATTGCAATCATTAAGTTCTTCCTTGGCAGCAAAGTGAGGTCAGTAAAGTGACTATACTCAGTCCCTCATCTTTCTTGGATCTGTGGAAATAAAAACTAACCAAATATGGACAATAGAGGCTATTTATTCTGGATCTGCATTATCAATTGAATGGCTCACCATTATTTGTGTTTTAGCAGAGATTCAACAGTGGGAAGAAGAGTGGAAAAAAGATAAATGGAAGGAAGGCTTCTGTTGTACCCTGACTGGAGATTGTTGACCTAGGAAGGCAGTGGCCAAACAAGGTGGAAACCAGGAAGTGATTGAAAGTTGTTGATGTGAGGTACATAGCTGTTTTCTCTGTTTGGTCCTAAATTGGATAGGAGAACAGAAATTGGAGTCTATGGGTCTGTTATTTGCTTCTGTTGTCTTATTTTTTCTTGAGAAAAGGACTCAAGTTGACCTTAAGTCATTACGTCTCCACCTCCCTAATTCTGGGTTTACAAACACGGAACATGAGGCTCATAATATGTGGTGCTGAGAATTGAACCCAGGGCACTGTGTACAGTATGTATGCACTCTAACAATTGAGCCAAATCCCTCCCTGCAAGGACAGAAACTAAGAACGCCATCGGTTGTCAGCTAAATCCTTGTCATTCTTGGCCCCTTGATACCAAAACTACTGTTTGGCTTCTAGAATTGTTACATGTGATAGCCCTCTGACCAGATGCAAGTCTGACTTATGGTAGGTCCATTCTGCAGATTGGCTACTACAGATGTGGGTAGATTCCTGGGAAGAGTGTTGTAGGTTATGGGTCAAAGCTCAGGTTTGGTATGTGATCCGGTCATGAACCATTTGTGTATTTAGTTTCTCAAACTATTAAAAAAATGGGCTATGGTGTTATTTAATGCTCTTTTTTTCTAATCTGGTCCACATACACACCACATGGATAGCTCACAAACATAATGACAATATTATTTATTATATGATCTTTTAACTATTTACCCTTACAAATATTTCATAAATGCATATATTGAAAGCTGAGAATATTCCCCCATATTCCCCTTGCTATTCTCACTTCCTTCTCTTTAATGCCCTTCGTTCCCCCTAGAGAGCTTCATTTCTACTTTCATGTCATATATATATATATATATAGCATAGGTGTATACATGAACATATTTGTATAATTTTATGTATCTATTTAAAATCTAAGAACCACCAAAAAATCCATACAATATTTGTCTTCTTAAGATTGGTTTAATTTGCTTAATATGATTATTGCCATTTTCTTGCAAGCAACATAACTTCATTCATTATGGCTGGAAAAAAAATCTGTTCAACTCAAGACCAAACACTTTTAGAGACAAACTTTGTAATTTATACAATAATATTTTCTAAATGAGATGACCAGGCCTCACAGGAGCCCAGGGGAATATAGCCAATACATTGCACAGCTTTAGTCCCTAGGCTAAGAGTCCTCAATGAAGATCATATGGAGTCTAGAGTAGCAAGGACAATTCAACACACTGGCCTGGCAGCATTTTGTACTTACAGGACCTGTTTCCATGCTGCCTGGTACCCTGACCCTTCCAAATGATGACACAAGGTGAATTTGTATAATATAGGTGCATACAATAAGCTCCTTCTGAACAAGCTCACAGATTAAACCCTGCCCCAGGGAACAATGGCCAGGTATAGGTTTATCAACACTGCATGCTGAACTGTCACTCAAGATTCCACAGTGCCTCATTCTCCACCTTCGCTTTAAATCTGTGCTTAATTTGAAATCTCATTCCTGTGTTTGTTATCTCTGATTCTCCTCCAGGGATCTTATCAGAACCTGTTTATGTGTAATAAGGATTGAGAATTGTATTTTCTTAGCAGTTGATGGTAGCATTTGTCATAGAGAAGGGTGATAAACTAAATCTCAAAAAAACAAAATCATACCCCTGGTTGTAATAGAAGCTGAGACTTCTGCAGGTCTAACTAAAAATACACTCTGCCAAAGGCAGCAGGGGAATTATTTTTTTTTTATTATATTACAAAGTGGGGAAAATGCTAGCAAAACACAGAAAGCAAAAAAATTCCTTGTAATGCCTTGCAGCTTTCCAAAACACTTTTCAGACTAAACTTAACAAAATTCTTGTTGTTACTTTTATCGAATGCAATGAGTAGATTATATTTTTGGTTCCTGTCTATAAGCAAAGAAAGAGACAAAATGTCAACTCTATGTCATTTTATTGTCTACTCTGGTGCTTTGATTCCTGGGATCTTGTTGGCGGTAGAAGTACTCTCTCCTCTAAAGTCAAACAGTTCCCAGAGATGGTAAATGACTGGCCTGCTAGTGAGCTTTTCAAAAGTAAACCAGCCAAGTCAGAATCATCAGCAGGTTCTTGCACCCTGGCTGCTATCTGTGCCTAATCATTCCAGAAACAAGAAAAATCTACACAGCCAATGGCATCACCACAGCCTGCTGCACCTACTTACTCAGGATTGCCAGTTTCTTCAAATAGAAACCCAAGCAACACTTTTAGTTACAACTTCCCCACTTCCCTATGTGTCTGCCTGACCCTGGTGCTTTCCCATATGCCTGCTGGAGGCACGGCCACATTCTTAAGCTCTATGAATAGCATAGAATCTTTCCCATGACAATCACTCTCTGAAACACTGGCCTTTCTGTAGCTCAAATTTTTATATTAGCAGAATCCAAAAGTGCTCATGAAAATAAGTCCAAAGAAAAACAACTGGAAATACGTTTTGAACATTACGTACACTGCTGAATTCTCAGAGCAGAAACTGGGGCCGGTCAAATTCACTTCAACCTGTTAGTGTGAGGACGGCCCATGCCAGCTTCAGAAGAATGTATCTTCCCTTCACCCTTCACGTCACTTACCTCCCTTCTTTTTCCTGGAGTGAATGACTAACCCAATAAAGCAATCGCTAATATTTTCTATCATAGCAACAGAGATTCTCATGCATACATGAGATTGATATGCAGATAGCTCCTGATTTATGATGTTCCTGTTCCAGATTGTCTGTACATAGTACAAAGTATATAGTACACAGTACATAGTATATAATACATAGTACATACCCATGTAGCAGGAATTGTGCTTTCATCCATCTTTTGAAGGCTAGTGTTATGTCACGTGGTCTCTCAACAGTCTGGAGAAGAGGGCCATAGCTTGATTGCACAGAAGTAAACAACTGAAGACACAAAGCACTATTTGCTGAGTATGGAGCTCAGGAGTTTAGTTTAGGTGCATTGAGTGCATTTGCTACTTCATATTTTCAGCATACATGGGATGGGCATGTCCCTTCATAAGTTCAAAAGCATCCACAAGAGGAAGACACCTGAAAGGAACATGATCACAACTCTGAAACACAGCACAAATCTTTAATCCTTAGTCTTTATTCCATTCTGACTTGAACTGAATGATGGTAAAGAATACAGCATTCTGTTCATAGAACAAATTGCCCTTTTAATAATAAGGGCATACTTAATAAAATAAGCTTCATATTCAAGAAGAACTATAAAAAGGTGGTATGAAAACATTCATTATTTCATAAAATTCCTTAACATTTAGGCAAATGTTTTAGCTGTTATAAATTCCCTTTATACACACCTCAAAGATTTTCAAAAATAGAAAACCCTAGCTCATTTGAGTTGTTATAAATTCCTTTTATACATATCTCAGAGCTCTCAAATATGAAAAAAATCAAGATGGAAAATTGTGAGTATGCTAAAGTGTAGAGTTCTAAGTCACTGAAAAAAATGTAACTTCGCAGTACTTGCATATGATAGAAATCCCAATTCCCATTTTAAATGAGTTGAAATTTAAAATAACCACAATTATGCTGTATTTATTGTTATTTTTGATCCATTACAAAAATAAAACAGGCAACTAAGTACAAACTTTGTGACATAACTGGAAAACACATTGACTATATTTGGGGATCCAACAACTCCATCCCCACAGATGTACACAACTACAAATATACACACAATCAGTGTTTTCTAATTTTTAAATGTATTCACACATGCTGTTGACAAAAGAGTTAAGCACATATGAAAACTACTTCACGGGAGAACTAAAAATAACAATCTATGCCTATATGTATTTGTTCTTTTTATAAGTCATTAATGGTAAGCCATTCAGACAGATGAAAATATATGGGTTTATTTTTATTTAATATGCCAAAGTTTTCTGGGATGAGATTTTCATATAATGTATATTATTCAAGTCTTTCCAAAAGTCAAGACTGAAGAAGAAGGCTGTGTGTGGTGGTACATGCCTGTCTAGCATTTGAGACCAGGAGCCAGGGAATGACAGCAGAAGAGTTACTGAGTTTTTTGACAACCTAGGCTACACAGTAATTTCCAGACCAGCTTGAGATACAGAGTGAAACCCTCCCTCAAAAAGTAAAAATGAACAAATATTAAAAATTATTATTTAATATTAAAAAATATTAAAAAATATTAAATATTTTGTGTGTAGCTGATCTAATTTTCAACATATCCACTACATATGTTAGTTACAGTTGACAAGAGGAGTCAAGAAGGAAGCCCTCAGTTTCCACCTTTGTGTTCTTGGCATTAGTGTTGTTTTGAATGAAGGAAGTTCAAGTTTAAGAATAAAATTTCAGTGGCTATCATTGGATGCCAAAGGTCCTCCAGAGGCAGGAATTACAACAAATAATGTAACTATCTCTAATTGTAAAATACCAGAAGAAGTTATTGTGCACAAAACCCACCCACACTGTGTAGAACTTAGGTTGGTGAAACCATAGTAAATAAATCTGAAATTCCTCAAATACATCAAAAAGGTCTTTTGAATGAGTTAAAGACCAATGTGTAACCAGCGGAAAGTGTTATGAGCTTGAGATTATAAAACAATTAATTGAAAAGAAAATATTGAGTCCAAAAGCCAAAGCTGTCTGTCTCTTCATGAAGATTAGTAAAGGCTCTGATGACTTTAAGACTGAGAAGCACAGTAGAGAAATTGAGGCATCCTATTGCTCAGTTGGTCCCGTTCCATCGGGGATAAAGGGACTGAAGTGCACTCCTCCCTCCTGAATCCCCAAGGCCAATGCAAGTTGAAAACTGAATCATTCTTTCATCCATAAAAGGAACTAGGGTTCTTGCAGCATGCTCTTTCCAGTAGATAAATGCATTTGAGGGCGAGTGAGCATGTATGCTGAACTGTGGACTGCTCAGTCATCTTAGTTTCTATCTGGAATGTCCTTCAAGATACTTAAAGGTGAGTGGACTAAACGTGCAGAGGAAAGCAGTAAAGAAGGATACTGAAATAATAAAGCCCACTGCTGAAGGAAAATGTTTTACTAGAACCTCAAAACAGCCTGGAAATGAAACCCTTTGCACAAAGCTAATCAGATAATCTTTGTAGGAGGAGCAAGGCCTGCCATTGAGTAGGAACAAGTCCTACTGTTAAACAGTGTGCATAAGTGTCTAGGCCTCTGCATTGAGCCAGCCTGAGACCTGCCTGGACATGCCCAGAGAATGATGATGCCACACCAGGTAATGAAACATGAGCCAATGAGAAAGAGCCACAGGAGAAACCTACAGTTTAGGAGCCAATGGGACGCTGGGCAGAGGGTATTAAAGGGAGCATTCTCTTCCTGGAATAAAGGAGTCTGCTTTGGCTACTTACAGGACTCCCAGAATCTTTGTTATTGATTCTGCACCAGCTCACCCCCACCCCCAAGGATCCTAGGCCTGGGTCTCAGCAACAAATCTTCATGTGATTTCAGTCTGAGGGAGATTTAAAGCAAGCATCTTCTCACCATCCCTCTGGACAATGAACTCCTGTTCTGGACTCTTTACTCTCTGGCATTTCACATTCATTTCAGTTTCATGACTTGTTTGCCTTGTTAGTCTTTGCATTTTGACTTTGTTTTGTATGTATTTCTCAGCAATTTTCAGTGATATACTAAATTCCTGAGATTAAAAGAATGAGACAGACAGTCTCAAAAGGATATAGGCAGAATGAAGGCAAAGGACACTCCTGTTTCTTAGTCATGAAAAATGAATGGCACTCACAGTAATCAATACAGTCAAAATAAATTACTGGAAGGTCACAGAATGATGACTGAATCCTGAGAGAGATCTGCAGAAACAAAAATAGCATGAGGAAAATAATGAGCCAGGCTAGTGTCAACTGACAAGCCACAGAATGAAGAGCGGGACCCTTGTCAAAAGAAAAAAAAAACACCCAAGAAAACTTGTCACTTTCCAGAGGAGGACTCCATGGCTTGCCCAAGGCCAAACATTGGTCATGCAGAATAAGAACTAAAATCAGTTTATTGGTTCCATGTCCCTGCCCTTACTATTGAAACCATATTTTTAATAGCTGAAATTTAGAGCAAAGAATTTATTTCACATTTGCAATGGACTTTCTGAAGAATGTGGGAGAAGAATATTAAGAGCATATTTCAGGGATCCATTGTCTACTAAGATGTTTATTATATAGGTCACACAGTTCATACATTTCTATATCACTTTGATATTTGTTGAACTCTTCCCTCATACACAGTCATGTCTCCTGTAGACTTCCATGAAGTGTAGAAAGTAAAAGAAACAAATACCAGTACACATTGCCAAATACTAACCATTATAAGGGAAATCTTAAAGAAATACTGAATATTGGAAGCCAAAATGCATATTGTCTTTCTGGACTTAACCAACTTATGAAGACACTTATTCAATGGCTGTATCTAATTCTCCTGACTTTGAGATGAGGTTTCATGTTGCCCAGTCAGGCCTCAAACTCACTGATCCCCAAGAATGACCACGAACTATTCTTCCTCCTTTCCCCACCTACCAGGAATGGCATTACAGATGTGCAGCAGCATTTCGATTTATGTGGTGTTGGGCATAGAAGCCAAAGCTTCAAGTATGCTAGCAAAATACTCTCCCAACTGAGTTACATACCCAGCCCAACTATCCTGACTTATGTTCAAGAGTAATGAAGTTTCACCAGTTCCAGTAACTAAGTTCAGTTGAAAGGAGAAAATGGAGAAAGGTTAAGCTGGAGTTGCACTAAGACGAGGCAAATCCAGCATGGAAAACCCCCAAATTCAACCCAACAAGCTAAACTGCCTGGTGATGAGTCACAAATGAGTTTGAACTCCTAACCTCCATCAGAAAGAACTCAGGGACCTAGCTGTCCACAGATGGTTGAAACCTTGATTGGCAGGACAATAATGTGAGTCAGAATTCACCTGAAATCATGACTTTTTCAGAGTTTTGTCAACAACCGGGCTCCTTACATTCATTTGTTCAGTATGGGTATGTTAATGAAACATGCTGCTTGTTGCTCACTGACATCAGAAAGAACATACTTCATTTCTTTCTTGGAAAAAAAAAATCAGTTCTAGGAATTACCTGGCTAGGAAATTGTGTGGGAAGAGAACAGACTATAAAGTTCAGGCACCAAGTTTGCCTTAAGCAGAGATGCTGGCAAGCATCCACACTTCACTCTAATAAATCAGGGTGTTCCATCACTGTTGTTATTGCTATTGTTGTTGCTTTGGAAGAGTGATGGGTTAGTGCTTCTGAGGAGTAGAAACTGTCATGCCCTAGGCAATCGCAGAGGCTTACCATAGCTTGATCCCTCATTGTCAATAGGAAAGGCATTGCATTGACTAGTAGAGTAGCAAGTCTTTGAAGTTTAGATTGATATTGTTTTCCTGCAGAGCTGCAGTAAATGCCTTTGACCTGCCTCCACTCCAGGGGATTACCAGGACTATTTAATTGCTTTGCAAAAATAATTACTTTTGCAAATACAGGATATACACATATTACTTAAAAGCTCTGGAGTTATTTGTCTTCTTTTAGGATTCTAAGGATGAACAATTTTGCAAGGTCCTTTGTTGCATTTTATCTTAGTATTTTCTATCTTTTAAATCCACATTTAAAGATACCTCCTTACAGTCCTTTCTGAATATGTTTGAAATATATCCAATTTTTAATAGTTTTATTACTATTTTATTCCAATCTATCACTCTTTCTCACCTTTTCTCCTTGTATTTATTCTTAACACTCAATGGTTTAGAACAATCATTCTTTATTTGTCTCACTTGCTCTCTGTGGCTACTTTATATCAGCTCTACTCTGAGTCTCAGCTAGAGATTCATGGCTCCCTGAACATGCTCTGCACATGACTGATGCAGAAACAACAGGCCAAGAGAAACCATGCATGCACTCCTTTTTCTTTTTCTTTTGATGCTCTTTTTCATAAATTAAATTTATTTTAACTGATAGTAACAAAAGTGTATATTGATAGAAAGGCATGATGCTTATACACATGTGCATATATATTGTTTACATTAGACTAAACTTCTCTTTCCTTAAACATCCATTTCTTTCTGGTGAACACTTTCAAGATTCTTTTCTTTTTTTTATGTTTATATATTACTTCAGGTTACACCTCCATCACAGTCCCCTCCCTTCCCCCCTCCCGGTCCTACCCACCCACTCTCTCCCCCTTCTGCCTCCTACCCTACCAAGCATGCACTTCTAAAGTTCTTACTCAGGTTATATTCACGTGCTGTTAGCCAAACTAGTCACATGACCAACCGTAATGTCTAGCCCACAAAAAATTCATATTGCCCCAACGGTCTACTGGGGAATGGTTCAAAAATGCAAATGCAGCTTACTACCCCACACCAGAGAAAGCTTCTCCCTGAACATGCTGTTTCCCTTCTACTACTATTTGGTGGCTTTAGAGCGCTCTCTGCAGGAGCAGACTCTGCTTGTTCTCCCAGCCTTGCTCTCTTATTGTCTTCTTCCAAAATTTCCAAGCCATATCAGACTTTTTTTATACTCTTTACTAAATTAGACGTGATCAAGATATTCCCACTGCTTAGAATAACTTTCCTTCCATTTTTGTTTATTCAAACTTAGAACTGAAGGATGTCTCTTCACCAGAAAAAAAAATTTTTTTAATCAAGAAGACAATGCAGGATCCTCCCTTAGCACAATTATCAATATATTAATCTGTTGTCTCAAGAGAAACAGAACCAAAGTTATTTACATAGACACAGATACAGGGCAGAGAGTTTATTTGGCATATATAATTACATGTAATTATGAAAGTTGTTTTAATTGGGCTTCTATCATGATAGAATACTTACCAAAATCAACTTCTAGAGAAAAGGGTTTATTTTATAGTTAGAAGCTGTAGTCCATTATCCTGAAAAGTCAGAGCAGGAAGTAAATAAAGGCAGTAACCTGGAGGCAGGAACCAATACAGAAGCCATGGAAGAATGTTGCTTGCTGGCTTGTTTCTCATGGCTTGCTCAATCTGCTTCCTACGGCACCCAGGGTCACCAACTCAGGTTTACAACTTCCCACCATGAACCGGGCTCTCCCACATCAATCATCAAGAAAATGCCCCACAGCTTGCCCATGAACCAATAGGATGGGGGCATTTTCTCAATTGAGAGTCCATCTTCCAAAATAACTCTAGCTTGTGTCAAGTGGAAAGAAAACCAGTCAGCCCAAAGGCTGAGACTTCCCAAGGTAGTCTGTTTGCAAATTAGAGAATAAAGGAAGCCAATACGATAGCTTAGTCGAGTTTCAAAAGCCTTAAAACTATGGAAGCCAATAGCATGACTCTCACTCTGAGGCTGGAGGCTGGATAAGCCAGTGACTACTGATGAAAATTTAGAAAACTACTATAAATCTTTAGATAGAATATATAGAGTAAGATAATAAACAGAGCCAGACAAACTATACAACTGGAAGGTTAGAATTGACCTGCAGGTAAATGGAAGATTAGGAATGGGTCTAGTCAAATTGCTGTAGAGCAGGTCCGAGTGAGTAGGGATAGCCAGGAAATCCAATTGGGTGCATCAGCAGCAAAGACCTAGCTAAGCTGAAGGCCCTGGGATGGTGGGGAATCATTTACCTGTCAATAATTTAAGGCATACTGTAGGTTATCAGAAGAGGAGTTGGCAAGTTGTAGCTTCACTATGCGGTCCTGATGAACATCATGCCCTTTCCTCAGTGTGATGTCTCTGATGGATTCTTGAGTCTTGAGTTTTCAGACATGATAACCATATGGTCCTGTGACCCTTACTAGTTCACCCTGATAAATTTCTACAATTGCATCCTTTGTTCACCAAGGAAAACATTATATATGATTCTATGACACAGAGGTCATGATGAGAAGATAGTGACATGTTGGCATCCACTGCATTTACCCAAGCACAGATTCATCCTCCAACCTCAAAACAGAGTCAAAGAGTACTTGTAAAATAGTCTCCCAGGTTATGGAAAAAAATAGGTATTAAACTGCTGTTGTACACAGTATAGAGTAACTTAAGGAAGAGCTCAACTTGATGTCAACCAAAACCTAGAGTTCTGATGTGTAAGAAAGAACAACAACGACAAAAAAGCCGGGGTGTGGGGGGACCTCTATGGCTTGAATGTATCTCAAAAGTTAATGTGTCAGAAGCCTGGTCATCATTGTAATACTGTGAATTGAGCTGTAATGAGAGATAGTTCCTAGTAAGAGGAAAATCCAGCCCTTCTGACATCCTCTTACCCTATCTATTTTACCTTCTGCTAGGGCATGACAAAAGCAAGAAAGCTCTCACCAGATGACAGACATCAAGTTTTTTACTTCATTTCCAGACACAAAAACAAAAAATGTTTCTGTTCATTATATTATTCAAGCTATAGTATTCTGTTGCAAGAGTCCAAAAAGGGCTGAACAGCGTCTGCGTTTTAGGAGAAACACGCAGAGAAATTTGCGGACTACCACTCAGTTGGGAAGATCTGCCCCACTAGGTCCCCTGCTTCAAACATCAGTCTTTTCTAAAAGTATTTCACAGTCATACTTAGAAATTATGCTTTACAAGTTACGTCAGTCTCCCTCTGTCAGACAAATCGATACTTACTATATTATTCCATAGTGCCAATATTTTTACATGATGTTCAGAACACATATATACAAGATGAAGTAAGGCAGTAAAATAAGGCAGTTAGTTATAAATGCGAACATGAATACAGGCATATGGATATCAATGTGAATTTCTATGTTTCCTTAAATAAGACATGCTTATCCTTTAATGGCCTTTTCCCTTCAGTTTACTCATTCAGGGCTTCTCTGCTATGACACTGAATCCCTACCATTTTAAATCTCAGCTCTACCATTTCCTAGCTATGTGTGTTGGAGTTAATCTTTCTATTCAGCGGCAAAATAGCATTTCCTACTTTGCAGAATGGATGATTTAAATAAAATGTGCATGGGAAAATACTCCCGCAGTTGTCACCTTCTCTATCATTGCCCGCTCACTTAGCTACCAGGCCTGCATGTATCTATCCCTCCAGCACAGCTCCCCTGGATTTGCTGGCAGCTATTGTGTAATAAAATATATCAGCTCTTTATCAAAATTGAGAAATCACACTAACCCTTACTTTGGTTAACTTTTTAACAATTTCTGGTGAAAAGTCTGGACTCCATTGCCCACTAGGCTTCCTCTGGCCTCACTCCCCAGCTGCAATGTATTGAATGCCTCTCCCTAGTCCTTTCTAATCTCTCTCTGCTACGGTTCTGGATCTTCAACTCCTGACACCTCTCCTGGGCTTTGCTTGAAACTCCAGACTCTGGTTACTACAATCCAGTGTCTTTGCAATGACATCCCCATACTTAGAGCGAATCTCTAAGCAAAAGTCCTCAATGATGAACAGATGCACCAGGTGAAAAAACAATGCATGTCTCATGGTAATAGATTTATATATTTTTATACACAGAATCAAATTTTAGAAGTTATATACATATGCCATAGTTACTGTTAGGGCCTTATGAATCAGGATTCCTGCAGAAAATACTAACTTGGCATTGTAAGTGCTCCACCCCAAGATCCCTGGCACCAGAAGTAAGACCCATCTCCCAACCCATCAACTTAGACTCGCAGAAAACTCTGCACAGATAAACTTCCTTTTATGTTGTCTTTTTTTATATAAATTGTAATATTAATATATTGGCAAAACCCAGATTAATATTTCTCTAGTTAAGATGGTAAAAACCCTATTTCTGAAGACAATATCTGTATATGTCATTGAACATAGAGGAGTCAAGCTGTTGCCTAACCAGATCCTTCACCCCTACTGACTACCATTCATGAAACTAGAAGGCACTCTGCACATTACCAGATTAGAAAGGTAAACACTAACACTTTGATCTCCAATAGTGTCCTGCCTACTATATATACTGGTACAATAATGGCCCAACGCTTGTGGGAGTAACCTACCAATATCTGATTTTAGTTATGGCCAAGTTTTTGAGACGAAACCCATTCCCAATGTTACTTGGGCCACCAAGAACCTGAAACTAGATAGGTTATAGATCTAAAGGAAGACCAAATACTACTGTTGTGCTGAAAGAACATAGCAATAAAATTATTCCTAAAAACATTCTGCTGTGTCCATAGATCAGTTTTTCATTCAATTGTCTGTTATCAGAGAAATTTTCTCCTACAGGAGATAGAAACTGATACAGAGACTCAAAACTGAACAACATGCAGAGGAATGAGACCTTAGAACACTCAGTCCTAAAGCAATTTCTTCTTTCGTGATGAAGGGAAGGCCTTTCAGGGCTCAGGGAACTATGTGAGTAGGCTAAAATGTTGTAAAAGCCAATGGGAATGAATGCAAGACACCAAGGAAGCAGAGTCTCTCAGACACTGCAGGAATAACATACATATGAACTCACAAAGACTGTGGCAACATGCGCAGGATCTGAACAGATCTAAGATGGAAGGAGTTCCAGCACTGAGGGGGAAGTGGGCACTATGTGGCCTCATCCCTAACCCAGAAGCTATCTCCAAAGGAAACACTGATTTTCCCCAAGGCAGCCTTACTGAGTATGTAAACCACACTTAAGGAGGTCCCATGCCCAGAAGTAGATGGTCAACATAAAACAAACTCAATGGCATTTTTGTACATGTTTTGTGTTATAATGTCTTCCTTGAACATTTTCTACCATACTTGTCTTTTGATTATTTATTATGGTTTCTGATTTTGTACTTCTCTAGAGGGATGTGCAAGTACATGTGCTTGTGTATGTATGTCTGCAGTTGTATGTGTTTCTTGTGCTTTTTGTTTATTTTGTTTTGTTTTTCTCTGTTTGTTTTATTCTGGCTGACCTGTTTGTTTTCTAAAACAAGAGAGACAGAAAGTGTTAAGTTGGATAGGCAGGGAAGTGAGAAGCATCTGGGAGGAGATGGGGGAGGGGAATCTTGTTCTGAATATGCTATTTGAAGAAAAAATATTTTCAATTAAAAAAAAAAGATTACTCCAGTTTGGGCCAAAACTAGAAATTAACTCATGTTATTACATGAAAATTCTCTTTTTCCTTTAATGTAGATAACATTCTGACCTTGAGTTAAACTTTAAGACTGGGTGTCCTTATAACATTATCAAAATATTTATTTGCCTTTAAAATATTTGTTCTGTGTGGTTTAGTTTTATATGACAACAATATATTGTTTTAAGAAATAATTCGAAGTGTGTTGCTTAGGTGGCTCAGCTGTTAAGAAACTTGGTACCAAGCCTGATTTGAGACCTGATTTTAATCTTCAAACCTGAGTTTCCCCTCCAGCATCCACATGGTAGAAGAATGGAAAACTCCTGAAAATTGTCCTCTAATCTACATACACACACACACACACACACACACACACACTCACTCACTAGCTCACTCACTCACATGCACACACACAAACTAAATGTCACACTTTAAAAAAAAAAAAAGAATTTCTAAAAAGAATTTAACTTGTAAATACAAATAACCATTCCCAAACTACTGAGTCCCAAACCAATACTCTACGGTGTTCTTTTTTGGAAGTAACTGAAGTTCAAATGGTCAACACTGAGCTTCACAGTGTTTCAGGCTTTGGCTCTAAACTATTGTTCTAGCCTTTTCTCTTGTCATGACTCCTCATGTGTCTCCATGTTGCAATTAAACAATGCTTTTTATTTATCTTGGGTAAGAATATTCTCCTATCCCCCTTACATTTCAAAGACACTTCTATTCTCACAAATGCACATCTTGTTCTCTGTCTTTGCTCTTCATAACATTTTAATAAGCTTCCAAGAAAGAATCCAGTTGGGGATGGAGAGATAGCTCAGCAGTTAAGAGGGTACTCTTCCAGACAACCTGGGTTCAATTCACAGCACCCACATGGCAGTTCGAAATTGTCTGTAACTCCTGCTCCAGAGAATCCAACACCCTCACACAGACATATACGTATGCAATCAACACAGCAATTCACATGAAATAAAAATAAATTAATTTTAAGAAAGAATCTAGTTCATTTTTACATTAGAGTTTCATGAGAAAACAGCCTCAAGTACCTACTCTTTGACAACTATTGAGTTTGAATAAAAAAGATGTGATATGTCTTGTTCTAAAATAAACAAACAAACAAACAAACAAACAAACAAACAAACAAATAAATAAATAAATAAATAAATAAATAAATAAAACCATCTCCCCAGGCCGGAGAGATGACTCAGCAGTTAAGGCAAGGCTCACAACCAAAATGATCACCTTTGAGAATATTTACTGATTCTGATCCATACAGCTTTGCACAAAATATTTTCTTGTTTCTATCCATCTTAACCAGGTCCATCAGAGAGCAGACTCTGACCAGATCCCTGGAATCAGTATCTGTATTTAACTTATAATGTTCTGAAAACAGAACACAGTCCTGTCTAACTCCATAGTTTCATTAAGTAATTCTGTGGTTGAATAGCATAATCTAATAAAGCCTAATACTTTAATGAGAATACATATTTTATCTAATATATTCTGGAAGACAGGAAAGAAGTTTAGCTTAGTAATGACACCTAATCAAATATCCTGTCGTTGTCCATGATTTTCCCTCAAAACCCTATCACTTGGATATCCCTGTTGCCCTTTGCTGGTTTAAAGCACTTTTTTCTAGCTGGAGAGATGACTTGGTCATTAGTCACACTGACTCCTCTTCCAACGGATCCCAGTTCAATTCCCAGCACCCACATGGCAACTCACAACTGCCTGTAATTCCTGTTCCATGGGATACCCTCACACAAACATACATGCACTGAAAACACCCATCTACATAAAATAAAAATAAATAAATTATTTAAAAGGGGGTACTTGAGAGATGGCTCAGTGATTAAGAACATCTGCTGCTCTTCCAGAGGTCCTGAGTTCAATTCCCAGCAACCACATGGGGGCTCATGACCATCTATAATGGGATCTGATGCCCTCTTCTGTCATGCAGGCACACGTGTGCAAACAGAGCACTCATGTACATAAATAAATAAATATTTTAAGTCATTTTAAAGGGCATTCTCTCTTTCAAAAACAAACAAAAAATAAAAAGCCACTTCTTTCTTTCCCTAAGAGTGAAATTAAGGTTTTGTATTTATTCCATTTGTTGCACTCAGTAAATCAAAAGCTCCACACACAAGCCTGCACGTTGGTGGCATCATTCCCACTTCACAGGAGCTCATCGGAGTGAGTGTCCATGTAACAAAAGGAAAGAGGGGGCGATCCCACCACAAAGAAGAAAGCCATCATCTCATGCCAGTGTTCATCCTTCAAAGGTCAATGTCAATACCATGTCCTTCGGGAGGCTTTCCCAGCTCCACTCATACGGACTCATATGCTCCTAGCCCTTGTGTAATGGCTCGAGTAATAAGACTCTTCAAAGGTACATTGATGGTTCTTACCGTATTACCTGCATTGAGGAGGAGGAAAAGCTATCTCTGGTTTGGGACTTGCCTAAAAGTTACATTAGTTCTAACCTCCTATTTTTCAGAAAACTTATTCAAAGATAACATGAAACTCTTCAAATAAAATTACACAGTGAGAACCCATGTAGCCAGCAACAGTGAAAGTTCATGAATTGTGAGTGACAGGCTCAAAGCTCCTTCCCGCTTCTTTTGCTTCACACCTGTTCAATTTAAACAAGGCAAGGGGTAATTTTACTTCAAGGGGCATTCTTATTTGTATCTTAAAATTTATAAGCTTATTTATCTAGTCAGAGCACTGTAAAGTGATAGGACACTATACTGAAGAATTAGAAGGATAAAATTGCCTTCATTTTTTGAACTAGTTATTAATGTTTCATTTGCAGTGAGGTCATTCATGCCACAAGTTTGGTTACATCCAGCAGCTGCTTCAGACTCATATACTTGGAACACGGTTTTCATGAGGCAGAAAGCTCACAGCGCCAGACAAGGGAATATTTTACTTTCCAAATGTGTGCATTGATGATAAATTATCACACTTCTTCATCCTTTGCCAAAAAAGTAGTGTTTTTAACATTTTAAACACTGATCTTTCAAAATATTCTCAAGGAACAGATGACAGGAGCGCATCCATTATGGTAACAGAGCCAAGCATAGGAAAATTGCTGAGGGAAATCGCATCTGGGTGAGTGGTCCCAGATGGTCCTCTTGATGAACAACCTGCTCTTCCCCATGCAAACTTATGGTGTCTGGATCCTTGGGCCCAGAAAGAGTGGAGGAAGCTCTGCCACACCCAGTGTTCATGCTTCAGCTGCCACATCACAAAGCACATACATACTCCACTGCCTACTATACTGTGTGATCTGTCATGTCTGACTAATGATGTGTTAAAATGACCCTAGAAGGGTCTAACTTGAGTCAATAGAAATTCTCCTTTACTTTCATATTGCAGAGTCCAAGACAACAGGAGGCTCCTGAGCTAGTATGTACATTTGTAACTTTAAAACTCCACATCAGAGAAGTCAGGGAAATTTGTTCAAATGAGTTCTGGTCTGGGTAACACAGATATTCCATGTCTTGCAAATGTTCTCAGCATGAGCCTGTGAAAAGTACCATGGTTACATTTTACTGTTTACTTCTGTTTCCAACAATATGGAAGGTTTTATATCTTGAACAACTGTTCTGATTAAGATAGATAAAATACTTTCCTGTGAGTCATGTTAAATGCACCACTGAGATGACACACATAAGAAAAACCAAAACCTAACAATTAGTTGAAGTCCTAACTCTGGAGGCACAAAAACAATAAAGTTAGCTTTTCACTGAGGAACTCTGTTGTGCTAATGACCTCAGTTGCTTACTATATAGGGACCTACAGAAGAATACCAAGGCACTTCTTGCATATACTAAGAGCACTGCTGTTACCAGATTGGGAAAAAAGGAACTTGCCTATCTTGATTTTGACACTGAATAAAGTAAAAAAAAAAAAAAAAAAAGAACCAGACTTGACAATTTGAGATGTTAACCTGGCCCTCAAATTGATTTTTGTCCCAAACTCACCAATCAATACCTCTCCTCTCACTTTCATTACACTGCACTTTATAAGAGACAAGTGATGAAAACAATCTAAGTTCACCAAAGTCCTGATGGGCAAGTGAATAAAAGAACTTCATATGCAGAGAAATGTTACTCAGCCCTAGAAGGAAAGTCTTGTGTTAGTGTAACTTTAAATAGTTGTATTTGTTTCAAAGTTTACCAGGCTATCACCCAAATAACTGAAACTCTATTGTGTTATTTTTAAACAAGCTTTCAACACAATAATTGAGAGGTTATTACTCTATTCTTAACTCCCTAAACTAATCTGGCTTACTCTCAGCTTAAATCCCAAAGATCCTTGGACTTTGTGGCTTTCCTACTTAACTGGCTTTCTCCTGGTCTCTCTTACACCTCTGTCAGTGCAAAAAAAAAAAAAAAAAAATATATATATATATATATATATATATATATATATATATATATCCCCTACTTCCACCTGTAACTCCTCCTCTCCTGGAGGGCAGGAAGTCCAGCCTTATTCTCTCCCTTCCTCAGTGATTGGCTGTAAAGTGCTTCATTGGCATATCAGATCAGGGGACAATTGGGGAACACTGGTTACACAACATTGAGACAGATTCTCAGAACAATGACTGCAATCAGATATGGGGGGGTACAGAAATCAGCATTTGAATTACACAGTAACTTTATGCCTACAGTCTTGCCTTTTGAGATGACTTAGAAGAACTTGAAGGGCATTGTGCTAAGTAAAACAAGCCAGAAAAAGAAAGAAAAATAGTGTAATCAATCTTACTGAAATGTGAAATCTAAACAAAAAAATTCAAATATACTAAAACAATAATAATCACAGAGTGGAAACAGAGAAATATGTAACAGAGGGAAAAAGTAGAGACTCATGGAATGAACAAGTTTAGTAATTTACTGTACAACCTGATAGGTTATTAAATTGTGCTATATGTGGGCCAAATAAATTTACGAGTAAAACTTATAGTCTTCCTTAAATGCAAGTTCATACAAGCAACAGTAAAGGGGATCAATAAAATATAGGTGTGTGTGTGTGTTCATATGTGTGTGTAAAACTAAAGAAAAGGTCATGAATTTGAGAGGGTATGGGAGCATATGTAAGGAATTGGATGAAAAAGAGAAAAGTGTGAAAATGATGTAAACAGTACTTATGCATAAAATCCTAAAAAATTGAAATTTAAATAAAAAGCATAAAATCATGAACAAGCAATATGTCATATGATTAGATTTAATGAAGTTCTAAAATAATTTGTTAGAAAATATTAAATAAGTGAATATTTTATCACTAATCTTATAAAAGATTAAGCGAAGATTATTGAATAAATTAAATGAAAAATATAACAATTAGAAAGGACAATGGCTATGATGACGCCTAATTAGACATTCAAGAAAAATTTTAAAAATTAGAAATAAATGACACTTGGAAATTTTTTTTAGTGGTGAGAATTTCTAACAACTTTGAAAGGCCTTCAAACAGGGGAAGCCTAATATATCTCAGTGAGAAAAATTAAAATGAATTCACCTTTAGACATAGCAATAAGACTGAAAATGCAAAGAAAAACAAAGGTACCATTTTAAAGCTCTCAAGAAGAGACAGATCACCTGCAAAGGAATGGCAATGGGATGACTAGGTGCCATCAAAAAGAAAAACTGAAGAAAAATAACCCTTTACCCTGCTTTGTATTCCAAGCAGCAGTGCCTTGCAAGAACCAAGGGGAGGCAAAGAAAATGTCACAAAAAAAAAAAAAACCAGTCAAGTGAGTGTGTAAAGAAAGGGCCCTGCTAATGCAAATTCTACAGGATGTACAGGATGCATGTGGCAGGAAGGACACATTCTACATGGGAGTCTGACACACCCAGAGGAACAATATAAGCAGCTGCTGACTACATAAAACTATGACATTGATGCTTAACTTACGGTGACATATAGGCTGACACTAAAATAATGCACAAAAATAATATTTGGGTTTTCTTTTTTTTTAACTGTATAAAGCTTTGCCTGTGGACCTTGAGGACTGTTTTTTTTTTTTTAATCCTGTGAACAAGTTCCCAAAATTATTACTCTTTTCATCGAAATTGATAAGATGGTATATATGTTGAAGTTGACATTTGAGAAATCAATCTTCCCCCCAAACACTTAGAATGTTTTGCATCTGGCTCCAGAAAAACTTTCCATTTCCTTTGAAATTGAATTTTATTTGTTGGTTCTCTATACCAACAGCAAGCCTAATTTACCTCCATACGTAGGGGAGGGCATAAAATGGTTTGCATACTATCTTTCTGCTTTTTACTTGTCCAGAGTGGACATTGCCCATTACAGAGCACTCTGTTTCAGGGTCCCTTGTCATCTCAGAACCATTCTCAAGTGGTCCAGACAGTTATTGTTAGTCAATCAGAGCTAGCACTGGACATCAAACCCTGACACCTTTCTCAGATTAATGGCTAACAACTTTGCCTTCTACAGTAATGGGCCTTGATTGCTTTTTTTTTTTTTTTCATTGTTAGAGAAATGCCACTTTACTTTTTGTCTTCAACCCTTGCTGCTGGTGATGAGAAGTTAAAGACAAGTGTGGGGTTCAGGAGCAGGGATAGGGGAAGAGCCCATACACAATCCCGGAATCAGACTTCAGAAACCAGACTCAAGGTGCATTTCTAACTTTATTGCACAGTTCATTATACAATTGAAGGGCCAATCAGATCATCCCATGCTACCTTCAAGCACCAATAGCAATCAGTAAGATTGGTGTAACTATGAGGAAATGGGGGTGGGGAGGTGAAGGTCACCTCAGAAGACTTCTGTGAATAAGGAGGAGGCAGTCACAACCTAGCCGCAGATCCACTTTGAGACTTCACTAGCATGCTAGGAATCCTTAATAGATCAGCACTGTGTGCAGTGGATCAGAATCGTTCGAGTAGCTGCAGGATCCACTAACACCTCACTTGCCATTCCCTAGGGCTTTTCTCCCCACAGACAAGTGCTAATTCTGTTAAATATTCACTATGGCTTAGGAACAAGCAATTTTTTTTCATTTTTATTAGAATTTATTAATTGTACAAACTAAGGTTTTTTATTATGAAATTTCATATATGTATATAACACACATTGATCATCTTTAGTCCCCTCTTATTATATTTTGCCCGTTTCCTTCTTCTACCTCAAATGCCCTTTCTATTTTCATGTATAATCTCCATTTTCTGTTTAATTATTATTGTTGCATGTATACATACATGTAAATATATAAACACACCTTGATGAGTCCATTTGGTAATGGTCGTACATATGTCTTTTTAGGTATTGAATAACCATTTATAGGGCACATCCCTAGGAAAGAATAATTCTCCTCTCTCTGCATTAGTTGTCTGTAGTTCTTCATCTAAGGGTGGAGCCCCCCTGAGATATTCCCTGTCCACAATGGCCTGTCAGTTAGTACCATTGTTCAGGTCTCGCTTAAACAAACATATTGTTGAAATCTCATGGGTGCAGCTTCCCTGTCCTAAGAAGACCCAATCTCCCAGGAGATGCCCTGGTCCTCTGGGAGGACAATCTTTCTGTTTCCTCTTCTACAATGTTCCATGAGTGTTGGGTGTAGTTGTGCTGTAGATGTATCAAATGGGATGGGCAACCCCATAGTCAGTTGTTCTCTGCATTTTGAACAATTATGACAATCTAACTTTCAAATAAACATATTCTATACTTCTTAAAATCACAAAAATCCCATGTTTTTCTATATCACATTTACAATTCATGTCGTATAGCATTTTAGACATATGGACACACCTTACACAAACCTTTTGTTTCAATATGTATTAAATGAAAATACATGGTGGGTCCCATGCTACAATACAGAGAAACACATGTTTTCATCTTCTTGAACAAATGGTCTTATAAGGCAAAGAAATACATGGTCATATGAAGAACTATAGAGTGACACTTTCTATAATAAGAATCAAGGTGGGGATAATATGATTAGAGTGGGTAAAAGTGTGAACTTCGGTGCCAGATAAGCCAGAGTTATTAACTCACTGTCCT
The DNA here is from genome assembly GCA_907164525.1 of Lophiomys imhausi. Taxonomy (NCBI): domain Eukaryota; kingdom Metazoa; phylum Chordata; class Mammalia; order Rodentia; family Muridae; genus Lophiomys; species Lophiomys imhausi. The sequence goes on along the minus strand of CAJQZJ010033539.1, from coordinate 2,986,919 downwards.
GCAGTATTGTACTACAATAGAACAGCTACTTGACCTCAGATTCTGGGCTAATGGGGTTATCAAGAGGAACAGAACCAATAGCACATATGGTTAGACATACAGTAGATGGTAGGAAAATGCATGATGAATGCATGCATGCATGAATAAATAGGTGGGCAGAGAGATTTAGTATAAAGAACTGACCCATATGAAGGCCAAGAGTTACTGTCAACTCAGAAGCTTAGGTTCTTGCTGGAACTAATGCTGTAGTCTCAAGTCCAAAGGCAGCCAGGTAGCTGAGTTCTTTCTTCTGGGGCCTTTTTCTTAAGATTTTTACCCAAATAATTGAATGAATGAGGAACACACACAGCATGAGGAATGATCTCCTGTCCTCAAAAGCTGACCATTTGTGTGTCAATTCCATTAATGTGGTATTGAAGCCCAGTCAAGTTGACAAAATTAGCTTTAAAAGGGTCATTTCTTCATTGGTAAAATTAGAATAACAGCAGAACTTGCTTCATAATCCCCTGGTGAGGTTGTGAATGTATGTCTTTAGTTTCTGGATGAAGGACATGCTAGGTGTCATAATGCTAGTGCCATGGAGGTCAGCTCACCCTTTGTTTCTCTGCCAGGGAAGCCAGGACTAGCAGAGCAGAGACTCCACCTGCCTGGATTTCCCTTCCTACAGCCTTTTCCAATGTGGCTTGCTCTGCCTAGGACTTTTAATCCAGTCTTTGTACCTAAACTAAGTCAAAATCTAATGTAGTCCATAAATCAGCTTGAGTCATAAAAATGTTGACAATAGTTGACTATCCTTGACTTGAAAAACTCTGCAACTCCACATGGTTCACTGTAATAAAACTAAGCTACGTTGTAGCACTCTGAATGTGGATTAAAAAGAAATCTCAGGCCAAAATCCAAAAATAATTGAAAGTAAATAGTGGGATTAAGTTCTGAATCGGAAACTGAAATCCCTAAAATTATTTTCACTTCTCTGTCATACCACACACATACACACACACACACACACACACACACACACAGAGAGAGAGAGAGAGAGAGAGAGAGAGAGAGAGAGAGAGAGATTTCTATATAGACAGTATACACCATGTCTATATCTCATGTTGTCAAAATGTCAGTATGTTCTTAAACCTCAAGCTTGGTACAGCTCTCTTATCTTTTTCTTACTTCTGATCTTTGTGATGGGTTCTTCAAGGCAGATTTGTCTGCCCACCTAACATCTTACCTAGGCTCATTCTGGGGAAGATGATGCTTCTGTGACGGAAGAAGTTAATTAAGTCCCATATTATCCCCTTTTTGAAATCATAACATTTCATATGCAAATTATCTATTTCCATGTTCTATTGTTCTTTTTGTTGTTTGACTTTTAAAACATGATTCTACTCTTCAGCCCAGGCTGCCCTTTAACTCACTATGTAATTCCGGCTACCCTCAAACTGACAGCAATTCTCCTGCCTCAGTCTCCTGAGGGCTACCATGATATTATTGACCCACCATCCCAGCTTCTATTATTTTTTTAATCTGCTTGTATTTTGTAGTCTATAATTAAAGACAATCTGTTAAGTGAAAACAAAAGGCAAATTCCAACATTTCCCAAATTCAGCTTTTGCACCAGGGTTATATTTTCAATAAACAATGTTAATCATGGACAGAAAAATGATGAAAGCATGCCAAGATTCCCAGGCTTCCAACTGCATGTCTGTGGAGACACCTTCAATGAAAAGCTGTAGAATACATGTCCTCTGGGAGCAGGGGATGATGGCTAATGATGTATTTTAGCTTTTCCTCATTTCTCTGTGCAAAGCCAGCAGGCTCCAATTTGTTTCTAATGAGCTGATATCTTGTAAAAGTTACTTGACCCTGATGTGATAGAATTTTCTGCACTCAGAATATGAAGAGTCTTTCTAGACTCCCCACTGGCTTCCCCAGGGCTGGCAGGTTAATAAAGGGGTGTTTAGACGACAGAAAGCATTAGACCTCTGAAAGTGAGGCAACAAGAAAATAGGGAGAGGCTGGCATATGTATAAAGCGATACAGAGCCCGAAATAAATGGCATCCTACTAATGGCCTGAGAACCGGCAGCACAGATCTAGCTATGTGAAGACTTCCTGAGAAACACGTGACATGCAGGTCCCCCTGGCTCAGCTATCTCATGACACAGCAGTCTCCTCTGAATCACTATCACATGTTTGTTGACAGGAGCTGGCCTTCTTCCCCTTAAAACATCCCCCACTCCATCCTTGAATGCATCTGAAATATGAACAATGCATTCATATGGAGTCTTTTTGTTTCTGTGCTTTTTTTAATCTGTAGTAATTTTTAAAATTTATTTCTTTATTGCTTCAGGTTACTTCTCCATCATACTGTCCTCTTTCCACCCCTCCCAGTCCTGCCTTCCCACCCTTTACCTCCTATCCCTTCCATCCTATTCCTCTGGAGTGGAGTGTCCCTACCTAACAGTCCCCGCCCCAGTTCAGCAATCATATGAGGGCCAAGAGCCTCCTCATACACTGGGGGCCTACAAGGCAGCAACACTAGGGAAAAGTGTCTCATTGGCAGGGAGAAAAAGAAAAAGTCTATGTCCATGTTCCCTTTGGTGCATTGGTTGTAGTATAGATATCATGTACTGTATAGCTAAAATCCTACTATACGTAAATAGATGTCATATGCATCCTTCTGAGTCTGGGTTAGCTCACTCAGAATGAGCTTCTCTAGTTCCATCCATTTGGCTGAAAATTGCATAATTTCATTGTTTCTGATGGCTGAGTAGTATTCCATTGTGTAGATGTACCACAGTTTTTTAACCCATTCTTCGGTTGAGGGACATCTGGGTTGTTTCCAGTTTCTAGCTATTACAAATAAGGCTGCTATGAACATAGATGAGGAAACTTCCTTGTGATTCGGTGAGGAGTCATTTGGATGTGTACCCAGAAGTGGTATGGCTGGATATCTGATGAGGTCTGCATAAAACAGTGAACAAGTCACGTTTTAAAAGTAGAAGCAAAACACTAACACTAGCAAAGCAAAGCATGTTGTACATGGAATCGGTTCTAGCTTCAATGAAATAATGCATCAATATGAAGATAGAAATGATCCATGCAAATATATGGAAGACTATTTGACAAGACGAAAGTACCAGTTTGAAAGTACTATTTGAAAGAGGAAATGGTGACAAGAGAAGGCAAGGGGAGGGAGTAAATATAATCAAAATACATGCAACACATGTTTTTAAATGTCTTATGTTTTTGGTTGTGAGCCTAGCCTCTAACAGCTAAGCCACCTCTCCAGCCCTTTAAATGTCTTCATCAGAGCTGTTATTTTGTACATGGGATATATAAAAATAATAAACAATACTTTGTAGTTAAACCTTAATCAACCACAATAAAGGGTGCATTTTAAAAAATTATATGGAAAATTATGATCTTCCAACTCCCAAAATAAAATCAATCAGAGTGGACAATAGAACACAAGTGGCACAAAAGAGAGGGAGGTTATACTCAGGATTAAAGGTCTATGTGGGGATAGGAGGATAGGGGAGAGGAGATGGTGGGGTGGGTTGGCTAAATCTAAGAATATATGAAGAAGTTTTATGGAAATCCACTAGTCTATAAGCTAATGAACAGACACACTTTTAAAGAAGAGTATAGGGAGGGTAACTGGGAGGAGCTGGGGGATGAAAGGGAGGGGGAAAATTATATACTTCTACTCAATTTTTTTTTTAATTGAGAGGAGAAAAAAGTTTGAACATGTACCCTGCACAGGTGGACAATGTGTGTCTCAGAAGACACGGGTTATTAAACAAAAATCTCAGACCCAGGTACAGGATACTTTCCTACTTGTTATTGGTCAGGGAGGCCCCTGAGGCACCCAAAACAACACAAGAAACCACCACTGTTCTTGGTTATCCACCATAGATGATAACACCCAATTACTGAAGATACCATTCCCTTTGGGTGCATGGCAACCAGCCTCAAAAACTGACCAGGAAAGCTACTAGTCCCCTCTCTCCAATCCCCCTATCCCCACACAAAAATTTCATCTTCAGTACTCAGATACCAATGGGTCATCTGTAGCAACCTCCTAGATTCAAGGAACTTTAAAGAAGAAGAAGTAGGAAGAATATGAGAGCTGGCAAATGGAGTGGAATTCTGTGAAGTTACTTCAGGGCATGATGTGCATAAGACCTGCACAAGATCAAGCCAGTCAAATTTCCTCATGAATGTGGATGGATCTCCTGCAACCCCATCTTTATCAGAGGAACTATCGGAAGCTGATAACTTCTAAAGAAGGGAAAGTCACTCTTTTGGGGGAGACGAGGCCGCTGCTTAGTTGCTCAGGCCCAAATGGATAACCACAACCCATGTGCATATAGGTAGTACTAATTGGATTCAGGGATAATCAATGACAAAAATTGTAAGTATCATTGAAAAGGAATAACATTGAATTATATTGTAGACTTTGGATTTATTTTTCTCTATTTTAGTTAACAAATATAAGTTACATATACTGGAAATGTATGTGTTGTTTTGAAATGTATACACTATAAAATGGCTAAATCAAAATAATATGCATTACATTGTAAGCTTGTCATTTGTGGAGGTAGGAACAATTAAAATTTCCTCACAGTTATTTAAAATACAATATATTGGGCTGGGGAAATAACTAAGTCAATAAAGTGTTTACCACGCAAACATGAAGACTGTAGTTTGATTTCCATACTTTACATTAAAACATAGCTTGTAATTCCAGCACTATGAAGACACAGATAGGCAGAGTCTTGGGATTCACTTACTATCAAGCCTATCTTATAGACTGAGTGGTAGACTAGTGAAAGTCCCTGTCTCAAAAAATCAGGGAATGTGGCTATGATGAATGATGCCTTCTGACACCACTCTATTGTGAGTGAGTTCAACCACTTAGATTCTACATATATTGGAAGTTTGTCTTTTCATGTCTGGCTTATTTCACTTAGTGTCCTTCAGGTTCATGTATGTTGTTGCAAAAAAAAAAAGAGATGACTTCCTTCTTAAGGAAATCCCCTGAGAGTATTTCATGGTGTGTGCATGCCATGTTTTCATTATCTGTTTATTTATCAATAGACATTTAGGTTGAGTTCATATTTTGGCTATTACAAATGTTACAGTGAATGTGAAAGGGCCCCTCATTTCCACAGTATATTCCTTTAAATTCTTTTAGAAATACAACCTATAGTGAGATTTCTTTGAGCAATCTCTATACTGTTTTCCATAATCTCTATGCTAATTAACACTCCTATCAATAGTTTGCAAAGGTTCTGTTTTACCACATTCATTGTTTACTCACATAATACCTTATGTTTCCTCAACCCCACACATTTTTAACTCCCTCCCAAACCTGTCAACTGCTTCCTTTACCACATTTATCTTTTCAGCTTATTTATGACACACTGTTTTTAACAGAAAACTTCTGGGTGGTCATGAGTTTTGGAACTATCATCTGGAGCCTGGTGATTTCATGGGTGGCTACACGGCTAAAGACTCTTCCCCAGAATCCATTAGTAGCCAATAGTTCAACATGGAGGAATATGGACTTATGAGCCCCCTTCCCAGTCTGTGATCAGCTATTAACAGGCTCAGTCTTATGTAGTCCCAGTGCGGGCAACTGAAGATATTGTGATCACATTTTCAATAGCAGTGTCATGCCCTCAAGACAGCATTTCATAACCTGTCTTCCTACCTTCCAGGTCTTATATTCTTTCCACTCTTATGGGGATCCCCCAAAATGCTACAAATGACAGAGGAATGATCCACATGAGGCATCATTATCATGACTTAGTTTTACAGTGTTTGTTCAAAGTTCTAGAGTCTGACTCCATGCAGTTTATTTTCGACATTTAAGCACAGTGCAACTTTGGAAACAAGTTTCCTGATCTCAAATATCATGATAAAGCTTAAGACATGACCTCATCAAACTCTTTTACAAATGTACATGTCCTTTGCAAAGTACCTGTGACCTCTTCCATAAGAATGGGTTCTATTGACTGAGAAAAAGTGCTCAGAATTAAGGATCTAGGGAAGAAGGGCCTGGTATGAACATAAGAGCACACTCTTTTAAAGTACATGGGACCTCTCATAAGAATGGGTTTTACTGACTGAAAAACAATGTTCAGGGGTCTGGAATAAACATAGTAGTATCGGGTCTAAGGGAAAGGCCTGGCTCAACAGACAGCAAAAGATCACTAGGTTATTAACTACATCCAACCCCAGCTTTCCACAAGCATAAACAACAGTTGTAAACCTTTTCTATTGGGGACAGCCTGCAAGTTTAACATTCCTGGTTTCCCTAGTGCTCCGTGAACATGAGGACCTCTTGCCCTCTACATACTCTCTTTCCTGCAATGTCCACTGAGGCTTAGAGTAGTCTAAAATGGACAAATTTTTCATGGGATCACCCCCAGGAAAAAAAGCAAAGCCCAGCTGGCACATGTCCTACAGCTTCTCAGCCTTCCTCATATACCCACATACACCACATTTTTATAGAGACTGTAGGCTAGCGCCTCAGGTTCCATCATTCAAATCCTAATTATTGGTTAAAAACCAGATTGCCCTAGAATAGAAACATTATACTGTTATTATTTGTTCAATATATGTGTTAAGATGTCAAGAGCTCTCTAAGGGCATTAATGTAACCTAGAATGAGGCAAAAATAGTGTGGTAGAAGGTAAGCCTCTTTAATGAATTAGTAAGCAGTTCGGCTTGGCATCTGGCAACACATAAAGCTTGGCGTCCCTTTAGTTGCTGAAATGGACAGAGTGCAGTTGAGACCATAGTTCTGTGAACTGCCCTGTTTGAGGAACATGGCTAAGGAACAGAAAAGGCCATGCAAATGACGTCAGTTGCCAAGAGTAGCAACAGGACTCCTGCAGAGAGAATTCCTTAAAGGTATCTGTCTTGAGGCTCCAGAGCTCCAGGAGAGTTAGCTAAGTGAGCAGAGTTTGGAAGCTGCCCAAGCCACCCTTGATTTGACAGTTTGACTTTATAAACTGGCCACAATTTGGTGATTGAAATAAACTGGCCTTGCAAACTGGAAAAGTTACTCCCAATGGATGCTAAGCTTGAAAGGGACTGCCTGCTGTAAACCAGGTTATCCTGAACAGTCCTATGCTAAGAATATTAATATCCTTTTAAGGAAATTAAAATAGGGCTAGTTAGGTGTTCATAGATAGGTAATAGGGTGTTCTTAGAAAATTATAAGTTTTAGATTATAGGATATAGGTATTTTATAGGTATTTATGGTACTAATAAAAATATTAGTAAATAAAAATGTTCTGCTACAAATAGTATCATAAAAAGAGTGGGTGGGGTGGTCATGCCTGCAAATCCATCACTTGGTGGTAGAAGTAGAAGAATAGATAGTCCAAGACAAGCATTTGATATATAGTAAGTTTTTACTAGCCTAGATTACATGAAAGAATATATATATATATATATATATATATATATATATAATCAGTACAGATTATATAGCTCAGTAGTAGAGTGCATGCCTAGCATGCAGTAGTCTTTGAGTTTAATCTCCACACCAACAACAAAAAAAGAGGTCAATCAAGATATACTAAGATATATGTGCAAATATTTCCAAGTCAAGCCCATTATTTTGCATACTAACTAAAATAATTAATAAAAATTAAAAATAAGAACTATAAAAAGAGAAAGACATAAAAATGATAAGAAAATATCACTGTTAATAGAATATGTCAACTGATCATTCCCATTAAGTAGAAGTGTGATTTCTCTCAGCTCTGACTTTTAGTAATACATGTTACTTTGCAATAGAAGATAAAGTAGACAGGACAACCTGGGTTCTAGAGTGTCATTCAAAGACTAGTGAATAAAGGCACAGAAGAGTTCAAAGATAAATACACATGACTTCAACTCATTACACTCTTCTTGACAGCGTCAACCAGGAAACTCCTTTAGCTTTCTTAATGATAGCATTTGTTTGAAATTTTTAAACATTTATTTAATACTTCAAGTTACATCTCCATTACTGCCCCCAGTTCCTACCTCTTGAGATTTTTACCGGCATCTCCTTCTTTAGGTTTGGGAAATTTTCTTCTATGATTTTGTTGAAAATGTTTCCTGGTTCTTGGAGTCTGGAGTCTTCTCTTTTTTCTATGCCTATAATTTTTAGGTTTCATATTTTCATTGAGTCCTTGATTTCTTGGATGCTATGGGTGAGGACTTTTTTAGATTTCTCATTTTCTTTGGTTGTTGTTCTGACTTCTTTGATTGAGTCTTCCATGCCTGAGATTCAGTCTTCCATCTCTTGTATCCTATTGATGATTCTCATGTCTGTAGCTTTTGCTCTCTTTCCTTGGTTCTCCACCTCCAGGAATGTGTCTGCTTGTGTTTTCTTTATTGCTTTCACTTCTAATTTCAGGCCTTGAACTGTTTTATATATTTCCTGTTCCAATTTGATTGTCTTTGCCTGCAAATCATTCATAGCTTTGCCTCTTTCCCATTATTGTTTGACTGAGCTAGCTTGGAAGTCTTTAAAGGAATTCTCCATTGCTTTCATCTGTAGGATTGTGGCTTCTTTAAATTCTTCAAGGGATTTATTTTCTTCTTTTAAGGCCTCTATCATTTTCATAAGTACAGATTTGCCATCAGGTTCTTGTGTTTCAGCCATGGTGGGATGGTCAGGGTTTGCTGTATTAGAATGGCTGAATTTTGTTGGAGTCATTTTTCTCTGACTTTTGTCAGTTATGTTCTTTCACTGGCCTTTTGCCATCTGATGTTGCTTAGTTGTTTGTTCCTGATGCCTTCTGAACTTGGTGCCAAGGAAGGAGCTTTGGTGTGGAAGCCTTATAACCTTGGTCACCTGTAGCTCTCCACAAGCTGAATGTGACCATGTCTTGGGGGGCTGGTTCTCAGTGGGTCTCCCACAGCTCACCCCTTCCTGTTGTGTCCCAACTGGGAGATTAGATCAGGGGTTGGGGTGGGAGATGTTATTCCTAGCCTACAGATTCCTGAGATCCAGCTGGTCCTCCTAGTGATGTCAGCAGGGGTCTGCAGGCCACAGTCTGTAAGCAAGAGTCGAGTGGGCCTGAGGATGAAGGTTGTTGTATCCTTGGAAACACAGGTCTGGAAGATGACATTTGGTGGGACCACCCCCAGCTCAGAGCAGCATGGAGGGTCCCAGGGCTTTGGGCACAGCAGTTTGTTGGTGGGAAAGAAGAGAAGGGAGATGAAACCTGAGTGGTCCTGAGGAAGAAGGTCAGCATATCATGGGAGGCTCAGGGCTGGAAGATGACATTTGCAGAGACTGTCCCCAGCACAGAGCAGCTTGGAGGGTCCCAGGGCATTGGGCAGGATGGGGGGGGGGGGGGGGAGATCAAACCTAGGTGTTGGGATTCAAGGAGAGATCCGAGGTGGTGTGAGATCAGGGGAATGGAGCTAGATGCTCCTGGGGAGTGAGGCCTTGTCACCCCTGTGGAGCAGGGAAAGTATAGTGGAGCTTGGGGCACAGCTGTCAGCTCAGGTAAGCTGACTTTATCCCAAAATGCTGGTCGGCATGGGGGAGGTAGTGGCAGGGCTGTTTAAAACTTTTTAATAAAACAAAAATTAAATAAGCCCATGGGTGGTTAGCAAGTAAGCAATAGAGGCAAAAATGTAAGAATTTAAAACTATTTGCAATTATTATAGGTACACTATCGTTAGTATCAATCAATAAATACCTCCAAGACAAAAGCGGTTGCTAAGAAAAAAATAATGCAGACAAAGAGCAACTTTCTCCTCTTCAGTTTTACCTAAATGACATTTTCTCTCTAAAAACAGATGATCTGTTTGTAGTTAAACCACTGAAGTAAACTAATCTCAACTTCATCAGATACAAATGTCTTTATTACAATTAATCTCAGACTGGTTTCCACATAAGTTACAGCAGCATCTGTTCTGGGCTTTGATTGCCCTGAAAGAGAATTCAAAGGAAGAAGAAGGGTAAAGTGGGACATGTTTTAAGAGGCTTCAGCTACAGTGGATAGCTACAGTGGACAGTGGTGTTGCTTCTGGGTCCATTGTGAGTCAAAACAAGCACATAGTGGAGGCTACTAACCTCACAGAGAGAGGTCAGGCAAAAGAAACACCCCCAACAACACACCTCCTCTAGCCTACCTCCTCTAGCTACATCTTCCATTCTAAAGTTCTTCGACCTTCTAAAAATAGTATTGTCATCTGGAGACCAAGCTTTCAACAATACAGAGGTTGTTGAACATGGGATGGACACTATATCCAAGCCATAACAACATGAAAGTTAAATGTTCATTTGCCTGTGGTTTGATAATCTGAATGTTTCAGTTGTGTGATCCACACAGCCAGAAAAAGTTTGTACTCTGAGGAGAAGAGGAGGAGGAGAAGGAGGAGGAGGCGGTAAAAAGAGGAGGAGGAGGAGGAGGTTGCAGAATATTTGAGCACTTTGTGAACTCCAAGATTGTCAACTGTAAAAACTTGTTTCTAATTGTGGGATGGACCAGCCTTTAATCCTAGAACTTTCTGTTTATTGTAAACAAATGATTATGGTGTTGTTCAGCTCTAAGCACACACCATTAATCCAAGAGCTTTTTGTATACAAGATTTTAAAAAGTTAACCCTAGGTCAAGAGGTGGAGCAAGAAACCAGCTGACAGGGATTAAACATAAAGAAGGGGCATTGAGCTGGAGAATTTTTAAGATAGAGTAGAGAATAAGGAGCTTTTTAGCTTTGGGCTTGCAGCTTTTAGTTTGGGGCTTTTGGCTTTGAGCTTTCAGGGCTTTTGGCTTTGGTGGAGTAAGAACGACAACTGGGTGCTTTCTCTGCCTCTCTGAACTAGCAGGCTTTCAAACCAGCACCTGGCTCCTGAGTCTTCATTGGTAAAATCAAATGACTAGGATATTTTAGTATTTTTTTAAACAACAAAAGAAGAAGGTAAAGAAAACTTTATTTCAAATTCATCAATCAGAGGTTCTCCAGCACCTGCTCTAAACAGTTCAGTCCTGAAGTGCAGCTTGCACTAATTGATCACCTACTTCTGAATTATTAGAGTATATTTGGCAGGTGCTTCTTCATACTAAGCACTCAGGAAAGCAAGAAGAAGATGCTGTTAGAGGTTTGGGGCTTTGGAAATCAACCAAGAAAAGCACCAGAGTGAACATCATCTAGAAAGGGCCACTTGCCTCAGACATCACTCAACTCTTTGTAAATGACTTTTATGTATGTATGCTATATTCCAGTAGCTTGAATTGCTCTTGATGCAGCCCATGGGCTTCTAGGAATTAATGTCTTCAGAATAATCATAAAAACATATGAGTCATAGAGTGTTCATCTCAGAGAAAATGGAACTATATTTCACTGGTTATTTGAGGAACAGTCAAACCAATGTCCTAAATAGGGGATAGGGATTTTGTATACATGAATAAAGAGCCAGAGAGTGAATATCTTAGGCTTTATGAGCCATGTGGACTCATTGTGACCTTTCAGCTAAAAAGCTGCAAAGCAGAACACATAAATTAATGGGCTTGGGTACTGGGAAGAATTTGAGCCATAGATCATAGACAATCTCTATAAAGTTCATGTCATCATATAAGTTGTAATATATGTATTGACTATATATACATATATATAATATGATCAAAATAAACTGTTAATTTTTCACTATTTCAAATAACTTTAGTAATTCAGTACATCTCAGTAGTAGATGAGAAGCTGTAAAATGAACAAAGGAATGGATATGGATCCAAAAGTCACATTTCTGAGCTACAGAGATGGCCTGGCAGTTAAGAACGCCTACCATTCATCCAGAGGACCCGCGTTCTGTCCCTAGCACCCACATCAGATGGGTCACAAATACTTGTAATTTTGCCTTTCTGGGATATGACCTTCTCTTCTGCTTGCATGTTCACTCACGGACACATATCCACACAAGGCACACACTGGTACTCATAATCTACAAATATTTCCATGTGGTATTTCAAGCATGTTTTATTTTACATGCTGTAAAGATTTTACACTCTGAAATATTTTTGCAATGATGGTATGCAGACATCTGTGTTATTTTGTATGTTATTTTTATTTCCATTTATTATTGTTAGGTTCAAGAAATGGATTCCTGACCCTAAGTGTGGGGTGACCAAGGAATCACCAGGAAAGCAAGAATGATGCAAAAGGCAAGAGAATTTTTTTGGTCATCATGCTGGGGTCAACCTCACATATTTTCCATGCAAGGAGAGGGAGGAGACTCCCCCCCCCCCCGAACAGAATCTCAGTTCCGATTAAATATGATTCAGCAAGGCAGAGTCAAGCATCATCAAGCAACAGTACTTTGATTCGATAGCATAGGTGACCTAGGAAACAAGGTGGGGATTTCCAAACTCATGATGGTTGGCAACCTGTGGCTTTTGTTGATCTCCTCATTGCTCTGGGAACCAGCCATACCCAAGTGGGAACTTGGCCTTCTGGTAATAGTTAGAGCTCCCAAGATCGGGGGTGAGGGGGTTACACGTGACAATTCCTGGGGCAAGGTGACCTGGAGTTTTTGGGCCTTTTCAAGATCCCAGGCTTCTGAAACCTGACTAAAGTTTGGTCAAATGAACTTTGGTTCTAACATTATTAATACTGTTAAACAGTTTACTACAAAAGTGTATATAGAAAACTATTTCTTTTGTGACACTCATAAGGTTAGAATTTAAAATTTATTTTCATGTTTTGTAGCACTTACACAGTACATACATTTTACCTACTGCTTTCAGAGTCTGAAGCAGCACTATAAAATCTCTAGCAAAATATGTGAATATTCATTCAATCTTTTGAAAAGTTATAATTGTTTGTTTATTCTCAAAATATTATTTGGAGCGTGCTGGACATCCCTGAATATTATGGCGGAGACTATGAAGCCAAATGTCATTTCATAAAAATACTAAGACATCTTTTTCATGCTCATCCTCCTATGATGTTGTTGTGTAAGTTTCAAAGGGCTTAAATGATGTGTAATATCAGAACATCTGAAGATAAAGCTCAGTTGGAAGAACTGATAGACAAGATACAATAATCACCATACTTCTAAGAAGTTTGCAGGAATGAAAAACATCACTTCTCTTTTTAAAATTTTGTTGTGGAAATAATATCTGTTATTTTCTTAAAATGCCATTTAAGCCAACATGTCATAGACTATTTTTTTTTACTAATTTTCCAGTGCTTGAAATATAACTTTGGGACTCATGCACCCTGGGTAAGTACTCTGCCATTGAATCATGTTTCAACTTTATCTTTCTTTTATGTACTTTTTGATGCTTTCAGACAATGCCTCACCCTACAGCCCAACTCCCCAATTCTAGAATTACAGGCGTAAACCACCAAGCTCAACTTACTGTTATTTTTAAACTAATTTGTAAATAAATATATTGGAATTTCCTGTTTTAGATTTCTAATGTGGTAACTAAAGATAGACATGTTCCTCTTAGTAAGATACTTTCATAATTTCTTACAGTAAAAAGGAGATTAGATGTTTAAGTACTGCCATGAACCTAATGAGGTCAACCAAATTCAACGATCAAATGAGTTCTGAGAAAACATCTCATTTCAAAGCACCTTGATGTCCCTCTGAGAGATGTGAGCTATTAAAGCAAATTGATGGTAAGAAAGTGCCAACTATTTATTCTAAAGCCAAGCCCCACACTTTGTCTTGAGTTGGGAGGACTTTTGTAGGCTTCTCATATACATTCTGGCAGGAAAGTACAAATAAATTAATTTAATAAAATACCACATGTAAGAACAGGTAAGAACATGGAGCTACTGATACAGCTTTCCAAACCCTGGGAATTTAAAAGAAACTAGAAATTTAGAGTTTTACATAAAATCTCCTGATTGCATTTACTATGAAAATGAAACTTGCTTAAATAAACAAAACCTTCTGCAAATCCAAACCAATCACTGTGCTTCTTGTTCCTGTCACATTAGGCCATACAGAAAAAGTCTTTTTCAAGACTACCATCTGTCCTTCAGGAGTATTGACTACATATTAGTTCCCCTTCCTTCTCCAGGTCATGAGAGGGAGAAGTGCTGGGCAGACCTAGAAAGTAGAAGGTACCTGGTTGTTGCACCATTGTTGGTTCTACTAATGCTTGCTTAGTATAATTTTAAAAAACAAACAAAACATCATCAGAATTTTCTGTTCAGAGCTAATCAGGATCAATATTTTAATATATTTTTATATGCAACCAGTTATGTGAAACTAGTACTATATGTGGAGATTCTCCAGATATGCATATATAAATATATAAATGTGTGTGTGTGTCTTTGTATTTGTGTATACACACACACATGCACACATACATATAAGATGGGACTGAGAATGTAGCTCAGTTGGTACATTATTTACTTAGTACGCAGGAGGTCCTGTTTATACCCAGCATCACAAGAATTAGATGTGGTGGGAGAGGCCTATAGTCCTAGCACTTGGGAAGTGAGAGTAAGAGGATCAATTTATTTTTCATTTATAAATTATAGTTTATTCTTAAATCATATAGTCAATTCTTCCAGATTTTCTTTTTTAAATATTTATTACTTCAAGTTCCATCTCCATCACAGTCCCCTCTCTCCACCCCTCTCAATCCCATCCTCTCACCCTCTTCCCCTTCTCCCACTTATCCTACTCCTCCATTGTGGGGTGCCCTACATATCAGCCCACCTCAGTTCATCAGTCACATGAGGGCTAAGAGCTTCCTTTTGCACTGGGAGCCTACATGGCAGCTCCACTAGGGCAACATGTTCCACTGACAGGTAACAAAGTCAATGTTCCTGTTCCTTTCAGCCTGTTGTTTGTAGGATAGTTATCCATACTATATGGCTAAAATCCAGTAATAAATGAATAGATTCCATGTGCAACGTTCTCGGTCTGGTTTAGGTCACTCATTTGAGCTTTTCTAGTTCCATCCATTTGCCAACAAATTGCATGATTTTTCTTGTTTATGGTGGTTGAGTAGTATTCCATTGTGTAAATGTACCATAGTTTTTTTTTAATAATTTATTTTTTATTTCTTCAAGTTACATCTCAATCACAATCCCCTCCCTACTCCCCCCTCCAGTCCATATGTATTTGGCACCTGACTTTAACATTCTACTATCTAACCATCTCCAT
>CAJQZJ010033539.1:2952323-2966769 GCA_907164525.1 Lophiomys imhausi | reverse complement strand
TTTTTTTTTTTTTTTTTTTTAGTTTAAGGTATTTATTTTCCCCCCAACAGCTCTCCCTTTCAGTCCAAATAATGGTTCTTTTTCTTATAACTATAAATACAATACAAAACAACAGAAATAAATAGGCCACGATTATAAGAGTTATATGGCTTAGCATACATTCCCAATGTCCAGTCCATATGTATTTGGCACCTGACTTTAACATTCTACTATCTAACCATCTCCATGAGTTTAAAGTTCTATATCTAACTCAGCTTTCATACTAACTTGCCTCATAATTTTAAAAATATCTTCTTAGATCCAGAACACCCTCTTGATTCCTAAACAACTCAAAATTTAACTATGAGACTCTAGCTATCTATTCTTCAACCACCTCAGAGACCTGAGAGGGATAAATATATCTGATTATATAGGAAGTGCAGGGCCTGCAGCTTCCAAAACTAAAAAATGACATACCAGTGGCTGCCTGGACAGTTCCCATTTTCTCTCCATACATTACAGCATCAATCTTCAGCCATTTGGCCCCATTTCTCTGACAGACATTGGTTGTAGAGCAGGAATTATGAAGGATTTACCTACCCTGTCTTGGCAGAGCTAGGCTGTCGACTTACCTGCTTCCAAGGTTTGTCCTTTTTGGACAGAAGTCTGTCTACAGTTGAAGCAAGTGGTTTTTCTTGCCAAGAGAATGGCTTACCACCAATTTAATCATCTCCCACTGGAGATTCTTCGATGCTCATCTTCTACTTGAAGTAATATAGGGGGTGCTGTCAGGAGCTGACATGTCTCGATATCAAAAAAATCTTAAGTTAAGAAAACATCTTTGAATGCCATGTTCTGCAGATCTCTTGAGGTTTTTGAAGATGCCCTATCTATCTCTTATATTTAGATAAGCAAATATTGCTTGTCTCTTAGCAACTTGATTTCTGAGTAGCTTAGAAAATAACTGTGATAGACTGTCATAGTAACTAACAAAATGACACGTTTTCATGACTATTAGTTTCCGTTTCTTAATTATCCTAAACAGTTTATGTCGGTTGGTAGCGAGAGGTCAAAACTTGACATTTCATTTTTAAGTATTACTACAAACAATACCTTTAAGAAGCGTTACCCTTAATTTTGTATCAATATACAAAGATCAATACCAATGTGGCCAAATATAATCTTAATTTTGTATCAATATACAAAGATCAGTACCGATGTAGCCCAATACAATCTTAATTTTACATTAATATACTAGGGTCAATACCATTGTGGCCAAATATAATCTTAAATTTGTATCAATATACAAAGATCAATACCGATGTAGCCCTATACAATCTTAAATTTGCATTAATATACAATGATCAATACCAATTTATCTAAATATAATATTAATTTTGTATCAGTATACAAAGGTATAAAGCTATATTCAATAATCTGTCCTTTTTTCTTGTTCTTTCCTATACTATGTCTATGTCCCATTTTTCTCAAGTCTGTTCACTCCTATATAGGAGAGAAAGGAGGATACAGAAAAGCAAAAGAGA
This sequence comes from Lophiomys imhausi, assembly GCA_907164525.1. Lineage (NCBI taxonomy): Eukaryota > Metazoa > Chordata > Mammalia > Rodentia > Muridae > Lophiomys > Lophiomys imhausi. The sequence goes on along the minus strand of CAJQZJ010033539.1, from coordinate 2,965,246 downwards.
GAAGTCCCTGGGTCTAACCTCCAAAACCCATTTAACAAGACCATTTAACAGCTTGTAGTCTTTTCCCCTAAATAACAAAATTTTCTATTATCTATCAAATAACCAAAGGGGAAGAACACCCTCCCCACCTTCTGGGGATGGGACGTTGTTCTCTTAAAATGACTTCCTGCTGATTTGGGACGTAGTAAACCTGTTTGGGGCCCAAATAAGAATGGAAAAATGGTTAAAAATGTTAATAGAATCATTTGATGTTCAGTCCCTTTGTGCTCAGCTATTTAGATGTCCTACGAAGTTCATAGACAGAAGCTGATCTTCAGAACTTTACTGAAGATCTGGCTGGAGTAGTCTGTGGAGCTGAACGATCTTAGCGATTTTGAGTTGTTGTGGTTATAGACTTTTGAGGAAACTGCTATTGAAGAAGTCTGCAAGGCTGGATCATCTGGGCCACTCGTCTTCTTTGGTGTCTGATCTGTTTTCTGCTGAGGTTTCTGTTGTCCAGTTGTCCCTGGATTCCTTGAATGGATGCTTTAAATCTCCTGGAAAGATAAGAACAGAGCCCTGCCCTAATCCTAACTCTGGGGCAATTACCTTTTTTTTGGGGGGGTCAGGTAATATTTTTCCTGGAGCAAATTTGGTTTTTTGATAATATATAAAGTATTACCTTTCAATCCGGATTAAAGAAGAAATTATTTTGATATTTTGGAGCTAAACAAACCTTTAGTGTATATATTTTGAGATCTCAAAGGACAATTTGTTTGAATTGCAGCCTGCCTTTTGTAAGTAGCTTTTAAACTTAAATCTTTCCAAATCCTATGTGCCTGTCTCTGCATTCTAAATTTTGGGATCAAAGACATGTGGTTTCCAACTGATGGGATTAAAGATGTGCTCCTCCACCCCTGGATCAAAGTTTTTCTCTGTTTAGAGTTTGTTTTGTATCAGGTGGCCTTGAGCTCTGAGATCTGCCTATTTCTGTCTCTAGTGTGTTGGGATTAAGGGTGTATTCTTCCCCAATGATGTGACTAAGGGTGTGCACCATCACCACCCTGTTTCTTGTAACTCTAGAATTTATAAGACAACTAACTCTATAGTGATCCTCCTGTCTCTGCTGGAGGTAAAGGCATGGGCTAACACCATGCATTATTTTACCTTAGCTCTTAAGTTTTTTCAACTCTTGGAGGTTTGTAAAACCAGGTTGAACAGCTGTCACCTTTAATTTATTTACAATGTTTTAAACCTGTTACCTGCTTTTTAATGCCAAACCATGGAAATAGCCTATACCTCTACAAAAAAAAACAAAAAACAAAAAACAAAAAACAAAAAAAAACTTTTAAGCTGCTATCAAGTTTGTGTAATCTCTGTAGCCACCTGAAGTCTAACATTCTAATCTGAAATTAAGGCCATTTTCTTTTCATGCCAGTAAGGTAAATTATAGTTTGAAAATTTTATATTGTATTTTTATTATATTTTTAAGCTTATTAATTCTTTTCTTAAAATAGTATTATTTATTTCTAGAACACAGTTTTTTTTTTAATCCATTCTTTGGTTGAGGGACATCTGGATTTTTTTCCAGTTTCTGGCCATTACAAATAAAGCTGCTATGAACACACTTGAAGAGATGTCCTTGTGGTTTGGTGAGGAATAATTTGGATGTATATCCAGGAGTGGTATGTTTAGGTCTTGAGGTAGAGCTACTCCAGATTTTCTAATATATGGTCATAAGATCAATTATTTATTGCTTCCTACCCATTTATCCTGCTTCTTGATACCAGTGGTGCATTGTGCTCTCTGAAAATGGGACTTATTCCTATTTTTTTTTACTTATTTTTATAATATATAGTTGTTCATTCAATGATTAATTTGTTTATAATTTTGTCCAGGACAATGCTAAGAAAGGGTTTCCTGCATTCTTTTTTTTGTTTTTCAACATTTATTTATTTATTCAAGTTACACCTCTATCACAGCCCCCTACCTCCTCCCCTCCTGGTCCCACTCTCTTCCCTTTCTCCCTCCTCTCCTTCTTTTAAGGTGAGGGCCCCCCCATACTAACACCCTTTAGTTCATCAGTCACATGAAGGCAAATAGCTTCTTCTTGCACTGAGGCCTTACATGGATGCCCAGTTAGGGTAAGGTATTCCACTAACAGGCAACATAATCCATGCATGACAGAGTACCTCCCTCCACTTGCTAACAGATCTGTATGAGGACCAAGTAGCCTGTGATCTGTATATGTATGGAGGATGTCTAGATATGGTCTGTATATGCTTTTTTGTTGTTGTTAGTGTTTCAGTCTCTGTAAGTCTCTAAGTGCCTGGATTGTTTGGTTCTGTTGATTTTCATGTGTCCTCTCTGAGTCTCTCTCTTCCTCCTTCCTCTCTTATACACAACTCCCAGAGCTGCACCTAATGTTTGCCTGTGTGTCTCAGCATCTGTTTTAATCCACTGCTGCGAGGAGTTTCTCATAGGATAGTTATGCTGGGTTCCTCTTCCTTTGGGTCTTTGGGTTGTAGGATAGTTATCCTTACTACATGGCTAAAATCCAGCTAAAAGTGAGTATATTCCTTGAGTATCTTTCTATGTCTGGGTTAGGACACTCTGGGTGAGCTTTTCTAGTTCCATCCATTTGGTTGCAAATTGCATGATTTCCATGTTTTTAATACCTGAGTAGTATTCCATTGTGTAAATATACCCAGTTTTGTTTTCTTTCTTTTTTTTTTTTTTTCATTGAAGGACATCTAGGTTGTCTCCATTTTCTAGCTATTGTGAATAAAGTTGCTATGAACTTAACTGAGCCAATGTCCTTGTGGTTTGGTGAAGAATCTTATATGCCCAGGAGTGGTATGATTGGGTCTTCAGGTAGAACTATTCCCAATTTTCTGAGATATTGCCAGATTGATTTCCAAAGTGGTTGTATAAGTCTGCACTCCCACCAGCAATGTAGTAGGGTTCTCCTTTCTCCACAATCTCACCAGCATGTGCCTTCACTTGAGTTGTTGTTGATCTTAGCCATTCTGACAGGTGTGAAATGGAATCTGAGTCCTCTTGAGTTGCATTTCTCTGATGATTAAGGATGTTGAGCATCTCTTGAAGTGTCTCTCATCCATTAGAGAGTCTACTTTTGTGAATTCTTGGCTTAGCTCTGTACCACATTTTTGATTGGGTTATTTGGTTTCTTGCTGTTTAATTTCTTGAGTTCTTTACAAATTTAGGATATTAGCCTTCTGTCAGATGTGGGGTTGGTAAAGATCTTTTCCCAATCTGTAGGCTGCTGTTTTGTTCGAATGACAGTGTCTTTTGCCTTACAGAAGCTTTTCAGTTTCATGAGGTCCCATTTATTGATTGTTGGTCTTAGAGCCTGAGCTATTGGTGTTCTGTTCAGAAAGTTATCACCTGTGCTAGTGAGTTCAAGGCTTTTCTCTCACTTTCTCTTCTATTAAATGTAGTATGTTCAGTTTTATGATGAGATGTTTGATTCACTTGGACTTAAGTTTTGTTCAGTGTTATAAATTTGGGTCTATTTGCATGTTGACATCAAGTTAGATGTCACCATTTGTTGAGAATGCTTTCCTTTTTCCATTGTAAGACTTTGGCTCCTTTTTCAAAAATTAAGTGACCATATGAGTGTGGGTTTATTTCTGGGTCTTTGATTTGATTTCATTGATCAACTGGTCTGTTTCTATGCCAAAACCATGTTGTTTTTATTACTATTGCTCTGTAGTACAACTTGATATCAGGGATGGCGATACCTCCAGAAGTTCTTTTATTGTACAAGATTGTTTTAGCTATTATGGGTTTTTTGTTTTTCATTATGAAGTTGAGAATTGTTCTTTCAAGGTCTATAAAGAATTGTGTTGCTATTTTGATAGAAATTGCATTGAATCTGTATATTGCTTTTGGTAGGATGGCCATTTTTATTATGTTGATCCTACCCATGCATGAGCAAGGGAGATCTTCCCATCTTCTGATATCTTTTTCAATTTCTTTCTTCAGGGATTTAAAGTTTTTGTCATACCGGTCTTTCACTTACATGGTTAGAGTTTCCCCAGGTGTCTTATATTATTTGTGGCTATTGTGAAGGGTGTTATTTCCCTAATTTCTTTCTTGGCTCATTTATCTTTTATGTAAAGAATTGCTACTGATTATTTTAGAATTAATTTTGTAACCAGCCACATTGCTCAAGGTGTTTATCAGCTATAGGAGTTCTCTGGTGGAATTTTTAGGGTTACTTATATATACTATTATATCATCTGCAAATAGGGATACTTTGACTTCTTCCTTTGCAATGTGTATAACCTTGATCTCCTTTAGTTTTCCTATTGCTCTAGCTCGAACTTCAAGTACTCTGTTGAAGAGATACGGTGAGAGTTGGCAGTCTAGACTTGCCCATGATTTTAGTGGAAATATTTTAAGTTTCTCTCCATATAAGTTGATGTTGGCAATCTTTATTATGTTTAAGTATGGTCCTTGTATGCCTGATCTCTCTAAGAATTTTAACATGAAGGTGTGTTGGATTTGTCAAATGCTTTTTCAGCATATAATAAGATGATCATGTGCTTTTTTTTCAGCTTGTTTATATGGTGGATTTCGTTTATGGATTTTCATATGTTGAACCAGCTCTGCATCCCTAGGAAGAAGCCTACTTGATCATAGTGTATGATACTTTTGAGGTGTTCTTGGATTCAGTTTACAAGTATTTTATTGAGTATTTTTGCATCCATGTTTATAAAGGGAAATTGGTCTGAAATTCTCTTTCTTTATTGGAACTTTGTGTGCTTTAGGTATCAGGGTGACTGTGGCCTCATACAATGAGTTTGGCAGTGTTTCTTCTGTTTATATTTTGTGGAAAAGTGAGAGGAGTATTGGTATTAGCTCTTCATTGAAGATATGGTAGAATTCTGTGCTGAAACCCTGGAATTTTTTTTTTGGTTGTCTGACTTTTAGGGACTGCTTATGTTTCCTTAGAGGTTATAGGACTGTTTAATTTGTTAATCTGATCTTAATTTAACTTGGGTAGGTGGAATCTATCAAGAAAATTGTCCATTTCACTTAGGTTTTCAATTTCTGTGGAGTACAAGTTTTTAAAATAAGACCTAATGATTCTTTGGATTTCCTCAGAGTTTGTTGTTATTTCCTCCTTTTAACTTATGATTTTGTCAATTTGTATATTTTCTCTCTCCCTTGTAGTTAGTTTGGCTAAGGGTTTGTCTATTTTGTTGATTTTCTTAAAGAACTAGCTCTTGATTTTTTCAGTTCTTTGTTTTTCATTCTTCTATTATTTTCTTTCTGAAACTGGCATTGCCCCGAAAGAATCCAATACCCCTAATCATCAGGAAATAGCCTCCCTTCTCCCTCTAACCTTTTTCTCCCACCTAGGGTTAGGGGGTTGAAGGGAGTGAGGGGTGGAAGAGAGGTAAAGGTATTAAGTACAATAAATTAAGTACAGCAAAATAAAGCAGAATGTATATATTGGACAATTAAAAAGGTTCGGCTTCAGGGTGTCTACTCCAGTTTGCTTCCTGGGATCATTTGCTTGGAAACCTTTTTCAAGTCATTTACTCTAAGGCAAAATCTATCTTTGTTGGTGAGGTGCATTTCTTGTATGCAGAAAAATGATGGGTCATGTTTCCAAATTCATTTTGTAAACCTGTGTCTTTTTATTGTGGTGTTGAGTCCATTAATGTTGAGAGATATTAATGATCATATTGTTATTTCCTGTTGTTTTGATGTAGGTGGTGGTAGTATTGTGGTTTTTTTGTTTTGTTGTGTTTTGGGTTTTTTTGTTGTTGTTTTTGTTTTTTGGTTTTGCTGCAGTGGGTTGTTTTCTGTATTTTCTCTGGTGTAGTTACCTTAACTAGGTCAGAGTTTTCCTTCTAAGATCATCTTTTGTAGGGCTGGACTTGTGGATGGGTATTGTTTAAATTTGGTTTTGTCCTGGAATAGCTTGTTTTCTCCATCTATGTTGATTGAAATTTTTGCTGGATATAGTAGCATACTCTGACATCTCTGGTTTCTTAGGGCCTGAAAGACATCTGTGCAGGACCTTCTGGCTTTCAGAGTTTCAGAAGAGAAGTCAGGTATGATTCTAATGGGTCTGCCTTTATATGTTACATTGCCTTTTTTTTCCTGCAGTTTTTAATATTCTTTCTTTGTTCTCTAAGTTTTGATTATTACATGTTGGGAGAAATTTCTTTTCTGGTCTAATATATTTGGTGTACTGTAGGCCTCTTGAATGTTTATGGGCATCTCTTTCTTTAGGTTTGGGAAATTTTCCTCTATGATTTTGTTGAAAATCTTTTCTGCTCCTTGAATTCAGGAGTCTTCTCTTTCTTCTATTCCTATAATTCTTATGTTCTGTCTTTTCATTGAATCATTGATTTCATAGATGTTTTGGGAGGAAATTTTTAGTTTTCTCATTTCTTGGGGGGGCGGTGATGTATTGATTTCTTTGATTGAATCTTCCACACCTGAGATTCTGTCTTCCATTTCTTGTACCCTGTTGGTGATACTTGGGTCTGTAGTTCCTGTTATTTTTCCTAGGTTTTCCCTTCCATAATTGTCTCTGCTTGTGTTTTCTTTATTGTTTCCATTTCCATTTTCAGGTCCTTCTCCAGCTTGATTGTCTTTTTCTGTATTTCTTTAATAGCTTCATCCCTTTCCTTCTGTTTGTTTATGATTTCCTTGATTTCTTTGAGGCATTTCTCCAGTACTTTCATCTGTTAGATTGCAAACTCCTTAAATTCTTTAAGGGATTTATTTTCATCTTTTAAGGCCTCTGTCATTTTCATATGTGTAGATTTGTTGTTATTTTCTTGTGTTTCTGCGGCATTAGGATGGCCAGGGCTTGCTGTATTAGGATAGCTGTGTTCTGGTGGTGCCATATTGCCTTGTTTTTTGCTGGTTATGTTTTTCATTGGCCTTTAGCCATCTGGATGTTCCTGTCATCTGTTAGTTGTTCCCAGTGCCCACTAGATTTGGTGTCCAGGAAGAATCTTGGTCTGGAGGCTGTATGTTCCTGTTTGATCCTTTATGATTCTGAGATCCCAAGGGTCACTTTGAGAAGGTTGGTAGGGCTACAGACTGAAGTCTGTAGCCAGGAAGACATCCTCTAGGAGCAGTGAGAAGTACCTGGAGGCCAAATACAGGGTCCTGCTTCCCTGGCATTACCTCTCAGAGACACTATGTCAAAAGCTCTAGAGATATGGGAAGTGTCCAGAAGCCACAGTCCAGTGCAAGCATCCCTGAGACTTGGAGGAAGATCCCTCAGAGTTCTCTCTGCATGTAGAAAATGCCTAGAGGCCTGAAGCCAAGCTGAGTGTCCCTGGGGCTCAGTGGATGGCCTCAAGGAGAACCTCTCTCAGAAAGGCAAATGGTAGCCAGAGGCCTGCATGAGAATCCCTGAAACTCAGAGGAAGACCTCTAAGAGAATCTCTCCTGGGGGCAGAGAGGTACTTGGAGGCCAGAAGCCTGACTCTGGTGCTAAGCAGTTGACCCAGATTGCTGGAAGTGCATGGTGGCCAGAGGCTAGGGTTGGGGGAATCTTCTCTGTGGCTGAGAGGCAGGCTTCTCTCATGGGGGCAGTGCAGAGGTGACTGTAGAGGCCTGAGTGTCTCTAACACTAGGCGACTGAAATGTGTCACTAGAAGTGCCTGGCAGCCAGAAGCCAGGGGGAGTGTCTCTGTGGCTCAGAGGGCAACCTCTCTGAGAAGTTCTATCTGGATGCAGTAAGAACCTGGAGGCCTGAGGCTAGGACAAATGACCCTGGGGCTCATAGGGTGACCCCTTGGAAGAGCACTTTTGGGGAACACAGGAAGTGCCTGGCAGCCAGGAGCTGGGGCTTTATGCTACTGAGAGCCAGGATCTGACCTTGGTAAGATGGGCAGGCCTGGGGGGGGGGGGGTTGGAACAGTGGCTGAAAACTGTACTTTTTCCTATTTGTAAATTTTCTCTGGTTTGATAATGGGAGATTGTCTATCATTTATGCTAAATCCAAGTCTCATATCTTGTCGTCTTGGGGACAGAATGTTTTCATAGACTGTAAATTTAGATTCCTGAAGCTACACACAGATAAACTAATTTCATGAACCTGAGAAAGTAGGGATAATTACTGATTGGTTTCTGAATACATTTAAATTATTTCCAATGTGTGACCATCTATGAAAACAATATGATGAATTCAAATCTTTATGTTTGACTCTCAAAGGTTTTCTCATTGTGGAAACCTAGCTGTTACTCACAAACTTGAACAAACTTCAGACAAGCTTGTATCCCAAATTACCGAGTTCTATAAAAGCTTCTTGTATAGCTGAGGTGAGAAAATGTAAATACAAAATAGAAATAAATAAGAACATTGCATATCATACAAATTTAATGGGTAAATTAAATCAGTATATTAACAAGTATAAAATACTAGAATGTAGGCTGCATTTGCAACAAATGGCAAATATTTGTTCCTTTCCAGACCAATTCTGAACCAGCTTGAAATTCATACAAGAGGCTCCTTCCATGAGTTTATTCAGTACTTACATCTAGCAAGGCCACAGAGTCCTGTCTGTATCCATTATCCTATGCCACTGTTATTCAGGACACATGATTTTATCAGGCCCAAGAACTATTTTGCTACAAAGGCCTGCTTAGGACATTGACAGTCTTGGGAAAGATTGAATCTTAGTGGTCCACTACTGTGTTCTTTGGTAAACCTCCAGCTATTCTCGTCAGACTTGCCTATATCATGTGACATTGCCTGGGAGCTGTTGCCCCATTTCTTCTTCTGTGTGAACCTCCCAGGCCTTTCTCTTCTTCCCCATTGCAGGGCACCTTCCTTCTCTCTGCTATTGTTCCAATAATGATGAACATATTAAATCTTTATGAAACACAGAAACACCAGTATATTTTATGCCTTCTGTTTTCCTTTGGCAAAATTTCTCAGAGTCCAACTTCTGCTTCAAATGGGGAAAGAGGGAAGTACAGGGAGAAAACAGCCATCAAATATTCATGTAAATATTTAGAAATGGCATAACCCCTGTACTTTGAGGTAATTTAGCAGGATTCTAGAAAGAACTTCTAAACCACAGACTTAATGGGTTGGTCTTAAATAGTAGAGAAGAGTTAGGACTCTTCAAGTGAATGACATTGAAATGAACCAGAACATGAACAGTGAACAGTCATATTCTGTTCAAAAAAGACAAAGCCAGCTGGAAACTTGATATGTGCTAGAAAGTGTAGTAGGTTACAGAAGGTGTTGGTGCCAGTTGAAATACTATTTTCTTATCTTGGAGACAACAGAGAACATTCAATGGAGAAAGAAGAACAAAACTACTTTAGAATGACTGTCAGAGAAGTCCTCTGGAAGAGGGTGTGTGTTGCACTTGCCAAAGAAAGTGACATTAAACTTACCTCTCAGCATTAAGTTTCTTTGTGGAGGCTAATAATACAACCATAGTTACTAAGAGAATAGCAATAGGTTTATTACAGAGGAGAGAGGAGGGAAAACACTCAAGCCAGTCCAAATTAGCTCTAGAAAGAGGTTACACATGACATTCTTCCATCTGTACCTGAAAGGAGGCAGATTTCACTTCAGTCCTGGAACACACAGGTACACAATAATTTCTGGAAACCATAGAAGGAACCATTACCTTTAGAGGTAGCTAATCAAGTTGGGAAATATATTTTTTTGATTTTTGCCCCATCTTCTTCACTTTCCCTAATTATATCTAATTTTATCTTTCAAAGATGTTCTTTATAACATGTCATTCCACAATGTCTATTCTTCTAAAATAAAACTAGGTTGGTGCTCAATCAGTATGATTTTATTCCTAAGCCCCTTCTGTTGTTTTCCAAAGAATCTGTTTTTAGCTCATTTAAAACTGAGAAACATTCCTGACAAATTGACAGGTTTTGTGTGATGTTTTATATTTGACTTGGCAAATAAACATCAGACCTAAGATTTCTAAGGATTGATATTGAGGGCAAGTACATGTCTATGGACTGTCACATTTGGAGACTATAAGAAGCCTGTCTCTTCTTGTTGGTCATAGTGTCTCATGGTTCAACCATCTGGCCATGGGGAAAGGGAAGTTTCTGAGAAAAAAAAACAATTTAGAAAAGTATCAATTTCAGTGTTAATTTTGCTTCTTGGGCATCTCACTTGCCTCATTTTCATTTTGGTCTTGCTAGAGTTTAGTTACAGAATGACCTTATTAGCAGTTAAATATTTACCTAACAGATATTGGGCCAAGAACCTATAGCTAGACAGGTCCTAGGTCCTAGGGGAGAACCTTCTACCATTACATTGTCAAAGGAACATAGTATTAATTATTCCTAATGATTTATCACCATAACCAAAGACTAATGCATCTCTCATTCTCATTATTTGAGAAGCTTCAATTTTCAGCAGATGGTGACAACCACAGACCCATATCTGGGCCAAGGTGCATTGAACAAGAAACTGAAAAATGTTCAGCCCTAAGAGGAAAATATACATACCACAATTTCCCTCCCAAGGTTCTGGACCACTATGGTAAAGAAGGCAGAAAAGCCGTAAGAGTTAGAGGCAGTAGATGACAATAAGGAAACACTTTCAGGACACATCAAAAAAGCCAAACATGAATTCACCTCATTTGAGACAGCATACACAAAAGCTGTGCAAACAAAACCAGAAAAAATTCCTAGCATGGAGAAGGAGATGGGCACACAATCCCAAAACTAGCTATGTAATGAATGACAATTGTTAGCTGCTGAGAAAAAAAGGGAGGTTCAATCTTCTCTAAGGCTGTAAGTCTTGGTAAGTTGACCATGTATGGGAGACCACGTATCCAAGAATATTTGGACAACATAAATTGATATTCAAGTATTCTTTTAAGGACACAAATTTGAGCGAATAAAAGGGTAGGTAGGACTGGGAAGAGTTGGGAGGTAAATATTATCAAAACATTGCTTGGAATGCTCGTGTGTGTGTGTGTGTGTGTGTGTGTGTGTGTGTGTGTGTGTGTGTGAGTGTGTGTGTGTGTTAACAACATTATTAGCAACCACCAACCACAACTTGCAACTTGCTTGTCAGATCATCAGACTGGAACTACATCCACTTACATGTTTTTTTTAATGGAAACATTGAACACATGAGGAATAGGACACCTGAAAAGCCTGTGGTTCTGTCCAAAGAGCAGCCTGTCATCTGAGAATCTCAGTGGGAAGGTTGGGAAGTAGATGAGGAACAAACCAATGGAGGAGAAGATCAGCCAATCACTGCAAATGACACAACTCCTCCCAAACTGTGTTTGTACGGTGTGACTATGAAAGCCAACCACACATACCTGACACTCCACACCCCCTGGCCAAGAGTTTAATTTGGTCACTTACCAGATAAAGAGAACGTCACTAGTTGTTGTGTTTACTGCGGGTGTTAAAAGAACAGCTTAGAATGTGTATTAGTACGCACTGTAAGCATTCGCGACTAGTAGTTGTGGTAAGAAGTGTGTTAAAGTTACATGTTTTACGAACCTCCAGGAAAACTCTCACTTTACAGATATGTTCACATCATGTCCCTAACATACTTCAGTGACACACTAACAGCCATACTTTTCCTTGTGTGAGAAATCAAAGTAGACGTTCGTTTCACTACAAGGCCTTAAGAAACAGTTCTGAGAGGGAAGATAGTTCGTCGTTGAAGAACTTACACCCATGGTTTGAATTCAAAATATACCTGATGAATGTTCATTCCTACACTGTTTCCAGGCATGATTACTTACCAGGTAAAGAGAACTTCACTAGTTGTTGTGTCAACTGGTGGTGTCAAAAGAACAGCTTAGAATGTGTATTAGTGCGCAGTAGAAACATTCGCGACTAGTAGTTGTGGTAAAAAGTGTGTTCAAGTTACATGTTTTACGAACCTGAGGAAATGCATCACTTTACAGATATATTCACATCATGTCCTTAACATACTTCAGTGACACACTAACAGCCATACTTTTCCTTGTGTGAGAAATCAAAGTAGATGTTTCTTTTACTACAAGGTGTGAAGAAACAGTTCTGAGAGCAAAGATAGTTCTTCTTTGAAGAACTTACACACATTGTTTTAATTCACAATATACCTGATGACTGTTCATTCCTACCATGTTTCCAGGCATGTTTACTTTAAAGATGAAGAGAACTTCACTAGTTGTTGTGTCTACTGGTGGTGTCAAAAGAACAGCATAGAATATATATTAGAATGCCGTGGAACATTCGCGACTAGTAGTTGTGGTAAAAAGTTTGTTCAAGTTACATGTTTTACGAACCTCCGGGAATTCCCTCAGCCTCCAGATATGTTCACATCACGTCCCTTACATACTTCAGTGACACTCTAACAGCCATACATTTCCTTGTGTGAGAAATCAAAGTAGATGTTAGTTTTACAACAAGGCCTTAAGAAACAGTTCTGAGAGGGAAGAGAGTTCGTCTTTGAAGATCTTACACCCATGGTTTGAATTCACAATATAGCTGATGAATGTTCATTCCAAAGTGTTTCCAGGCAAGATTACTTACCAGATAAAGAGAACTTCACTAGTTGTTGTGTCTACTGGTGGTGTCAAAAGAACAGCTTAGAATGTGTATTAGTGCGCAGTAGAAACATTCACGACTAGTAGTTGTGGTAAAAAGTGTGTTCAAGTTACATGTTTTATGAACCTGCAGGAAATGCATCACTTTACAGATATATTCACATCATGTCCTTAACATACTTCAGAGACGTACTAACAGCCACACTTTTCCTTGTGTGTGAAATCATAGTAGACCTTCGTTTTACTACAAGGTCTTAAGAAACACTTCTGTGAGTGTAGATAGTTTTTCCTTGAAGAAATTACACACATTGTTTTAATTCTCAATATACCTGATGAATGTTCATTGCTACCGTGATTCCAGGCATGTTTACTTACCAGATAAAGAGAACTTCA
>CAJQZJ010033539.1:2894226-2952313 GCA_907164525.1 Lophiomys imhausi | reverse complement strand
TTCACATCATGTCCCTAACATATTTCAGTGACACACTAACAGCCATAGTTTTCCTTGTGTGTGAAATCAAAGTAAACGTTCGCTTTACTAAATGGTTTTAAGAAACAGTTCTGAGAGTGAAGATAGTTCGTATTTGAAGAATGTACATACATGGTTTTAATTCTCAATATACCTGATGAATGTACATTCCTACCGTGCTTTCAGGCATGTTTACTTACAAGAGAAAGAGAATTTCACAAGTTGTTGTGTTTACTGCGGGTGTCATAAGAACAGCTTAGAATGTGTATTAGTACACAATGGAAGCATTCGCAACTAGTACTTGTGGTAAAAAGTGTGTTCAAGTTACATATTTTATGAACCTCCGGGAATTCCCTCAGCTTCCAGATATGTTCACATCACGTCCCTAACATACTTCAGTGACACACTAAGAGCCATATATTTCCTTGTGTGAGAAATCAAAGTAGACGTTAGTTTTACAACAAGGCCTGAAGAAACAGTTCTGAGAGGGAAGATAGTTCGTCCTTGAAGAACTTACACACACTGTTTTAATTCACAATATACCTGATGAATGTTCATTCCTACCGTGTTTCCAGGCATGTTTACTTACCAGATAAAGAGAACTTCACTAGTTGTTGTGTTTACTGCGGGTGTCAAAAGAACAGCTTAGAATGTGTATTAGTACACAATGGAAGCATTCGCAACTAGTACTTGTGGTAAAAAGTGTGTTCAAGTTACATATTTTATGAACCTCCGGGAATTCCCTCAGCTTCCAGATATGTTCACATCACGTCCCTAACCTACTTCAGTGACACACTAACAGCCATACTTTTCCTTGTGTGAGAAATCGAAGTAGATGTGTCTTTTACTACAAGGCGTGAAGAAAGAGTTCTGAGAGTGAAGATAGTTCTTCTTTGAAGAACTTACACACATTGTTTTAATTCACAATATACCTGATGAATGTTCATTCCTACCGTGCTTCCAGGCATTTTTACTTACCAGGTGACTGGTGGTGTCAAATGAACAGCTTAAATGTGTATTAGCGCGCAGTAGAAACATTCGCGACTACTAGTTGTGGTAAAAAGTGTGTTCAAGTTAATTTTTACAAACCTCCAGGGAATGCATCACTTTACAGATATATTCACACCATGTCCTTAACATACTTCAGTGACTCACTAACAACCATACTTTTCTTAGTGTGTGAAATCAAATAGATGGTCGTTTTACTAAAAGGTCTTGAAAAACAGTTCTGTGAGTGTAGTTAGTTCGTCTTTGAAGAACGTACATGCATGGTTTTAATTCTCAATATACCTGATGAATGTGCATTCCTATCGTGTTGTCAGGCATGTTTACTTACAAGAGAAAGGGAACTTCACTAGATGTTCTGTTTACTGCGGGTGTCAAAAGAACAGCTTAGAATGTGTATTAGTACGCAATGGAAGCATTCGCAACTAGTACTTGTGGTAAAAAGTGTGTTCAAGTTACATTTTTTTCGAACCTCCGGGAATTCCCTCAGCTTCCAGATATGTTCACATCACGTCCCTAACATACTTCAGTGACACACTAACAGCCAGACATTTCCTTGTGTGAGAAATCAAAGTAGACGTTAGTTTTACAACAAGGCTTGAAGAAACAGTTCTGAGAGGGAAGATAGTTCGTCCTTGAAGAACTTACACATATTGTTTTAATTCACAATATACCTGATGAATGTTCATTCCTACCGTGTTTCCAGGCATGATTACTTACCAGGTAAAGAGAACTTCACTAGTTGTTATGTTTACTGCGGGTGTCAAAAGAACAGCTTGGAATATGTATTAGTACGCACTGGAAGCATTCGCGACTAGTAGTTGTGGTAAAAAGTGTGTTCAAGTTACATGTTTTACGAACCTCCAGGAAATCCCTCACTTTACAGATATATTCACATCATGTCCCTAACATATTTCATTGACACACTAACAGCCATACTTTTCCTTGTGTGAGAAATCAAAAGAGATGTTCGTTTTACTACAAGGCCATAAGAAACAAATCTGAGAGTGAAGACAGTTCGTCGTTGAAGATCTTACACACATGGTTTGAACTCACAATATACCTGATGTATGTTCATTCCTACAGTGTTTCCAGGCATGATTAATTACCAGGTAAAGAGAACTTCACTAGTTGTTGTGTCTACTGGTGGTGTCAAAAGAACAGCATAGAATGTATATTAGAATGCCGTGGAAGCATTCGCGACTAGTAGTTGTGGTAAAAATTTTGTTCAAGTTACATGTTTTACGAACCTCCAGGAATTCCCTCAGCCTCCAGATATGTTCACATCACGTCCCTAACATATTTCAGTGACACACTAACAGCCATACATTTCCTTGTGTGAGAAATCAAAGTAGACGTTAGTTTTACAACAAGGCCTGAAGAAACAGTACTGAGAGGGAAGATAGTTCATCCTTGAAGTACTTACACACATTGTTTTAATTCATAATATACCTGATGAATGTTCATTCCTACTGTGTTTCCAGGCATTTTTACTTACCAGGTAACTGGTGGTGTCAAACGAACAGCTTAGAATGTGTATTAGTGCGCAGTAGAAACATTCGCGACCAGTAGTTGTGGTAAAAAGTGTGTTCAAGTTACTTTTTTTATGAACCTCCAGGAAATGCATCACTTTACAGATATATTCACACCATGTCCTTAACATGCTTCAGTGACGCACTAACAACCATGCTTTTCCTAGTGTGTGAAATCAAAGTAGACATTCGTTTTACTAAAAGGTCTTAAGAAACAGTTCTGTGAGTGTAGATAGTTCGATTTGAAGAATGTACATACATGGTTTTAATTCTCAATATACCTGATGAATGTGCATTCCTATCGTGTTTTCAGGCATGTTTACTTACAATAGAAAGGGAACTTCACTAGATGTTGTGTTTACTGCGGGTGTCAAAAGAACAGCTTAGAATGTGTATTAGTACGCAATGGAAGCATTCGAAACTAGGACTTGTGGTAAAAAGTGTGTTCAAGTTACATGTTTTACGAACCTTCGGGAATTCCCGCAGCTTCCAGATATGTTCACATCACGTCCCTAACATACTTCAGTGACACACTAACAGCCATACATTTCCTTGTGTGAGAAATCAAAGTAGATGTTTCTTTTACTACAAGGCGTGAAGGAACAGTTCTGAGAGTGAAGATAGTTCTTCTTTGAAGAACTTACACACATTGTTTTAATTCACAGTATACCTGATGACTGTTCATTCCTACCGTGTTTCCAGGCATGTTTACTTTAAAGATAAAGAGAACTTCACTATTTGTTGTGTCTACAGGTGGTGTCAAAAGAACAGCATAGGATGTATACTAGAATGTCGTGGAAGCATTCGCGACTAGTAGTTGTGGTAAAAAGTTTGTTCAAGTTACATGTTTTACGAACCTCCGGGAATTCCCTCAGCTTCCAGATATATTCACATCACGTCCCTAACATACTTCAGTGACACACTAACAGCCATACATTTCCTTGGGTAAGAAATCAACGTAGATGTTAGTTTTACAACAAGGCCTTAAGAAACTGTTCTGAGAGGGAAGGTAGTTCGTCTTTGAAGATATTACACCCATGGTTTGAATTCACAATATAGGTGATGAATGTTCATTCCAAAGAGTTTCCAGGCATGATTACTTACCAGATAAAGAGAACTTCACTAGTTGTTGTGTCTACTGGTGGTGTCAAAAGAACAGCTTAGAATGTGTATTAGTGCGCAGTAGAAACATTCGCGACTAGTAGTTGTGGTAAAAAGTGTGTTCAAGTTACATGTTTTACGAACCTGCAGGAAATGCATCACTTTACAGATATATTCGCATCATGTCCTTAACATACTTCAGTGGCGCACTAACAGCCATACTATTCCTTGTGTGTGAAATCATAGTAGACCTTCATTTTACTACAATGTCTTAAGAAATATTTCTATGAGTGTAGATAGTTCGTCTTTGAAGAAATTACACACATTGTTTTAATTCTCAATATACCTGATGAATGTTCATTGCTACCGTGATTCCAGGCATGTTTACTTACCACATAAAGAGAACTTAACTAGTTGTTGTGTTTACTGCGGTGTTAAAAGAACAGCTTTGAATGTGTATTAGTACACACTGGAAGCATTCGCGACTAGTAGTTGTGGTAAGAAGTGTGTTCAAGTTACATGTTTTACGTACCTCCAGGAATCTCTCACTCTACAGATATGTTCACATCATGTCTCTAACATATTTCAGTGACACACTAACAGCCATACTTTTCCTTGTGTGTGAAAACAAAGTAGACGTTCGCTTTACTAAAAGGTCTTAAGAAACAGTTCTGAGAGTGTAGATAGTTCGTCTTTGAAGAACGTACATACATGGTTTTAATTCTCAATATACCTGATGAATGTGCATTCCTACCTTGTTTTCAGGCATGTTTACTTACAAGAGAAAGAGAACGTCACTAGTTGTTGTTTTTACTGCGGGTGTCAAAAGAACAGCTTAGAATGTGTATTAGTAAACACTGGAAGCATTCTCAACTAGTAGTGGTGGAAAAAAGTGTGTTCAAGTTACATGTTTTACGAACATCCAGGAAATCCCTCACTTTACAGATATAATCACATCATGTCCCTAACCTACTTCAGTGACACACTAACAGCCATACTTTTCTTTGTGTGAGAAATCAAATAGATGTTTCTTTTACTACAAGGCGTGAAGAAACAGTTCTGAGAGTGAAGATAGTTCTTCTTTGAAGAACTTACACACATTGTTTTAATTCACAGTATACCTGATGAATGTTCATTCCTACCGTGTTTTCAGGCATGTTTACTTAAAAGATAAAGAGAACTTCACTTGTTGTTGTGTCTACTGGTGGTGTCAAAAGAACAGCATAGAATGTATGTTAGAATGCCGTGGAAGCATTCGCGACTAGTAGTTGTGGTAAAAATTTTGTTCAAGTTACATGTTTTACGAACCTCCGGGAATTCCCTCAGCCTCCAGATATGTTCACATCACGTCCCTAACATACTTCAGTGACACACTAACAGCCATACATTTCCTTGTGTGAGAAATCAAAGTAGACGTTAGTTTTACAACAAGGCCTGAAGAAACAGTTCTGAGAGGGAACATAGTTCTTCTTTGAAGAACTTACACACATTGTTTTAATTCACAATATACCTGATGAATGTTCATTCCTACTGTGTTTCCAGGCATTTTTACTTACCAGGTAACTGGTGGTGTCAAAAGAACAGCTTAGAATGTGTATTAGTGTGCAGTAGAAACATTCGCGACTAGTAGTTGTGGTAAAAAGTGTGTTCAAGTTACTTTTTTTACGAACCTCCAGGAAATGCATCACTTTACAGATATATTCACACCATGTCCTTAACATACTTCATTAATTAACTAACAACCATACTTTTCCTAGTGTGTGAAATCAAAGTAGATGTTCGTTTTACTAAAAGGTCTTTAGAAACAGTTCTGTGAGTGTAGATAGTTTGTTTTTGAAGAACGTACATACATGGTTTTAATTCTCAATATACCTGATGAATGTGCATTCCTATTCTGTTTTCAGGCATGTTTACTTACAAGAGAAAGGGAACATCACTAGATGATGTGTTTACTGCGGGTGTCAAAAGAACAGCTTAGAATGTGTATTAGTACGCAATGGAAGCATTAGCAACTAGTACTTGTGGTAAAAAGTGTGTTCAAGTTACATGTTTTACGAACCTTCGGGAAATCCCTCAGCTTCCAGATATGTTCACATCACGTCCCTAACATACTTCAGTGACACACTAAAAGCCATACATTTCCTTGGGTGAGAAATCAAAGTAGACGTTAGTTTTACAACAAGGCCTGAATAAATAGTTCTGAGAGGGAAGATAGTTCGTCCTTGAAGAACTTACACACATTGTTTTAATTCACAATATACCTGATGAATGTTCATTCCTACCGTGTTTCCAGGCATGTTTACTTAACAGATAAAGACAACTTCACTAGTTGTTGTGTTTACTGCGGGTGTTTAAAGAACAGCTTAGAATGTGTATTAGTATGCACTGGAAGCATTCTTGACTATTAGTTGTGGTAAGAAGTGTGTTCAAGTTAAGTGTTTTACGAACCTAAAGGAAATCTCTCACTTTACAGATATGTTCACATCATGTCCCTAACATATTTCATTGACACACTAACAGCCATACTTTTCCTTGTGTGAGAAATCAAAGTAGACATTCATTTTACTACAAGGCCTTAAGAAACAGTTCTGAGAGGGAAGATAGTTCGTCGTTGAAGATCTTACACCCTTGGTTTGAATTCACAATATACCTGATGAATGTTCATTCCTACCGTGTTTCCAGGCATGTTCACTTACTAAATAAAGAGAACTTCACTAGTTGTTGTGTTTACTGCGGGTGTCAAAAGAACAGCTTAGAATGTGTATTCGTTTTCACTGGAAGCATTCGCGACTAGTAGTTGTGGTAAAAAGTGTGTTCAAGTTACATATTTTACTAACCTCCAGGAAATCCCTCACTTTACAGATATATTCACATCATGTCCCTAACATATTTCAGTGACACACTAACAGCCATACTTCTCCTTGTGTGAGAAATCAAAGTAGACGTTCGTTTTACTACAAGGCCATAAGAAACAGTTCTGAGAGGGAAGACAGTTCGTCGTTGAAGATCTTACATCCATGGTTTGAATTCACAATATACCTGATGAATGTTCATTCCTACAGTGTTTCCAGGCATGATTACTTACCAGGTAAAGAGAACTTCACTAGTTGTTGTGTCTACTGGTGGTGTCAAAAGAACAGCTTAGAATGTGTATTAGTACACAATATAAACATTCGCGACTAGTAGTTGTGGTAAAAAGTGTGTTCAAGGTACATGTTATGAACCTCCAGGAAATGCATCACTTTACACATATATTCACATCATGTCCTTAACATAGTTCAGTGACGCACTAACAGCCATACTTTTCCTTGTGTGTGAAATCAAAGTAGACGTTCATTTTACTACAAGGTCTTAAGAAACAGTTCTGTAAGTGTATATAGTTCGTCTTTGAAGAACGTACATACATGGTTTTAATTCTCAATATACCTGATGAATGTGCATTCCTACCGTGTTTTCAGTCATGTTTACTTACAAGAGAAAGAGAACTTCACTAGTTGCTGTGTTTACTGCGGGTGTCAAAAGAACAGCTTAGAATGTGTATTAGTACGCCCTGGAAGCATTCGCGACTAGTAGTGGTGGTAAAAAGTGTGTTCAAGTTACATGTTTTACGAACCTCCGGGAAATCCCTCACTTTACAGAAATAATCACATCATGTCCCTAACCTACTTCAGTGACACACTAACAGCCATACTTTTCCTTGTGTGTGAAATCATAGTAGACTTCGTTTTACTACAAGGTCTTAAGAAATAGTTCTGTGAGTGTAGATAGTTCGTCTTTGGAGAACTTACACACATTGTTTTAATTCTCAATATATCTGATGAATGTTCATTCCTACCGTGATTCCAGGCATGTTTACTTACCAGATAAAGAGAACTTCACTAGTTGTTGTGTTTACTGCGGGTAATAAAAGAAAATCTTAGAATGTGTATTAGTACGCACTGGAAGCATTCGCGACTAGTAGTTGTGGTAAGAAGTGTGTTCAAGTTACATGTTTTACGAACCTCCAGGAAATCTCTCACTTTACAGATATGTTCACACCATGTCATTAACATACTTCAGTGACGCACTAACAACCATACTTTTCCTAGTGTGTGAAATCAAAATAGACGTTCATTTTACTAAAAGGTCTTAAGAAAAAGTTCTGTGAGTGTAGATAGTTCGTCTTTGAAGAACGTACATACATGGTTTTAATTCTCAATATACCTGATGAATATGCATTCCTATCGTGTTTTACGGCATGTTTACTTACAAGAGAAAGGGAACTTCACTAGTTGTTGTGTTTACTGCCGGTGTCAAAAGAACAGCTTAGAATGTGTATTAGTACGCAATGGAAGCATTCGCAACTAGTACTTGTGGTAAAAAGTGTGTTCAAGTTACATGTAACATGTTAAGCCCCCCCCACACACACACATAGGAGAGAAGGAAGGATAGAGAAAAGAAAAAAAAAAGAGAGCTCCCTGGGTCTAGCCTCCAAAACCTATTTAACAAGACCATTTAACAACTTGTAACCGATCCTCCTAAATAACAACAAGCATCTATAAGCCATCAAATTGCCAAAGGGGGAAAAATCAAAAATCAAAATGAAAAAATCTCCCACCCCACCTTCTGGGAATGGGACGTCGCACTCTTAAAATTACTTCATGCTGCTTTGGGACATAGGAAACCTGTTTGGGGCCCAAATAAGAATGGAAAAGTGGTTAACCAAGTTAATAGTAACATTTGTTGTTCAGTCCTTTTGTGCTGAGCTATTTAAATATCCTAAGAAGTTTGTTGTCAGAGGCTGAACTTCAGGGTTTTACTGAAGTCCTAGTTCGAACAGTCTGTGGGGCTGAACCATCTTAATTAGCCATTTTGAGTTCTTCTGTTTGTGAATTTTTGAGGAGACAGCGCTTGTGGAAGTCTGCAAAGCTGCATCATCTAGGCTACTTGTCTTCTTTGGTATCTGGTCCCTTTTCTTCAGAGGTTTAGTTATCCAGCTCTCCCTAGACATAATATAGGAATGATAAAGAAAAAAGGACAGATTATTTAATATGCCCTTATATCTTTGTATATTGATGCAAAAGGTATTGATCTTTGTATATTAATATGAAAATAAGAATATATTTGGCTACAGCAGTATTGATCTTTATTTATTGATACAAAATAAAAGTTAACCCTTTTTAAGATATTGTGCCTTGGGAGGGGTTAAAAGGGGGTACTGTGATGAAGAGATAACCTGAAGTAATAAATAAACATTAAAAAAAAGATATTGTGCCTAGTTTAAACTTAAAAATGCAATGTGAAGTTTTGGCCTTTTGATAGCAACTGTCACAAACTGTATAAGATAATTAAGAGATGTAAACTAATAGTTATTTCAAACTTGTCATTTTGTTAGGTACTAGCATAGTTTATTACAGATGTTTTCTAACTTAACTGGAAATCAAGTTGCTAAGAGACAAGCTACATTTGCTTAGCCAAATACATGGAGATAGATGGGTGTTCTTCAAAAACCTCAAGAGATCTGTAGAATATGGCATTCAAAGAAGTTTTCTTAACTTAAGACTTTTTGATATTGAGACATGTCAGCTCCTGACAGCACCCCTATTCTACTCCAAGTAGAGGATGAGCATCGAAGAATCTCCATTTAGAGATGGCTGCATTAGTGGCAACCTTGTCACTGGGCAAGAGAAAACACTTGCTTCAACTGTAGACAGAATGCTGTTCGAAAAGGACAAAAAGTAGAAACAGGTAAGTCGACAGTCTAGCTCTGCCAAGACAAGGTAGGCAAGTCCTTCACAATTCTTCTTTTACAATTAATGTCTGTCAGAGAAACGGGGCCAAGAGGCTGAAGACAGATGCTGTAATGTATGGAGAGAAATTGAAGACTGTCCAGGCAGCCAGTTCTCTGTCATTTCTTAGTTTTGGAAGCTGTTGGCTCTGCACTTCATGTTTAATCAAACATATCTATCCTTCTCAGGTCTCTGATATGGTTGAAGACTAGATAGTTAAAGTTAAAAATTTCAAGTTGTGTAAAAAGAAATATGGCTAATTAAACTATTTAACCAATATTTATATTATTATTAGTTGTTTCGGCAGCTAATCCTTAACCATCCATTATAAATAAATACACACAGAGACCGCATGGATTTTAACAAGCCTTGGCCTGAGTTGTGCAATCCTGGCCCATATAAGCTAGCTCTTAATTCTATTACCCAAATATGACCCCATATATACATACGTCCCCTTGGACTGCCATTTTCCATGCCATACCAATGTTTCTGGCCATGTGGAATGAGGTTCTTTTTCTAACCCATGGTGTGTGCCTCCTTCCTGCTGCTCCTAGTTCGAATGCTTTAATCCTCTGTCTAAAGCATAGGCTTCCTGCTCTGATCCCAGGAAGTCCCACCTTTCTCTGTCTTTGCCCAATCTCAGGCCTCAGCATTTTATTTAACCAATCAGAGTCAATATAAGTAACAGACAGCAAGCAGGACCAATTAATTAACATTTAGAATGCTTAACTCTACCCCAACAAAGTTGTTTAGGAATTAAAAGGATGTTCTAAGTCTAAGAAAATGTTTTTAAGTTGGTAATGAAAGTTAGGATGGAAATTGAGATAGGTATAGAACTTTAAACTCATGGGGATAAATGGATAATAGAGTATTGATGTCAGTTGCCGGGTGGGTATGTGTGGACAGGACATTGGGAATGTAGGTTGTGCCTTGTAACTTTCATAATTGTGGCCTAATTATTCAAAAAAAGAATTATGAGTCTGGGAGAAGTGGGAGAGGTTGGGAGGGTGGAACCCAGAGGGGTGGAGGGAGGCAACTGCGTTGGAGATGTAACTTGAAGTAATAAATAAACATTTAAAATGCTATTTTTAGGATGCATTGTTTTAATGTTTGGTGTGGTGGTACAACTTAAATCCAAGCCCTAAGGAGGCAGAAGTTGAGGTCTTGAGTGTAAAGCCAGCCTGGGCTTGGTGGTGAAACTAGGTTTGAAAAAGTGGCCAAATCAAACATTTAGAAATTACTTCTATAATAATTTTAAATTAATTGTTCTTTTATCTTATATCTTAAAAATATGATATTGATTTTAATCAACCTATATATTCATATATATATATATATACATACATACATACACACACACACATATATGAGAATGAAATGCTCTTAGATGTGTGAATATTTTGTCAGCAGTCGATAGTCCAGAGGAAGAATGTCACTAGAGATGGGCTTTGAGAGTTTAAAATTCATATCATTTCTAGTTCACTTTGTCTACTTCATGCTTATAACTCAAGATGTGAGTTCTCAGCTTCCCGCTTCTGCCTCCACACTTCAGTTCTGCCATCATGGAGTCTTTCCCTCTGGAACCATAATCCTCCATAAACTCTTTCTGCTATAACTTGCCTTTGTCAAGGGGTTTTATCACAGCAATAGAAAAATGATTATATATTTATTTACACACACATATGCATGTGTGTGCTCAGTGTTTGCTTTATTTGGACATGGTGTGTGATTGATTAGACACTGTCCTTATCTAGGCAAGATTTGACTGGCTGGCTGCCTGTGATTAGCTCAAGTTTGTCAGGTTGTGATTGGATGTACCATGGTTATTTGTTACAAAAATGATACATATTGTCAGGTAGATTTCATATTGTTTTCATATTCAATTAGTCTGCAGTTTCTTAAATAGGAACTAGAAGTATATAATATCAGTCTCAGGCTAAAGACCCCCTACATACACATACATGTGTAAGTGGATACATATGACATAATTCTCCTCCTCCTCTCTCACTCTCTTTCTTCTCTTCCCATCCCTCTCTCTGCCCCATCCTCCTTCCCTTCATCCCTCTCTCCTTTCCTATTATACCTCTGTATCTTCAGGTGGTCATCTTTCTGTGGATTGCTCATTGTATGATACCAAAAACTTATGACCCAAGGTTTTCCTAGTCTACCTGTTGTTCTTCTCTGTGCCCCAATGTGTCGCATCCTAGCACATGGAACTAACAA
Source organism: Lophiomys imhausi (assembly GCA_907164525.1). Taxonomy (NCBI): domain Eukaryota; kingdom Metazoa; phylum Chordata; class Mammalia; order Rodentia; family Muridae; genus Lophiomys; species Lophiomys imhausi. The sequence continues at coordinate 2,940,666 of CAJQZJ010033539.1, read as the reverse complement.
GAGTCACTCCTGACAACATGGCTCATATGATGAGCAGGTGCAAATGAATTATCACAGTGGGACACTAACAGCTGCTGCTTCATCTGTGGGTGCAGGTGAAATAGCATTTATGGCAGTGAGAGGACAATCCATAAGTAAGAGGGGGGAAAAACACAGACTCTACTTTGGATTCAAACTGGAACTCTGTAAAGCCACAATCCTGAATCACATACCTGTTCTTTTGTCCTCACAACTGCCAACTGGATCCCTGTAGGGCATCTGCCCTGACTGGACCAGGGCACTTCTTCACATGGTTTTACTTGTTGCCAGAGATGGGCAGAGGTTTCAGGAGGATTTCCAGGAAGGAAAGTAGACACCTTTCCCTGGGAAGTCCTTAGACCTCTGAGACCTATAAAGTCCCTGAATGTACCACCTGCTAGTGGTCCCAGGGGCTCATTCAATCTCCCTTGCTATAGAGGTTGCTGGAAGCTGAATCCACTTTGTGACAAAGAGAAAGACATTATCCTCTAGTCCTAAGGAAAGAGCGGTCAGACTGTGACAAGGAAATGTAGTGCTTCCGTTTACACAAACCCCTCAAAACTCTGAAGTGCATAGCACAGGAAATGCAGAGTCCACAGAGATAGTTCAGCTGCCAAACATGCCGGATGATCTGTATTTAATCCCCAGGACTCTCATGGTGGAAGGGAAGAGCCGATTCCTGCAAGTTGTCCTCTCACCTCTACAAGTGTGCCATAGTGCAGTGCGTGCACACACACACACACACACACACACACACACACACACACACACATTCCATAGTGGCTGAGTCAGTGAATATCATTTCTACATACAAATGGAAGTTTATTCTTGTGGTCTGTAACAAAGGATTCATGCATGAGTACTAAGTTTCCCCACTGCAGATTTCTGCATAGTACATCTCCGTGGCCAATATGAGAGGCGGTCACTGGTGATTGAGACATTCAAATGTGCTTCCTGAATCTTTCAACTGCAGGACATCAAGTGAATTCCTTCATAACTGCACCACCTGCTGATTTTAAAACTCAGAACATGAGCATTTGTACTGAAAGAATGCTAAACTTTCTTTCACTAACGGTATTTCCTTTGTGGGTTTGGATGGAAAAGCTTACCACCCTCTGGGGGGCTTCTAGATTGTGACCAATACCCTTCTTTGATACCCTACGATGTCATACCACCTACTATCTTGAATGTGCTCACTTACCTTGAGCTGTTTTCAGCCTGGTCTCATATCTGAATACCTCCAATGCCTTGTTAAAGATAAAAATAGTAGTCTACGTTTATCTACGGAGTGTCACTCACCTTGACTACCATATTGACTCCAACTCTGAGCACCACCTCCACCCTCCCTCCCAGTCAGTGAAGGTCACTGAAGGTGAGTTGCTTTATGTGAAAGGAGACTAAAAGAACAATATCCTAAAGAGCAAAAGATAATGGGAAAGTACTGAAGGCCACCTTTCAAAATGCTAGCAAATCTTTGGTTTTGGCAGGGGTCGAAAGAACCTACTAAAGTTTTACTCTTTCCAAACACAGGCTACTCTGAGGTGTCTTGGACCAATGGATTTAAGCTATTGCCTGGCAACAGCCCTAAAGCAAGGATAGCCTACGGCCTAAAGAAATCTAGTAAATTAGGAAAGAAAATTGCCTTGGTGCCTGTGTCAAAGTCATTCTGGTTTGGTGGTTCTATAAAAGAACAGTAAAAATCCAATACACTGAGCACTTTTTCCCTCACCTCAGAAAACACAAAATGAAGAAATTGACTTTACTAACAGAGAAAAGATGCCTGGTGCACTTTCCCTAAACCCATCACTTATGAGTCAACCATGGCCAACATTCCTGAAGTCTCCCCTTCCCCATCATGCTGAACCTCTTAATGAACAAAGGAAGAATGGCACAGGAAGACCTTTAGCAGATGTTTCACAGTGTGGCTTCCTTGCAGTTTAAGCACTTCAGTAACCCAAAACCCCGCTCACTCACTTTTTGCATGTTTGCTTGGTTGGTTGGTTGGTTTAGTTTGGGTTGGGTTGGGTTGGGTTTTGTGTTTGTTTGTTTGGGTTTTTTGTTTTGTTTTACAGTTCTAGTTTGTGAAAGTTTGGTTAACACTGTCTTTCTTAAGAAACAAACTTTTCTCTAGGAAAATTTATTTCAACACTCTTCCATATCTACCACTCTGTCTTAAACGTGACAGCCAACACTACCTTTAATAAATAAATCCCCAAACTCTAAGTAATCTAAACCACAAAGATTTCTTTCTTACTGAAATTATGTCCAGTAAATTCCATTTCAGTAGCCTGGTGCATCATGGAACTGTACCATTTGAGTACCTGTGACATGACCAGGATAGAAGAAATAGATGGTTCAAACTGGCTCTTATTGCCTCCATCCATGTGACACCAATACAGTAGCCTGAGCTAATCACAGGCCTTAATCAAACTTTTCTAGAGCCTCGAAGCTATAGGAAGAAACACAGAATTTGTTAGATGCTAACTGCCTTGCTTTAGCAGGAAGCACAGTGATGGGAAAGGTGATGCAGAAACTCAATCTGATGCATCAGAAGATCCAGAGGGACCTCTCTGATGATGCAGGGCATGCCCAGCAGTCCCCAATCCTTGGCATCTTTCTCTGTGAAGTGCCCAGAACATGAAGGGCAGTAGAATACTCACATACCTTCTAGTGCTCCTCGGTTTTTCCACCACACGGTCTTGGTTGATCCACTGTCCAGTCATCTAACCATGTTGACAGGAAGCTGTTCATCTTCTACCCCAGGCTAAAGGATCATCAAGAATGTGATACAAAAGAAGTTCACCATGTGACTAATGTTATTTACGTTGACTAGAGTCATTGCAGTTGGGGGTGCATTCAGAGCTCTACAGTGAGTGTGCTTACCCTGCATCTCAGATGTTCCCCAGGAGCTGAGCCAGAAATGGTCTCTAAGGAAGAGATGTCAGTCTTATGCAACAGGCTGATGTTTTGTCATTTTAATTTCAGAAAGAAAACAGAATGAGAGTCAGAGAGATTGGCAGGTTTATCTGTGTGTATGACCTGTAAATGCCAAACACAGCATAGAAGCCCAGGGTCTACGAGTGATAATCCTGTTCAGAGGGTTTGGTTCATGTCATGCCCAGAGCTAACTCCTATTCTCTCCAATGCTTTCTTTGCAAATGTCAAAACACTCTCCTGTGTCTATGGGGAAGGAAATGATAGACAGCTGGGCCATTGTACTAACAGTCCATACAGAGAGTCAGCCCTGGGCTAGTAACAGGCAGCAACAAATGTGTGCTTAAATCAGGCATAAATTAGTGGCATGATGAGGATGGTCAGGGGCCTCTGATGGCATATTGCTTCCCAGTAGGTTGCTCAAATGCCTTCGGGTTCCTGGTAGCCAAACTAGAAACTGCAGCCTACGCTAGGGAATTGAAGGAAGGAGAAATAGGTACAGGCATGGAGCTTTCAAAGCTGAATAATACATGAATAGTTGAAATGTTGTTCTGGAAAATTTACACTTCCTTAAACGCTGTCTGTCTACTCTGAGAAAGAAAGTACCAAAATAGAAGCACTGTGGCACGAGCTGGCCCCAAATCCTACCAGGTCAGAATGATCCACACTCTCTTGAGTAATCCTAGCCAGACTGCATTTTTGAAAGCCTTTGTTGTGGACTTTGTAAACATTGATTAGTCTTTCCACATGATAGCATCTGTGCAGTCCATGCCACTAAAGGGATGTTACAATCAATGTCACTTTCAGAAAACCTCATAACCCGCAACATGCTCCTGTTGCAGGGAGGGACATTGGATTGTGAAAAAGTGGTAAAACAAAGAATCTCGAGCTTCAGTGAGATGTCACATGCGTCACACGGGAAATGGTTTACAATTATGTCATTTGCATAGAATCCTTAGGATTTCACCTAGCTCCTTAATAATAACTGAAGAAAAGCCAAACACATTTGTTGCAATGAGCCAAATGCATTGTTTGAAAGTCCCATGTGGGTCATGGAATCCATGTTCTCTTAAACAAAATAACAGCTGTCGAGTTTTGATAGGGATTTTCCATCCATGTAATTGGATTTTAGCCCAAACAGGTTACTGGATTGCTATGCTTCAACTCCCTGTTTTCCGTCTTTAAATGGTACAAATGTTATAAGCACTGAGTAAAAATTATGCTTACATTTTGAATATTCCATCTGTCCTCCAGCTGGTGGCCCTCAGATAAGATGTTCATTATCCATGGCAGGCAGTGGCAGCTGCAAATTCTGCTCAGTCACACCAGTGCCCTGGAGACAACCAGCCTCTACAGTGTATGGAGTGGCCAAGCAACAGTATTTGGTGTGTTAGGAGTACTAAGTGCATTTTGACTGGTATCTTAAACTTCATGATGGTTCCATCAGAATGCAATCCCACTGTAAACTGAATAGCAGCAGCAGTATGAATGTCCCAACATAGTGATTCTCAATTTCACAAACCTTTCCTCAATGATCATAAAAATTCACTGTCCTTTAAAGTCCTTAAAATGAAATGAAATTAATAGTGTGTCATAGACCCGTGTTGTTTTAAAATTCGCAAAAACACCCACCTTCCAAAGATTTTTATTACGTTCCTACATTCGACCCTTTCATATCACCCTCCTCCCACAACTCTTGCTCAAGAAAATGGTCCCTCTGTGTGGTTAAAGCTACTGTGCTATTTGTGTGCCTGCTTATTGATTGAACTACTTTTACTGGTGTCCAATTTTGATTGATTTTAATATTGATCCTTGGTAGATTAAGCTGTCCATCCAGTGATGAGTGGATAAAGAAAGTGTGGTAAAGATACACAATGGAGTACTGTTCAGCCATAAAGGTATCATGTCAAAAGAAGGAAAATGTATGGAGGTGAATAGTATCATGTTAAGTAAAATAATCCAGTCCCAGAGCAAGAATGCATCACATTTTCTCACATACAGAGAATATGTGGAGGAGGGAGACATCATTTATTTTTTTTATTTTTGAAAGTATTTATTGATTGATTGATTATGTGTTTTTCTGAGTCTAAAGATTGAACTAAGGAACTTCTAAATGTTTGACAATGTTTTGCCTAAGCTACAAGCCAAGACTGAAAAACAGTAACTTATTTATCATTATAGTTGCCTAGTAACTGTGAACAGCCAACTCCTTATACAATTGGAACATGATCCTGACTACCTAGTGTCTAGATATTTATGTTCCCAAATAGATTCCAATAAACAGTTAGGGAGATATCATTTAAGTAGAAGGGAGACTCTTATAGAAGAGAAGACTCTCAGGAGTGTCAAACAAAAGGTACAATGTTCATGTATGATTATAACAAACATAATTATTCTTATAATAATATGGACACAAAAAGAAAGCAAAGAAACTAGACAGGGAATGAAAGAAGTTGCCTCTGGTGATGAAGGATTTTTGGGGCATGCTGCCTCTGAGGTGCTGTGCTTTCTCTGTATTACATTAATCTTTTAGTGACATTGTCAGGAACCAGATTTAAGTGCAAAACACTTCCCATTGAAACAGCTGGAACCAGTGTGCCTTAACATATAAAATTCCAACATAAATATTTGATAGGCTAAAAGCTAAAAAGCAGTAAGATCCCCAAATCATTAGTTAAAATAACGCACAGTAATTAATCACATGGAAAGTCTATAGCTTGATGGGTTTTGATACCTTTGAATACCGTGAGACCATCCCTACAGTCAGGATCCATCATCTGAAGTCTGTTTCCTCATTCTTCCCCTCCTGATCCTTATCTCCAGCCAGAAAATCATTCATCTATTTTCCATTTACATTTTCTGGAGATTCTAACACAAATGCAATCTACCAGTCATATGATTTGGAGTTTGACCTCATTCACTGAGCACAATTATTCTGAATTCTTACATGTAGCTCATTCTTTCTGTTATAAACTACTAACCCATTATATAACAAGATGTATTTATCTAGTCACCTGTTGAGATATATATATATACATATATGTATGCACATATATATCAGTTATTCTTGACTTGAACTTACTTCAAATAAAGCTACTATGACTATACACAGATAATTTTTGTACACCTGTATGTTTTCAGTTATCTGGCTAAACACTGAGGACTAGAATGATGAGATCATCTGGAATGTATGTGCATGTCTAAGAAAGTTTATATGTAAGAAAGTGCCTACCTTCTCTACACTGTTTACACCACTTATGTTTCTAGCAGTGATTGACTTAGTTTCAGCTCTGTGTTCTGTCCAGGGTGGCAGAATGTAGCTGTTCTGATAGTAATGGGGCATAACATTTTATTATAGTTTTCAATTGAATTTCCTTAATAACAAATTATATGAGATAGTTTTCCATAGGCTGATTTGCTATTCTTATATCTACTTTTATGAAGGATCATTCAAAATGTCTTCTGATTTTTAAGTCTGTATTTTGTGTTATTTTTACTGAGTGGTAAATGTTCTTCTCTAAGTAGCTGTTCTTCAAACAAATATAACTTGAAAATATTTTCTTCTCCAGTTTTATGATTTGTTCTATGTTGTTCTTCCATTAAGTAGTATCTTTTCATTTATTCATTCATTCATTTTTGAGATAAGGGTCTCATGTACTCAATGTTAGCCTCATATAGCCATGGATGGCCTTGACATTTTTAATCCTCCTGGCTCCATCTCAAAGGAACTGGAATTTTGCTGCCACACTTTTTTTATACGCCACGAGGATTGAACCCAAGGCTTTGTGCATGCTAGGCAAGCACTCTACCTACTGAACTACATCCCTAACCATTAATTGTGTCCTTTAAGAAATATAAGTTTTAAGTTTTGATCAAGCCCAAATTATCTTTTTTTTTCTCTCACTTCTGGGGCATCTGTTATGGCTAAGCCATCTTTGTCTTCCCATCAAAACAAAGATTTTTCTCCAATGATTTTCTTCAGAAATTATACACCTTTGAGATTTTTTTCTTGGTCTAGTACTCAATTGCAGTTTATGTCTTATATGATTTAATATATGTCTTAAGCATCTATATATATGAATACAAATTCATATATATTCAAGTGAACATAAATGTATACTCAGTTTTTCTAATACTGTTTATTGTAAATACAATATTTGTCCAACAAATTGCCTTGGTACTTGGTTGTAAACCAGCTATCATATGCATCCAACTATACTGTTGATTTCCAATCTATTTCCAGCTTTTCTTGTCTATTTTTTTCTTAATGCCAACACTACTTTGTCTTGACAATTGTATCATTTTAATAAATATTTATTCCAGGTAGTCTTAGTCTTCCAACTTTGTTATTTTTCAAGATTGTTTTTGTCTATTCTGGACCACTTGTATTGAATATTAAACTTAGAATCATGCCATCAATTTCTATAAAAATAAAATAAAAAGACAGGTTAGTGCTTTGAGTAGAATTGGTTAAGTCTGTAGATCAACATGAGGAGAATTGCCATTAAAATGATGTTCACATTTTAGACGAATAATATAGCATATAATTTCATTTGTCAAAATCTTTTTTATCTCAACAATTTTGTGTTTTTCAAGATACAGGTTTATACATATTGTGTCAGATATATTCTTAAGTATTTCATTTTTGATGCTACTGAAAATAACATAAGTTTGAGTTTTAATTTTCAACTGTTAAGACAAATAGATAATTGATTTATGTATAATAATGCTGTATTCTGCAATCTTGCTAAATCACCTTAGTTAATTGTTTTTTTTTTTTTTTAAGAGGGATGGGTTTTTCTGTTTAGAAAGGTTTACCTCAAAATCACAGTCCTCCTTTCTCATCCTGAAAGTTATGGTGTTATAGACATGAACAGCTATATCACCAGTTTTATAGTCTGTTTTGTGAAGATATTATCAGTCTATATGGATAATCATGTTCTCTATAACTAGAAAAACTTTTATTTATTTATTTCCAAACTGTACTATACTCAAATTTTAGAAAGAAAAACTCTTTGTACTGACTATAATTTTGCTAGTAATTTGAGTGAGAACATACTGAATCTACAGATCAAGGTGGGTAGAACTGACTTCTTAATAACACTCATTGCTCTTCCTTGTCACCACATACATTATTCTTCCTTAATTTCCTTCATCACAGCTTTCCTTAGTAGAACGTTATGTTTTTCTTGGCTTTTGTTTTCTTGAGTTTCATTTTTCTTGGTTTTCTGGAACAGAATCTTACTTTAGCCCAAGCTGATCTAGATCTCATGATATAGCCCAGACCAGCCTTCCACTTCTTTCTCTAGGTTTCAATTTCGATACTTTCTGTTTTTGTGTGACCTTCGGTAATACACAATGCAAAAATGCATGAATAATTACACATGCAATTTCATATATTATAATTTTTATCTCCAGTTAGCCAACTAAGGAGCTAGAGATATGGTTCCAGTGCTAGAGTGCTTGCGTAGATCTCTAACTTAGGTTTTTTTATGTCTTTCTACTTTCTATTTCTGTGAATATATAAAATGTGTTTGTAATGAAATTTTTGATTTCTTTGTCTCCCAAATGTAGCATTAGTGGGTCTTTTTGATTAATTGAGTTTATCTTCTCTATTCAGGTTGTATTTTACTAAGTTTTTTTGTTTGTTTTTACTCTAGGGTAACTTTAAAATTTTTTCTTCATAGAATGTATTTTGATCATGTTTTTCTTCTCCTCCAAACTCTTCCCAATCCTTCCTATCTCCCTACCTAACCAACTTTATGTTCTACCTATCTATCCATCTATCCATCTATCTATCTATCTATCTATCTATCTATCTATCTATCTATCTATCTATCTATTTATCATCTATCTCTAAAAGAGAGAACCAAAAACAAAAAAAACAAGAAACAAAGACATTAAAACTAAAATCAAAACTGATAAAAGACCAGGAAAATAAAACAAAACAAAAACCAACAACAACAAAGAACTTAGCTCCCCCCCCCCCCAACAAGGAACTAAATGAAACCAAAAACCCACAAAAATACCATTGAGTTCATTTTATGTTTGCCAACAACTGGGCATGGTACCTGCTCTAAAATGTATTTGATAAGTACACACTTAATTTTCCTTTGTCAACAGGTACCAGTTGTAGACACTTTCTTAGTTAAGGGTGGGAGCCCGAGTCTTTTTCCCACTCTCAGGTGTGGGACATTCTCTGGCTTGAACCTACACCAGTTTTCCGTGTGCTGCTGCAATCTCTGGGAATTCCAATGGTCATCAGTCCTGTTGTTTCTGCAAAACACTGGTACGTTGGAGCCATCCACCACCTTTGCCTTCTCTCCCCATAGATTCCTGAGCCTTGCAGGGAGGGGTTTTATAACTTTTCATTATCTACCAATGTTTTATTCTATTTATAAATATTTTGATTTTTGTTTTGCTGCAAAGCTGTTCTTAGAAACAGCTTGACCTTTTGGTGCATTATAATTAAATTATGCTAAGCATGTTCAGAACAGCTTTTAGTCTAAGACTAATTTTGCCTCACTGTTGATGCAAATTGCTTCTGTGTGCTTAGCCAATTTTCAGAGAATGACTAGCTTTTCTAGTTGACTTGTGGGGATACTAGTTCTCAACTCTGTGACTCTGGATTTTACATTTAATCTTTATATCTCTGTTTCAGTATAGCCTTTCCAGCATGCTGTCTTGCCATCTTCAGCTGATCTGGTCCTCAGCTCCATCTTTTTAATTTGGGGAGTCTTTTGGAACTTATCTGGATTTTGATTTATTGCTCCACATCATGGCAATTCTCTTTAACATGGTAGCCTAGGCCAAATCATTTGTTTCTCACCACTCAAGAGCTATTGTCCCTCACCAATTGATTTAATAATGTAATGACCACTATTGTGCATTTTGTCTAGTTTTTAGTTTGTGTAATGAGGTAAGGCAAGACTTTTTCCCAACAAAATCTTTATAGCCCTATTTTTTAAAAGGAATTGGAAAGAGCTGGCCATTTCCTTTAATCGCAGCACTTGGAAGGCAGTGGGAGGAAGATCTCTGAGTTCCAGTACAGTCTGGTCTACATAGTAAGTTCCAGGACAGCCAGGGCTGTTCAGAGAAACCCTGTCTCAAAAACAAAAATCAAGCAATGAAATTGGAAATACTATTGTATTTTAAATTTATTTATTTATTACTTCAGGTTACATCTCCATCACAGTGTCCTCTTTCCACCCCTCCTAGTCCTGCCCTCCCACCCTCTACTCCCTATCTCTTCCATCCCACTCCTCTGGAGTGGAGTGTCCCTACATAACAGTCCCATGCACCAGTTCAGCAGTCATATGAGGGCCAAGAGCCTCCTCATACACTGGGGACAAATAAGGCAGCACCACTAGGGAAAAGTGTCTCACTGACAGGAAAAATAAGTCTATGTTCATGTTCCCTTTGGTTCATTTGTTGTAGTATAGTTATCCTGTACTATATGGTTAAAATCTGACTATAAGTGAATAGATGCCATGTGCATCCTTCTGGGTCTGGGTTAGCTCACTCAGGATGAGCTTCTCTAGTTCCATCCATTTGGCTGCAAATTGCATGATTTCTTTGTTTCTGATAGCTGAGTAGTATTCCATTGTGTAGATAGATGTACCACAGTTTTTTAATCCATTCTTCTGTTGAGGAATATCTGGGTTGTTTCCAGTTTCTAGCTATTACAAATAAGGCTGCTATGAACATAGATGAGGAAACTTCCTAGTGATTCAGTGAGAAATCATTTGGATGTATACCCAGAAGTGGTATGGCTGGTCTGCCTTGGAAATATTATTGTTGTTGTCATTACTACTTTAGAAATGTTATTCTTTCTTTTTGTCTGAGATAAGCCTTGATGCTCAGAAATAGTCTTTATCTCAAGAAAGAAACAAGTCAGTACCTTGCAGGTGTAATGTTAGGATGCTGTGGGATCATTGTCTCATTAGCACCATTTATGATATATTAACTCTCTTCATCATTGTGTCTAGAGCTCAGGTATCTTTTTTTACCATAATCAGGATGAAATAAGGAAGAAGTGGTTACCATTGAGGGTAAAACAACACTGTACCATATATGTGATATATGATATATAGGATATATATTCAATATCATCTGTCTTATTTACATTTTAACATATAGTATAAATAATTATACATCCCAAATTAGCAATTATCTCACAAAGAATAATAGTTTGTGAGCATTCTCTGTAACCATAATCTAATATTCAGACAATATTTTTAAAATTACCATAAGTATTGTTTCATGTACTGCCCCATATCCAAAGAAATGCATACCACTTACTCTACCTGAAACAGAATTCTAAGTAGATTTTGAAGGCTCAGAATAAATGATAATCAATATGTATCTCTCCTAATGTGATCTCTAACCTAGTTGCTATTCTACCAAAGCTCACCCAATTGCCAAATCCAATTACTGTTGTTACTGCTAAGCTTTGTGTTCATTGCAATTCTTTTCCAATCACTACATGGTGTCCATAATTACATTTTAATAATAATCTAGATGATAGATGAATAAGCCACAGCAGAAGTGATTGGAATGCTATGAAACAGAAAACCTCAAAAATAGTCAAATCGGGGATGACTCATTTGAAAGAAATATTCCCATCTTAATATGTTGTTTTTTTTTTTTGATTAATGAGGAAAGTAAACCCAAGTCATGTTCCTATTTTAGAGTTATTTTATTCAATAAAGAATTGTGTCACACAGTGTTCAGAATATATGAATCACTAATATGCCTTGAAGTGCTGTTCCTCATGGGGAGAGGAAGGGTGATTGCCTGATGTTTACTCTCACACACACATTTCATAATCCACAACAGAAGACAAAAATATTGAGGAAACAAGTTGCATGAGAGTTTAAAAAATACCCCTGACCAGACGGCTGTGTTTATTCTCCTGCTGTGATCCATCAGCAAACAGCTGTTCCTTGGCTTCCTCAGATAAGAATTCTCTCAATATAGCAAGTTAAAGAAATAAAAGACTCATTCTTTTTTTCAAACAGGTAAAGCTATGGCAAGAACATGATTTATAATTATGTTTATTGTACCACATACATTTGGTACCTCAAGCTTATATTTTGATGGTCCTTAACCAAATTCCCAATCCAGCTCTTCTATCATTAGCAAAAGAACAAGAATATGAGAGTTTACATTACAAACATATTTGGTAATGTACAAACATTTAAAATATTAAATTTTAAATTCATGCAATTAGAACGTGTATACTTTATTCTCTAAGCCAGAATTTATCAAAATGTTTATGAGTGAAATTTTAATGCTACTAAAACCTCATCATAAAAAAATGCCTGAATTAAAATACATACACAAATTAAATACATTCTACTTGGAAAATAACCTATAGATTCAGCTGTTATTTATTCTTTTTCAAAATGTACTATTATCAGTTGCAGCTGATGAAGATAGGTAGAGTACATTTTTTGGTGAGCAATAATGAATCCACCCATGACCGGATCCACACATGACAGTCATAGTACTGTGCTTTACAATTACAGAACTATATGGACCTCACAGAGTGTGGCATTGACATGTTTATCTTGTGAGAAAAGTATATTCTAGCAAATTAATATTTTTTAATATTGGAAAGAAACTAATAGAAGCCATGAGTACTGCAGAGAAGTAAATTAGTTTTGCTTTGGAGGCTTATTTATAATTCACTTAACAAGAATCGTGCAATTCATGGAATAAGTCCTTGGAGGACAGGATTAAAATTCTTCATGTGGAACATGTTTGACTTGGAGAATTGAATCTTTTTGAAAAATGTCTCTAGGGAGAATGTATCCAAATTTTCATCACTAATCCTAAAGTTAATCCTAAAATGATTGAAATGTGGGAAGATTTTGAACATTAATTAACACTCCACAGTGTATACTATTTTTTTCTTTTGTTTTCTCCATGCAAATAAATGTTCCCACTTTGCTGATCCAAACATCTTATCAACATTATTCACTCAGAATATTTTTGAACACTTATCACGAGGCATGAACAGTAGAAGATGTCAAAGATTGAGTGATGACTGAAATGTAGTCCTAGGATTTATACTTTATTGTGTATAAACTTAAATTTCCAAAATAAAAAGAAAACAGATACATGTAAAGTAAAGAAAATCTAACATTTGATACTAGAGCTGCCTGTTATTTTTGGAGGGAAATTTTCCTCTATCTTATCATTACCTAGAAGGTAGCTATCCACTAAAATTGGAGGAGGAGTCTAAGAACAACACAATAAAGCTGAAGAGACTCTCCTCCCCACCCCCCCCCCCCCCGCAGACTAAAAAAATAATGAACCTAGTGCTTGGAAAGAACTCTGTTCATAAGAATAAAGTAAAACCTACTGGTACTAAAATCTTGTCACAGTAAAAGGGGTTGTGTTGCTCTACAGTACTAAATCTAGCCTACAATTGTCTAAATGTGTATTAATCTTGGCTTGAAGTTGTCCCCCTACACAGTGATCTTACTCAATGTATGAGCAGTCCTTTGTCTAATCTATACCAACTAGTTATATCTCCTTCAGACACAATCGCCAAATGTCTATACCCTGTTTGAATAAACCAAACTGAGCAGGGTGTACCCAATTAAACTGTTCCTAAGACTTACTTCCATTTTCTGTGTCACTTTCATTTACACAGCTATAAACAATTGTTTTGTGTGGGCAGAGTTTGGCATATTGAATCACTCTAGAACTATAAAGAAATCATTAAGGTCTGCAAAGGCAGATTTGTTGTAACTGTCTCTAACATAGCCACAGTCTGGGTAACTAGACTGTGTGGTAGTCTGGAATTGGCAGCTTCTAAAACTGACTACTACTAGAACACATGAATGGATCAGAGTTATGTACAAGACTGTTGGTATATAAAAAGGGGAATAGGGACAAATGTGTAATTATTCCACTTCTATTACAAATAGGACAAAGGTACTTAGTCTGTAATATTCATCTTTCACTGGAGAAATGGTAGAAAGCTCCGATGCTAGAGAGTCCTCACACTAAAAAGGATAGTGAGTAGTTTGTATCGTCTGATGGAGAAAATGCTGGTGGACTGATGGCCAGATCTTCCTGAGGCAGAAAGAAGCTGGTGAGCAGAGAAATCCTTAGCAAGACAGCAAAAGGCCAAGGACTAAACCCTGTGGCTCAGTTTTTGCCTAGAGGGGTTTGACCTGTCTAAACAGTGGCCTGAACGAACTATAGCCAGCTTTAAGGACTGAGGCAGAGTGGCAGAGTTGCTGATACAAAGGAAATAAGTTGGCCTATAGACAGCTGAGTTATCCCAAAGAGAAGAAAGACTCAAGCCTTATTTAAGGTGAAACCGCCATAGCCAATTTACCCTGACAGATCTACGTCTGAGATACTCTAGAAGAAAGACTGTTAAGTGTATTAAAAGGTCTACCCCAGAGACTGTGTTGCTGATGACTGAGGACCAGCCCCAGAGAGTGTATCCTTCAAAAAGGTTATGAAAATAGTTATCAATAGGTTTACTGGGTAGGTAATAGGGGTTGTAGGCATTCATAGGACTAGTTGTTAAGTAAGTGTTTATATTTGTTATTAGGGTTAATAGTTAAGTGAATGTTTAAGCATTTATAGTTATCAATAAATAATATTGAATAATTTTAAAAGTTTGGTTACATTATAGTCTTTGAGTCTTATTCATCAGATCTTAAGATCAGTTTATAAATTCAATCTGTTCTGATGATTAAAGTGGGGCATCTCTTATATTAAGCAAGAATTGTCTCTGCAGTCCCAGGACCCACTTAGCTGCAAGATGCAAAGTTTCTTAAGCTCACCATTCAGATGCTCTGGGCCTCCAACAGCACTCTGGCTTGGATGTTCTGGACTGCAGCAGCTTTCCATGACTCATGTTCTCTGGAATTCTAAAGTCTGTGGCAGCTTTCCGTGGCACGGGTGCTTTGGAATTCCAAAGTCTGTGGCAGTTTTCCGAGTTGGATCAAATGGTCCAACTCTTCGAAAAGGTGTATTTTGTCACACTCTCTACCTATGTGGATCACTGATGGGGAGTAAAAAAAATGAAGACAAGGTCTCTTGGTGGGTGAAGCAGGAAGAATAGCCATGAAGCCACATGGGCTTGTTATTTAAATACTTTGTGCTGTAATGAGTCTCAGCACGGATTCTGGCATTTCATTGCCATTGTCCCTGGCAGGCTTTCTGGGGCACACTCATGTCCACAGTCCCATGATCAAAGACCAAAGACATAATCTGCCTTAGGTGGGTTTTCAAGGACATGCCTTTCAAATGTAAATGGATCCACCCATATCTTTTATCAGAGATGCCAAACTTCCAAAATTCCTAATCCTCCAAAATCCCTAATCCTACCACTGAAATTCATTCCTATTTTAATACTCCAAGACTATACATTATCATATCAGGTATATACATTGTGATATCTCACAATCAACTATCAAGTGTATTTATTAATCATTATAGAGAGTAGTAAGCAGTTTGAACCCTTGAATAATCTTTTTTATTAATTTGTTTCTTTTATATTCCAATCACCATTCCCCTCCCTCCTCCTAGTCCCACACTCCCCCCGCCACTTTCCCTACACTCCCCTCCCGCAACCCACTTTGGGATATCAAATCACATCAGGACTAATTGCCTCCCCTTCCACTGAGCCAAGACAAGGTAGTTCTGCTAGTAAAATAGGACCTAGAGGGAAGCAACCTTGTCCAAGTCAGAGATAGTTCCTTTTCCAGTGATAGGGGATCCACATGAGTACCAGCAGCACATCCACTTCATATGTACCATGTGCCTAGGACCGGTCCATGCATGTTCTTTGGTTTTGGGTTCAGTCTCTATGAGCCGGCTTGTGTCCCAGTTAATTGGCTATGGGATTCTCCTTGTTATGTCCTTGATCTCTCCAGTTCCCTCAAACCTTCCCCTGCCTCTTCCTTAAGACTCCTTGATTTTCGCCTAATATTTGTCTGTGGGTCTCTGCATCTGTTTCCATTTTCTGCTGGATAAAGCTACTAAGAGGGCAGTAATGTTGAGTTCCTATCTGGATCCCTTTCTTCATCTGCTTCCAATGTCCATTTTATTTCCCCTACTAACAGGTATTCAAGAATCATCCCTTGTGACCTCTTTGTTACTTAGTTTTGTTGGATCTGTGGATTGCAGGATGGTTGTCCTGTATTTAATGGCTAATATCTGTTTATGAGTGAGTAAATACCATGAGTGTCTTTTTGGGTCTGCATTAGCTCATTCTGGATGATCTTTTCTGGTTCCATCTATCTGCCTGGAAATTTCATGATAACCTTGTTTCTGGTTGCAGAGTAGTACTCAATTGTGTAGATGTACCACAATTTCTTTATCCATTCCTCTATTGAGAGACATCTGGGTTGTTTCCAGTTTCTGGCTATTACAAATAAAGCTGGTATGAATATAGTTGTGGAAATATCCTTGTGATTTGGTGACACATACTTGGAGTATATGCCTAGGAGTGGTATAGCTGGGTCTTGAGGTAGAACTATTCCCAGTTTTCTGAGAAACCACCAGACTGACCTCCATAGTGGTTGTACAAGTTTGCACTCCCATCAGCAATGGAGGAGTGTTCCCCTTTCACCATATCCTCGACAGCATGTGCAGTAACTTGAGGTTGGTTCTTTTTTTTTTTTTGTATCAATAAAAGAAGGAAATAAGCTCTTTATTTTTAAATGCCAGAATTTAAACCTCTACATTACACTGTTATTTTAACACTATTCCAATGCCATTCTGATTGCCATGAGATGAAATCTCAGAGTCGTTTTCTCTTGCATTTCCCTGATGTCTAAGGATGTTGAGCATTTTTTGTAAGTGCTTCTCGACGACTAGAGATTCCTCTGTAGTGAATTCTCGGCTTAGATCTATACTTCATTTTTTGGTTGTATTATTTGGTTTGTTGGTATTTAATTTCTTGAGTTCCTTATATATTTTGGATATTAGCCCTATGTCTGATGGAGGTTAGCGAAATCCTTTCCCAATCTGTGTGCTGTAGTTTTGTCCTATTGACAGTGTCTTTGACCTTACAGAAGCTTTTCAGTTTCAGAAGGTCCCATTTATTAATTGTTATCTTACTACCTGTACAACTGGTGTTCTGTTCAGGAAGTTGTCTCCTGTACCAATGAATTCAAGGCTTTCTCCTACTTTCTCTTCTATTAGGTTTAGTGTGTCCAGGTTTATGTGAAAGCCTTTGATTCATTTGGACTTAAGTTTTATGCAAGGTGATAAACATGGGTCTAATTTCATTTCTCTACATGTTGACATCATTTGTTGAAGATGCTACCTTTTTCCATTGTATGGATTTGGTTTCTTTGTCAAAAATTAAATGACCATAAGTGTGTGGGCTTATTTCTGGGTCTTCAATTTGATTCTATTGATCAACTGGTCTGTTTCTATACCAGTACCATGCTGTTTTTATTACTATTGCTCTGTAGTATAGCTTGAAATCAGGGATGGTGATACCTCCATTTTTTTTTTTTTTTTTTTTTTTTTTTGTACAGGATTGATTTAACTATTCTGAGTTTTTTGTTATTGAAGTTGAGAACTGTTCTTTCAAGGTCTGTAAAGAATTGTGTTGGTATTTTGATGAGAATTACATTGAATCTGTATATTGCTTTTGATAGGATGGCCATTTTTATTATGTTGATCCCACCTATTTATAAACATGGGAGATCTTTCCATCCTCTGATGTCCTCTTCAATTTCTTTCTTCACGGACTTGAAGTTCTTGTTGTACAATGTCTTTCCCTTGTTTGGGTAGAGTTATCCATAGGTATTTTATATTATTTGTGGCTATTATGAAGGGTGTTGTTTTCCTGATTTCTGTCTTGGCCCATTTGTCTTTTGTGTAAAGAAGGGGTACTGATTTTTTTTAACTAATTTTGTATCTAGCTACCTTGCTAAAAGATTTCATCAGCTATAGGAGTTCACTGGTAGAATTTTGGGGTCATTTATGTATATTATCATATCATCTGCAAATAGGAATAATTTGACTTCTTCCTTTCTAATTTGTATCCCCTTGATCTCCTTTAGTTGTCTTATTGCTCTAGCTAGAACTTCAAGTACTATATTGAAGAGATATGGAAAGAGTGGGATTTTGCCTTGTTCCTGATTTTAGGGGAAATGCTTTAAGTTTCCATTTAATTTGGTGTTGGCTACGGACTTTATGTATACTACCTTTATTATTTCTAGGTACGGTCCTTGTATGCCAGCTCTCTAAGACTTCTAACATGAAAGGGTATTGGGTTTTGTCAAATGCTTTTCAGCATCTAATGAGCTGATCATGTGGTTTTTCTCTTTCAGCTTGTTTATATGGTGGATTATGTTGATGGATTTTTGTATGTTGAACCAGGCCTGCATAACTGGGATGAAGCCTACTTGATTGTGGTGTATGATACTTTTGATGTGTTCTTGGATTCGTCTTGCAAGTGCTTAATTGAGTATTTTCACGTCTATGTTCATAAGGGAAATTGGTCTGAAATTCTCTTTCTTTGTTGGATCTTTGTGCCATTTAGGTACTAAGGTGACTGTGACCTCATAGAATCAGTTTGGCAATGTTCTTTCTGTTTCTATTTTGTGTAAGATTTTAAAGAGTATTGGTATTAGCTCTGCTTTGAAGGTCTGGTAGAATTCTGTGCTGAATCCATCTGGCTCTGGGCTTTTTTTGGTTGAGAGACTTTTAAAGACTGATTCTATTTCTGTACAGCTTATAGGGCTGTTTAATTTGTTAACCTGATCTTGATTTAACTTTGGTAGTTGGAATCTATGAAGAAGATTGTCCATTTCTCTTAGGCTTTCAAGTTTTGTGGAGTACAGATTTTTGAAGTAAGACCTAAAGATTCTTTGGATTTCCTCAATGTCTGTTGTTATTTCTCCCTTTTAATTTCTGATTTTGTTGATTTGGGTATTCCCTCTGCCTTTTAGTTAATTTGGCTAAGATTTTGTCTATTTTGTTGGTTTTCTCAAAGAACCAACTCTTGGTTTTGTCAATTCTTCATATTGTTCTCCTTGTTATTGATTTCAGCCTTGACTTTGCCAATTTCCTGACATCTTCTACTCTCGGGAGTGTTTGCTTCTGGTTTTTTTTTTTTTTTTTTTTTTTAGCACTTCCAGTTTAGCTTTTAAGTTGTTAATATGAGCTGTCTTCACTTTCTTTTTGAAGGCTCTTAGTGCTATGAACTTTCCTCATAGCACTGCTTTCATTGCGTCCCATAGGTTTGGATATGTTGTGCCTTCATTTTAATTGAATTTTAGGAAGTCTGATTTCCTTCTTTGTTTGTTCCCTGACCTAGTTGTCATTAAGTAGAGAAATTTTCAGTTTTCCTGAATATGTAAGCTCTTTGTTATTTCTGTTGTTGTTGACTTCCAGCTTTAATCCATGGTGGTCTGATAAGATACAAGGGGTTATTTCAATTTTATTGTATCTGTCAAGACTTTCTTTGTGACTGATTATATGGTCAATTTTGGAGATTTCATAAGGTGTTAAGAAGGTATATTCTTTTGAGTTTGGGTGCAATGTTCTATAGATACCTGTTAGGTCCTTTTGATTCATGACCTCTGTTAGTATCATTATTTCTTTGTTTGGATTCTGTCTCAATAACCATTGGTGTGAGTGGGGTGTTAAAGTCTCCCATTATTAGTGTGTGGGGATCGATGCGTGGTTTAAGCTTTAGTACTGTCTCTTTCACAAATGTGGGTGCCCTTGTATTTGGAGCATAGATATTCAGTATTGAGATATCATCTTGATGGATTTTTCCTTTCATGAGTATGTAGTGTCCTTTCTTACCTTTTTTCCTTTAGTTTCAGTAAAATCTATTTTATCGGATATTAGGATAGCTACTCCTGCTTACTTCCTTGGACCATTTGCTTGGAAAACTTGTTCCCAAAATTTACTCTCAGGTAAAGTCTATCTTTGTTGTTAAGGTGTATTTCTTGTATGCAGTAAAATGGTGGGTCTTATTTACAGATCCATTGTGTAAGCCTGTGTCTTTTTATTGATGAGTTGAGTCCATTGATATTGAGAAAAATTAATGACAGTAGTTTGTTATTTCCTGCTATTTTGATGTAGGTGGTAGTGGTGCATTTGTGTGTTTCTTTTGGTTTAGCTGCAGTGAAGTTATCTGTTTCTTGTGTTTCTTGACTGTAGTTAGCATCTCTTATTTGGAATTTTTCCTTCTAGGATCTTCTATAGAGCTGGATTTGTGAGTAGATATTATTTGAATTTGGTTTTGTTGTGGAATATCTTGTTTTCTCCATCTATGGTGATTAAAAGTTTTGTTGGGTACAGTAGTCTTGGTTGGCACCTGTGTTCTCTTAGGGCTTGTAGGACATCTGACCAGGACTTTTTGGCTTTTAAAGTTTCTGAGGAAAATCCAGGTGTAATTCTGATTGGTCTGTCATTATATGTTACTTGGCCTTTTTCTCTTACAGCTTTTAATATTATTTCTTTGTTCTGTGTATTTGTAGTTTTGATCATTATGTGGCAGGAGAAATTTATATTTTGGTCTAATATATTTAGTGTTCTGTAAGCCTCTTGGACTTTTACTGGCATCTCTTTCTTTAAGTTTGGAAATTTTTCATGTATGATTTTTTTTGAAAATGTTTCTTGGCCCTTGGAGTCTGGAGTCTTCTCTTTCGTTTATGCCTATAATTCTTAAGTTCCGTCTTTTCATTGAATCCTTAATTTCTTGGATGTTATGGGTGATGTTGTAAATTAATCATTTTCTTTGGTTGTTGTACCGATTTCTTTAACTGAGTCTTCCACACCTGAGATTCAGTCTTCTGTCTCTTGTATCCTATTGATGATAACTCATGTCTGTAGTTCCTGTTCTCTATCCTTAATTTTCCACCTCCAGGATTGTCTCTGTGTTTTCTTTATTGCTTTTCATTTACAATTTCAAGTCTTGAACTGTTTTATGTATTTCCTGCTCCAATTTGGTTCTCTTTGCCTGCAATTCTTTCATAGCCTTGTCTCTTTCCCACTCTTGTTTGACTGAGTTAGCTTGGAGATCATTAATGGAATTCTCCATTGTTTTCATCTGTAGGATTGTGACTTCTTTAAATTCTTTAAGGGATTTATTTTCTTCTTTTAAGGCCTCTATCATTTTCATAAGTATAGATTTGTCATCATCTTCTTGTGTTTCAGCTGTGGTAAGATGGTCAGGATTTGCTGTATTAGTATGGCTGAATTTTGTTGGAGTCACATTTCCATGACTTTTATCAGTTCTGTTCTTTCACTGGTCTTTAGTCATCTGGTTTTCCTTAACTGTTTGTTCCTGATGCCTTCTGGACTTGGTGCCAAGGAAAGAGCTTTAATGTGGAAGCTTTATAATCTTGGTGACCTATTGCTCTCCAAGACTGGGTGTGACCTTGTGTTGGGGGCTGATTCAAAGTGGGTCTTCCACAGCTCACCCCTTCCTGCTGTGTCACAACTGGGAGCTCAAGTCAGGGATTAGGGTGGGAGGTATTATTCTGCACCTGCAGGTTCCTGAGATCCAGCTGGTCTTCCTAGTGATGTCTACAGAGGTCAACAGGCTGCAATCTGTTAGCAAGATCCACTGAAGCTTAGACTTCATGTCATGGTCCTCTCAAGCTGTTCTCTGGAGATCCCAGATTCAAACCATACCTCTTAGCCATAAGCACTTTTTGAATGGTCTGAATGGTCCTGAAAGGTGCTGAATGATCCTGAATGGTCCTTAATGATCCTGTATGATCCTGAATTGTCTGGAGTGATCTTATATGGTCCTGAGTGATCCTGTGTGGTCTTCAATGACCCTAAATTGAATTGTCCTGAATGGTCCTGAGGAAGAAGGTCGGGGTATCCTGGGTGGTGAAGGTCTGGAAAATGGTGCTTGAGTTTGTAAGGAACAGCCTATTGTCTTGGCAATAGCCTGGGTTATTTGGGATTTCCATGGTACCCCTCTGGCCAAAATCTCAATGGGATAAACCCAGTTTCTGTCCTGGAAGCTTCATTTGATGACAAGAGATGGCCAGTTGAGACTTCATTTCCCTCATTGTTTGGAGACTTCATTAGGCTGGCCTTCATATTTATAAATTATGGGTATTAGCCCTCTGTTGAATATGGGATTGGTAAAGATCTTTTCCAAGTGTGTAGGTCGCTAATGGCCATGTCCTTTGCTTATAGAAGCTTTTCAGCTTCATAAGGTCCCGTTTATTGATTGTTGTCTTAGAGCCTGAGATATTGGTGTTCTGTTCAGGAAGTTATCACCTGTGCCAATGAGTTAGAGGCTTTCCTCCACTTTCTCTTCTATTAGATTTAGCGTGTCCAGCTTTATGTTAAGGTCTTTGATCCACTTGGACTTACGTTTTGGGCAAGGTGATAAATATGGCTCTATTTGCATCCAGTTAGACTAGCACCATTTGTTGAAGATGGTTTACTTTTTCAATTGTTCGGTTTTGACTTCTTGGTCAAAAATTAAGTGACTACAGGTGTGTAGGTTTATTTCTGGGTCTTTGATTTGATTCCACTGATCAACTGGTCTGTTTCTATACCACTAACATGCTGTTTTTATTACTATTGCTCTGTAGTATAGCTTGAAATCTGGGGTGTTGATATACCTCCAGATGTTTTTTTTTAATTTGTACAGGATTGGTTTAGCTATTCTGGGCTTTTTTTTTTTTTTTGTATATACCATATGAGAATAAAATTTAGAATTGTTCTTTCAAGTCTATAAAGAATTGTGTTGGTATTTTGATGAGAATTGCATTGAATCTGTATATTGCTTTTGGTAAAAAGCTATTTTTACTATGTTGATCCATCCTATCCATGAGCATGGGAGATCTTTCCACCTTCTGATGTCCTCTTCAATTTCTTTCTTTGAGGACTTGAAAATCTTGTCATAAAGGTCTTTCACTGGGATAGAGTTACCCCAGATATTTTATGTTATTTGTGGTTATTGTGAGGGGTGTTGTTTCCCTAAATTCTTTCTCAGCTCATTTATCTTTTGTATAAAGAAGGACTACTAATTTTTTAAATTAATTTTATATTCAGCCACCTTGCTGAAGGTGTTTATCAGTTGTAGGAGTTCACTGGTGGAATTTTCAGGGTCACTTATATATACTATCATATCATCTGGGATAAGGGATACTTTTATTTCCTCCATTCAAATTTGGATCCCCTTGATTTCCTTTAGTTTTCTTATTGCTCTAGTTAGAATTTCAAGTACTATGTTGAAGAGCCATGGAGAGAGCTGGCATACAAGGACCATACCTAGATATAAAAAAGGAAACATGCAGCAAGCCCATAGCCAACATCAATTTAAATGGAGAGAAAGTTAAAACATTTCCGCTAAAATCAGGGACAAGGCAAGGATGCCCACTCTCTCCATGACTTTTAACATGAAGGGATGTTGTATTTTGTCAAATGATTTTTTAAGTATCTACAGACATGATCATGTGGTTTTTCTCTTTCCACTTGTTTATATGGTGGATTATGTTGATGGATTTTTGTATATTGAACCAGACCTGCATTCCTGGGTTGAAGCCTACTTGATCATGGTGTATGTTACTTTTGATGTGTTCTTGGATTTGATTTGTAAGTATGTTTTTTTAATGTTTATTTATTACTTCAGGTTACATCTCCATTACAGTGCCCTCTTTCCACCCCTCCCAGTCCCGCCTTCTATCCCCTCTCCCATCCATCCCACTCCTCCAGAGTGGAGTGTCCCTACATATCAGACCCTTGCCCCAGTTCATCAGTCATATGAGGGCCAAGAGCCTCCGTATACACTGGGGGCCTACAAGGCAGCACCACTTGGGCAAAGTGTCTCATTAACAGGTACAAAGACTATGTTCCTATTCTCTTTGTCTATGGCCATACCACCCTGAACATGCCCAATCTCATCTGATTTGCAAGTATTTTATCGAGTATTTTCATGTCTATTTTCACGAGGGAAATTGGTCTGAAATTTTCTTTCTTTGTTGAATCTTTATGTGGTTTAGGTATCAGGGTGACTGTGGCCTCATAGAGTGAGTTTGGAAGTGTTCCTTCTGTTTCTATTTCATGAAAGAGTTTGAAGAGTATTGGTATTAGCTCTTCTTTGAAGGTCTGGTAGTATTCTGTGCTGAGCGCATCTGGCCCTGGACTTTTTTTGGTTGGGAGACTTTTAATGACTGCTTCTATTTCCTTAAGGCTTATAGGACTTTTTAATTTGTTAACCTGATCTTGATTTAACTTTGGTAGGTGGAATCTATCAAGAAAATTGTCCATTTCACTTGGATTTGCAAATTTTGTGGAGTACAGGTTTTTGAAGTAAGACCTAAAGATTCTTTGGATTTCTGTGATATCTGTTGTTATTTCTCCCTTATATTTTCTGATTTTGTAGATTTGGGTATTTTCCCTCTGCCTTTTAATTAGTTTGACTAAAGGTTTGTCTATTTTGTTGATTTTCTCAAAGAACCAACTCTTGATTTCGTTGATTCTTTGTATTGTTCTCTTTGTTTCTAAGTTATTGATTTTGGCCTTGAGTTTAATGACTTCCTAATGTCTGCTCCTCTTGGGAGTGTTTCCCTCTTCTTTTTTCTAGCACACTAGTGCTGCTGTTAAGTTGCTAATATGAGCTTTCACCATGTTCTTTTTGAAGGCACTTAGTGCTATGAACTTTTCTTACAGCACTGGTTTCATTGTGTTGCAAAGGTTTCGGTATGTTGTTCCTTAATTTTCATTAGATTTTAGGAAGTCTTTGATTTCCTTCTTTATTTGTTACCTAACTTAGTGGTCACTGAGTTCAGAGTTTTTCCATTTCCATGAATGAGTAGGCTTTTTGTTATTTCTGTTGTTGTTGATGTCCAGTTTTAATCCACGGTGAACTGATAAGATACAGGGAGTTATTTCAATTTTCTTGTATATATTGAGGCTTGCTTTGTGACAGAATATATAGTCAATATTGGAGAAGGTTCTGTGAGGTACTAAAAAGAAGGTGTGTGTGTGTGTGTGTGTGTGTGTGTGTGTGTGTGTGTGTGTTTGGGTGAAACATTCTCTAGAGATCTGTTAGGTCCATTTGGTTCCTGACCTCTCTTAGTCTCATTTCTCTGTTTGGCTTCTGTCTCAATGGCCTGTCCATTGTTGTGAGTAGGGTATTGAAGTCTCCCACTATTAATGTGAGGGTATAAATGTGTGCTTTAAGCTTTAAAAGAGTTTCCTTTACAAATGTGGGTGCCCTCGTATTTGGGGCATAGATATTCAATATTGAGATGTCATCTTGATGGATTTTTCCTTTGATAAGTATGTAGTGTCCTTCCCTATCTTTTTTGATTAATTTTGGTTCAAAGTCTATTTTATTTTTTATTAGGATGGCTACTCCAGCCTGCTTCCTGAGACAGTTTGGTTGGAAAACCTTTTCCCAGCCCTTTTTTCTATGGTAGAGTTGATCTTTGTTAGTGAGGTGCATTTCTTGTATGCAACAAAATGATGGGTCTTATTTACACATCCATGTTGTAAGTCTGTGTATTTTTATTGGGGAGTTGAGTCCATTGATGTTGAGAGATATTAATGACCATAGATTGTTATTTCTTGTTATTTTTATGTAGGTGGTGGCTGTGTGTATGTGTGTTTCTTTTGGTTTAGCTGCAGTGGGTGTTTTTTTTTTTTTTCTGTGTTTTCTTGGGTGTAGTTTTCTTCTCTGGGTTGGAATTTTCCTTCTAGGATCTTCTGTAGAGCTAGACTTGTGGATACATATTGTTTAAATTTGTTTTGTCATGGAATATCTTTTTTCTCCATCTATGGTGATAGAGAGTTTTGCTGGGTATAGTAGTCTGGGCTGGCACCTGTGGTCTCATAGGGCTTGTAGGACATCTGCCTAGACTTTTAAAGTTTCTTAGAAGTCAGGTGTAATTCTGATGGGTTTGCCATTATATGTTACTTGACCATTTTCTCTTACAGCTTTTAATAATCTTTCCTTGTTCTTTACATTTGGTTTTTCAATTATTATGTGGCAGGAGGAATTTCTTTTCTGGTCTTATCGATTTAGTGTTCTGTATGTCTCGTACTTTTACCACCATCTCTTTCTTTAGGTTTGAGAAATTTTCTTCTATGATTTTGTTGAACATGTTTCCTGGTCCTTCAAGTAGGATGTCTTCTCTTTCATCTATGCCTATAATTCTTAGGTTATGTCTTTTCATTGAGTCCTTGATTTCTTGGATGTTGTGGGTGAGAAATTTTTTAGATTTCTTTTTTTCTTTGGTTGTTGTACTGATTTTTTCAATTGAGTCTTTAACCCCTGAGATTCTGTCTTCAATCTCTTGTCTCCTATTTGTGATACTTAAATCTGTAGTCCCTGTTCTCTTTCCTTGGTTTTCTACCTCCAGGATTGTCTCTGCTTATGTTTTCTTTATTGCTTCCATTTCCAATTTCAGGTCTTGAACTGTTTTATACATTTCCTGCTCCAATGTGATTATCTTTGCCTGCAATTCTTTCATTGCTTTGTCTCTTTTCCACTTTACTTGGAGATCTTTAATGGAATCCTTCACTGCTTTCATCTGAAGAATTGTGACTTCTTTAAACTCTTTAAGGGGTTTATTTTCTTCTTTTAAGACCTCTATCATTTTCATAAGTATAAATTTGCCATTATTTTCTTGTGTTTCAGCTGTGGTGGGATGGTCAGAGCTTGGTGAATTAGCATTGCTCAATTTTGTTGGAGTCATATTTCCCTGACTTTTGTAGGTTTCGTTCTTTTGCTGACTTTCAACCATCTGGTTGTCATTATTGGATTGTTCCTAGTGTCTTCTGGACCTGGTGCCAAGGAAGGAGCTTTGGTGTAGAGGCTGTATAATCTAGGTGATCTGTAGCTCTACACAAGTTGGGTGGGGCCTTGTGTTGGGGCCTGCAGGTTCCTGAAATCAAGCAAGTCTTCCTAGTGAGGTCAGTCAGGGGTTCGGAGGACCACAAACTATAGACTAGAGTTGCAGTACCCCTGAAGCTCATATATCAGGCTTGAGGGTCAGGTATGTGGTCATGGTCCCCCCAGACTGCTCCTAATTGATCCCCAGAGCACCCCTGTGCCTCTCAGTCAGAAGCACTGAGCCTTGTAGTCTGTGTCATTGGAGCAGTGCACAATGGCCAAGAACCCACTGCTTCAGGGCCTGAACTGTAGGTAATGAAGACCAGATACCCAGCCTATAAGGGGAAAGGCACACTGGCAAGGATATCCAATATAAACACCACAACCTGCCCACAGGGCTTAGACTCAGGAGAGCTCCACCACCTTTTAACTTAATCACCTGCCTTTCAGCCAGATCTGATCTTACCATTCCTGTGGCTCTGCTGTTTCTCTTTTGGGTGCTGGAGCGACCGCATGGAAGCTGGAGACTCAGGAATCCTTGGAGGACCTTTATCTGGAATTCAAAACCACCCTCAGGTCCTGAATTTATCATGCCTGTGGGCCACTCCACCATGGTAGGAAGTGCTCTGCTGTTTTGTCTGGTCGCAACGTTCTTCCAAGTGTTTGTATGTCCAGTAGAGGGACCTGTATTGTCCAAACTCTAAGTCCAAATATACTCTGCTGGAGATATACCATGGTATTCCAGCAATTCCCCCTAGTTGAGAATATGCTGTCATTCACCACCATAATGGTTTTCTTGAAAATATACCCATTTCTGAGGCTCCTCTGGTCCTCTTTTTGGTGCTGAAATGCCTGCATGGAAGCTGGGGGCTCAGGAAGCTGATGAGTGCCTCTCTCTGGGGTTTGGCACTGCCAGTTGGGGTCCTGAATGGTTCAGACCCACGGGCATCTCTTGGTATGAAGCTCTCCTGCTTCCGTTTCTGGCCAGTCTGTTTTTCTGAGTGTCTGGAAAGTCTAGTCCAGGGATTTTATTTGTACCTGGGTTGGCTGAGTGAGTCCCAGCATGTATGCACCTCTCAGACTGTTGCTCAGCATGATTATATCTCTGTGGTGTTCTAGCTGGTTTCCCCACATTCAAAATGTGAACAGTGCCAGCTGTCATCATCTTGGTTCCTATATAACTAGATCTTGAGGTAGATTGGTTCCCAGCTTTCTGAGGAAACTACCACATTGGTTTCCATAGTGGCTGCACAAGGTTTCAGTCCTACTAGCAGTGTATGAGTGACCTCCATGTCTCATTTGTATGAGTTGTTACTGATCTTAGCCATTATGAAAGGTATAAGATGGAATGACAAAGTATTTTTATTTGCATACCCTGATGGCTAAGGATGTTGAACATTTCTTTAAGTGTTTCTCAGCCATTTGAGTTTCCTCTGTTGAGAATTCTGTTTAGACCTGTACTCCATTTTTAAATTGAATTATTTAGCTTTTTGGCATCTAGTTTTTCAAGTTCTTTATGTATTTTGGATATTAGTCCTCTATGGGATGTGGAGTTTCTTTTTAAAAAATTGTCCCATTCTGTGGGCTGTCACTTGGTCCAAATTACTATGTCACTTGCCTTACAGAAACTTTTAAGTTTCATGAGGACCTAATTATTAAGTGTTGATATTAGTGCTTGAAATATAAATGTTCTGTTCAGAAAGTTGTCTCCTGTGCCAATGAGCTCAAGGGTAATCCCCACTTTTTCTTCTATCAGGTTTAACCAGTGTTTCTGGTTTTATGTTCAAGTCTTTGACCCACTTGCACTTGAGTTTAGATATTGATCTATTTGCATTCTTCTACATACAGACATCCAGTTTGACTAGCACTCATTTGTTAAAGATGCATGTGCCATTGCCATTGTGTATTTCTGACTTCTTTATCAAAAATCAGGTGTCCATAGATGTGTGGATTTATGTCTGGGTCTTCAATTTGATTCCATTGATCTATGTATCTGTTTCTATGCCACAATCATGTGTGGTTTTTCTTTATTACAGTAGCTTTTAATACAACTTGAAATGAGGAATGGTGAGAATTCCAGAAGTTCTTTTATTGTTCACGATTATTAACGCTATCCTGGGTTTTGTTGTTGGTTTTTTTTTTGTTTGTTTGTTTTCCTATATGAAGCTGAGAATTGTCCTTTCAAGGTCTATGAATAATTATGTTGAAATTTTTGTAGGGAGTTAGATAAGTTAAATTAGATTTAGAAAATATATAGGGGTTTCTGATACTGTCTCTTAATTTGAGGCATGAAGATCATTATCAGCATGTGGACTAAAAAGAGGAAACAAACAGGAGACTTAATGGACTGAAAAACAAGGTTGAAGTCAGGAAAAACAGGAAAGACTTAATGGAATGAAAAACAAGGTTAAAGTCAGAAAAACAGGAAAGACTTAATGGACTTAAAGAAACAAAGTATCTGGCCTGACATTGTTTTCAGCTGCTAAGTGGGCAGAGCCCAAATTAAGCTGAAACAGAGTTCCTCCTATTTAAGGACAGTGCATGGAGCTCCAAAAAGAAGAAGAGGCCCCTGATGCTAGAGAGCTCCCAGAATCCTGCTGAAAAAAAGTGCTGGCCATCATTTGATGGCCAGATCTCCCTGAGGCAGAAAGAAGCTGGTGAGCAAAGAAAGCCTGAGCAAGACACCAAAAGGCCAAGGACTAAACCCTGTGGCTCAGCTTTTGCCTAGAGGGGTTTGATCTGTCCGAACAGTGGCCTAAAGGAAACTGTGCCTGCCTTTAAGGAGTCTGAAGTAGAGTGGCAGAGTTGCTGATGTGAAGGGGCTGGGGTCTCCCAAAAAGAAGAAAGCATCAAGCCTTATTTAAGGTGAGACTGCAATAACCAACTTACCCTGATGAATCTACATCTGAGAGATCCAGAAAAAGGACTGCTAAGTGTGTAAAAAGAATCTACAACAAAGACTGTGTTCCTGACGACTGAGGACCTGCCCCAGAGACTGTATCCTTCTAAAAGGTTAGGAAAATAATTGTCAATAGAATTAGTGGTTAGGTTAAAGGGATTGTAGGAATTTGTAGGATTAATAGTTAAGAAATTGTTGGTATTTGTCATAGGTGAATATTGTTAGTAAATAAACAATAATAATTAAAAAGTTCGGTTACAAATTTTGATGGGGATTGTATTGATTTCATAGGTTACTTTTTGTAAAATGCCCACTTTCGCTGTTATTCCTACCAATTAACTTGAGAGATATTTCCATCTTATGATATCTTTTTCAAATTTTTTCTTCAAAGACTTGAAGTTTTTATCATGTATGTCTTTCATTTGCTTGGTTAGAGTTAAGTCAAGATATTTTATATTATTTGTAGCTATTGTGAAAGTGTTGTTGCCCTGATTTCTTTCTTGGTCCATCTGTCATTTGTATACAGGAGTGCTACTGATTTTTATGAGTTAATTTTGTATCCAGTTACTTTGCTGAAAGTGTTTATCAGCTATAGTTACCCAATGGAATTTTGGGGTCACTTATGTATACTATCATATCATCTGCAAATAATGATACTTTGATGTCTTACTTTCCAATTTGTATCCCCTTAATCTCCTTCAGTTATCTTATTGCTCTAAGACTTCAAGTACTATGTTGGATATGTGTGGAGAGAGTGGACAACCGTGTTTTGTTCCTGATTTTAGTGGAATTGCTGTGAGTTTCTCTTCATTTAAGTTGGTGATGGATGTGGGCTTGCTGTAAAATGCCTTTATTATATGTAGATATATCCCTTTTATCAGTAATCTCTCCATCTTTTCATTATGAAGTTGAATTTTTATACTAACAAGATGATCACGTGGGTTTTTTTCTTTCAGTATGTTTATATGATGGAGTACACTTATTGATTTTTGTATATTGAATGATCCCTGCATTTCTGTGATGAAGCCAAATTGACCATCATGGATGATCTTTCTGATCCGTTCTTAGATTTAGTTTGTAAGTAATTTATTAAGTATTTTTGCATCTATGTTCATA
Organism: Lophiomys imhausi; assembly: GCA_907164525.1. Taxonomy (NCBI): domain Eukaryota; kingdom Metazoa; phylum Chordata; class Mammalia; order Rodentia; family Muridae; genus Lophiomys; species Lophiomys imhausi. The sequence continues at coordinate 2,909,881 of CAJQZJ010033539.1, read as the reverse complement.
AGTGAAATTGGTCTGTAATTTTCCTTCTTCATTGGGCTTTTATGTAGTTTGAGTATCAGGAAAACTGTGGCTTCATAAAATGCTCCTTCTGTCTCTATTTTGTGGAAGAGTTTGATGACTACTGGAGATAACTCTTCTTTGAAAGTATGTTAGAATTCTGTTCTAAAATCATCTGGCCCTGGGCTTTTTTTTTTTTTTTTTTTTTTGGCAGGGGGTGGGGAGATGTTTAATGACTGTTTCCATTTCTCTAGAGGTTATAGGTCTGTTTATATTGCTTACCTTATCTTGATTTAATGTTGGCAATCTATTGAGAAAATTACACATTTCTTTTAGATTCTCTAATTTGTGGAGTACAAGTTTTTGAACTATGTCCTTATGTTTCCCTGGATTCCCTCCATTTCTGTTGTTATGTTCCATTTTAATTTCTGGTTTTGTTAATGTGGATATTTTCTCTCTACCTTTTAGTTAATTTTGGATAAGGATTTGTCAATCTTATTGATTTTCTCAAGGAAACAACTCTTTGTTTCATTTACTGTTTGTACTGTTCTCTTTGCTTCTGTTTTACTAATTTCAGCCCCGAGGTTTTGCTTTAAGATTCTCAAACCCTTGCCTAAGCTGGCCAAAAATGCACTATGGTCCCAAAACTAACCTCAAACCCTACTAAAGTGTTATCAGTCATTCAACTCTTCTCAAAATGTCTGAAAACTACATATCATGTTCGATGCAAATTAATTATCTTAACTCCATTTTCTCTTAAGCAGACTTCAAAAAGTCTCTAGGACCTCCTCAGTCATATCTGACAAAGACAGAAGTTGTAATTGGGGAACATGGAGCTAAACATACAAACAGTAATGTCTTGGTTGTTGGTTTTGAAATGCTTGCTTTTTCAAATTTTACAAAACTTGTGAATAAAATAAAAACCCAGCATTTTGAAAGGAGCCCATGCAAGTGAGGAGCCCTAAACTTTAAGCTTATGTGTCTTTCTGCCTATTCTGTTTTTGTTCAATTTTTCATGACAGCTTTGTGAAGCAGTGGGCTTCTCACCAAGCACATCTGAGTGGGGCAGCCAGAGAAAGGGTAGTGCAGAGGGAGAGGGACGGGTGATCCTAGCGGTGTCTGTGGCAGGCAGTGTTAACGACAGCATCACCAAAGGCTCACACTGATGAACTTTGATGTTATTTCTGGCCATGACACCCCACACCTCCAAAGTTGTGCACAAATAGGGCTGATTAGAAGAAAATCTGCATCTGTTGCTATAAAGGTTTCTTTTCTTTTAAAGTTATGTGTTGTGATATACATGTATAATTTCAGAACTGCGGAAACTGAGCAGGAGGACTGTAAGACTGGAGCTACCCTGGGCCACAGGAGAAAACCCTGTACCAAAAACAGCAGCAGAAAACAAAACTTCATTCCAAACTTACTTGATAATGTGAGCCTCATCCTTCAACTTGTGGTTTGTCAAAGCGATTAGACAAGAGCCCTGTGACCTCATTCTTATTTTAGCCCCTAATATTTCTAAGTGACAAGTTCACACCTTCCCCTCAAATCATTGGCTCTTAGCTTAGTTACCAGCACTCACCACCTGACTGTATGTAGCAGCGGGCTCACACACATTGAAGAAAAATCACAGCACTGGTTAAGGGAATAAATTATTCCAACTTTGTACCCTGAGCTCATCACTCTTGTCATATTTAACCCCTTTTGCTAAAATTTTCTATTTTTGCATTTCCAAAGGGTATAATGTCTTTAAATGGCTGACATCATTTCTCAATTATTTAAAAACAGTTAAATACTGAGCAAATGTTTATTGAACTTTAGTATATCATGAGCTGGGAACTTGTATTTGTGACAGATGTTATTCTAGATATGGCACCATAGGGTTTCTTATGCTAAAAGGTAAATAAATAAATGAATAAATAAATAAAAATTGATGACTCTAAATACAACATACATTTTCCTACCTCAAACCACTAACACTTTCGAAAAACTTAATGCCATCCCTGGCAATGGGCAGAGACACCTTATTGATGGTGGTGTTATATCAGTCAGGGGCAGAGCAGTTAGCAGCCCTTTGTTCATCCTAGCTTGATGCCTGGCTTGGTGGCCAAATCTGTTTTATGCCTAGGATACATAAAAATAAAATAAAACTAAAAACAGGCAGCGCAGCATGGGAGGAAGAAGACAGGTACAGGCCTGTGTTCTGCTATGCCACTCAGTACAGGCAGAGAAAGACATCCACAGACCTTCCCTGCACGCCACAGCACAGGCAGGCCATAGACACACAGAGTTAAGCCTACCACCACACAGTGTAGTAAGGGAGGAAGAAGACAGACAGAGATCTGAGGACTGCCATAACACCCACAGACCTCCCCTCTGAAGCATAGCATAGGCAGGCTGTAGATAACCACTTGTCACAACATGCCATGTGGACTGAGGGTGTCACATCAGCCACGTGGCCAGCCTGCAGCAGGAGCCACCACAATGCAAAAATATGTGGTGGAGAGATGAAAGAGAAGTGAAGCAGCTTGAGCATTATGAAGAGAGATGAAACTGCCAACCTTGCCACCTGGGACAGTGGTGAGGTCTAGCCTGAGCTGCTGCTGAGAGACATGTCTGGGTTCATGGCTACAAAGTGGCAGGAGTCTCTGTTGAATGCCATAGCTCTTATTACCACTAGAGAACTGGGGACAGTCCCTGGTCAAGGTACCCACCAAGGACCACACAGATATCCAAGGGCTGGGCAGAACTGGCCTCGCCTCTCACCAGCAACAGCACCTGGGATCCTGGGCTTTGTGCTACCCCCAGGCAGCACAGTGGAGTTGGCCCTGGTGGCTAGAGTATAGGTGAGTATAGAGTAGAGGTGAGCACCCTACCCTCACCCCACCCCCAGCATGAGTCAAGAAAGCTTCTCACAGGCTCATGAGTGCAGGAGAGCTATCCCTGTCCTTCAACTAACTGCAGCGCTTGGGAGAGCAGGTTCTGCTCCTCACCTGGACAACACAGCAGAGCTGACTGTGGTGGTGGATGTGAGACTACCCAAGGGCAAGAGCATGGGAGAGCTACTCCCCATACCATTCTTCTACCTTGAAGTGGTGTGGGTGTGCTCTCCCCTCCCTTACCCCTTCACACCTATGGCAGTCAGGAGAGCAAGCCTCAAGATCTTGACAGAGGATGAGCTGGCCCTATTTCTCTCCAGTTGCAGCGTTGAGGAGAGCAGGCCCTGCACCTCATTTGAACAGCATAGTAGAATTGGCTGTGATGGCAAAGGCACAAGTGAGCCAGCCCTAAGGGTGTGAGCAAGGGAGAACTGGACCCACCACTCCTCTGCTGTGAGGTAGCCAGGGGCTAGAGAGAAACCCTCCCCAACTTGCCCATAGCCACCTTAGTCAGTCAGGAGAGCTAACCCTGGAGTCAAGAGAGTGGGTGAGCTGGCCCTCCTCTTCACTGGTTCCAACACATGGAAAAGAAGGCCCTATACCTCACCTAGGCAGTGTAGTAGGCCTGGCTGGGTCAAGAGGATGCAGGTAAGCCAGTCCTATGGGTGGGTGAGAGGGATAGCTGGCCCCATCCCTTTCTTCCTTAAAGTGGCCTGACCAAGAGGAGATACCTTCCTCCTTTCCCCTTTACCCCTCACTACCAGAGGTCCTTGGGAGAGCTGATCCTGGGGTCATAAGAGTGGGTGAGCTGCCTCTGCCCCTCACTGGCTGCAGCACTCTGGAAAGCAGACCCTGTACCTCACCTGGGAAGCACAGTAGTGCTGGCCCTGGTCAAGAGGGTGCCAGTGAGCCAGCCCTGAGGGCAAGAGCCCATGAGAGCTGGCCCTACCACCCATCTGCTATAAAATGACATGGATGCAGAATGATTCTCTTCCCCTCTCCCCCTCACCATTTGCAGGAGGAGAGTTGGCCTTGAGGACAGGAGAGCTATCCCTGCCCTTTCATTGGCTATAACACTCAGGAGAGTGACCTGCATCTCACCTAAGCAACACAGTAGAGCTGGTACATATAGTGTGAAGACACAAGCTGTGAGGGTGTGAGAGGAGGAGAGCTGTCCCAGCCCCTCACAGGCTACAACACTTGAAAAAGTGGTCTCTGTGCCTTGACTGGGCAGCACAATGGGAACTAACCCTGGAGGTGTGCGTAGGAGTGAAACAGCCCCTTGGATATGAGAGCAGAACTGACCCTGCCTCCTGCCCGTGGTGGCATTGTTTTGGTCTAGCCAAAACAGTGCTGGACAGCTCACCCTAGTGGTACAGATAAGAGAGAGCTGGTGAATTGACCAGCTCAGCTACCACCCAAGCCCATATCCAGGGCTCTGTGCTGGTCCACCACAAAATCTATATTATCTGTTAACAGTTGGGACTCATGAGAGGGCCGGTCCTGCTGATCCAAAGCTGCAGGATCTCCATGACACAGGGCAAGAACAGGATAACTGGGAGGAGTCCCCATGAGGATCCAATATTGATTGTGTTACAGAAGACAGAGACCTCAAACCAGGCCAATGACTCATTGCAATGAACATTTGCAAGTGAAGATGTGTGGATAGAGGGATATATTGTGGGACACACTGTGACATACTACAGCTTCCATGATGAGATGTTTTTCTATGCTTTGCTTTGCTTGTTAGTTTGTTCATGTGTTTTTTATTTTGGGGGCATTGCAAGAGTGAAGGGCAGTTGTAAGTCGTCTGGAGTGCATGATGCAAAACTCACAAAAAATCAATTTAAAAAAAGAAAGGTTAAAAAAATTAATATAGATAAAAGACCCTCCAGGTATATTTGAACTTGTAGGGAGAAATTTCATGAAAGCAAAAAGATGGAAATGTGTTGATGATTTGACTTTTACCCAAAGATACTATGAACAATAAAATGTTTATTCATGGAAGTCATTTGAATAACCATAAAAAGTTCATGCTGTTTGGAGGCCAAGATAAAATTTCATAATCGATGTGTACATTTTAAAAATATTTTAGAAATCAAAATTGTTTCTTCTTCTTCTTGGGAACTTGTTACTCTTTTTATGCCTAATGCATAATATTACCACACACATTTGGTGCTATACAGTAGAAATTTCCTGTCAAATAAAAGAAACATATTTAACCATGTGAGCACATTGGACCATTTAGTATTCCTCATTTTAACTAACTTTTGTTTCTGTAAAGAATAAATATAATGTAAATAACACATTTGAATAATTTTGTTTTGGCTTTCACCTGGCTCCTATGAATCTAAATTTTATATTGAATCTTCACAATAAAATGAATGGAAACACTAACCTGACACAGAATAGCTTACAATGCTCTGAATATATATATGCATGTATGTATATATATACATATATATATATAAAGTTTTTCCCAGAAAGACAGCTTTCCTTATTAAGTTTTATTATAATGGCTAAGATCAAAAACTCATATGACAGCACATGTTGGCGAGAGTGTGGAGAAAGGGGAACCCTCCTCCATTGCTGATGGGAGTGCAGGCTTGTGCAACCACTATGGAGGTCAGTCTAGCGATATTTTAGAAAACTTGGAATAGCTCTGCCTCGGGACCCAACCATACCACTTCTGGATATACATCCAAATGTCTCCTCACTGAATTACAAGGAAGTTTCCTCATCTATGTTCATAGCAGCCTTATTTGTAGTAGCTAGAAACTGGAAACAACCCAGATGTCCCTCAACTGAAGAATGGATTAAAAAACTGTGGTAAATCTATACAATGGAATATTACTCAGCTATCAGAAACAATGAAATCATGCAATTTGCAGCCAAATGGTTGGAACTAGATATAGAAGCTCATCCTGAGTGAGCTATCCCAGACTCAGAAGGATGCACATGGCATCTATTCACTTATAGTCAGATTTTAGCCAAATAGTACAGGATATCTATACTACAACCAATGCACCAAAGGAAACATGGACATAGACTTATTTTTCCTGTCAATGAGACTCTTTTCCCTAGTGGTGCTGCCTTGTAGGCCCCCAGTGTACAAGGAGGCTCTTGGCCCTCATATGGCAGCTGAACTGGGGCGGGAGACTGTTATGTAGGGACACTCCACTCCAGAGGAGTGGGATGGAAGGGTTAGGGGGTAGAGGGTGGGAGGGCGGGAGTGGGAGGGGTGGAAAGAGGACACTATGATGGAGATGTAACCTGAAGCAATAAAAAAAGTTTTATTATGATCTTTGAATTAAATAATTTGTGGGAATAATTTGATGAAAATTAGACTATATCTGATGGCACTGGCTCTAAAGAAGAAGAAGAATTCCCAGAAGTCCAATAGCTTTATTAGACTTCTAATAATTCCCAGAAGGGTGTTGCAGAGACACAGAATACCGAAGGAAGATACTAAGGAGAACGGACAGAGGAGGGCAGGTGCCCTATCTTTTCTCATACTCTCAGGCAAAAAAAGAGAAAATGTCCAGTAATTATTAAACTTCAAAATCAAAAATTAGGCATTCATATCAACTCTAAGAGCAAATTAATAAATCTAGGGGACTGAGAAGAAAGGACCCTCATGCATACATCTACAATAAAAACTATTTGCAAAGTATTCCTGTAAGTCCTGCAACCAAAACTTTTGCCAAGGACTTTTCAGGCTGCAGCTTGCTGCATGAGACTCAAGCCCAGCAAATTTGAAATTGGAGATACTTCTCTGCTACTGTCTCATTAATGAATTAATATCAGCTCCTGCAATGAGCCTCTGAAACCAATTGTTCTCTTTGTCTCAGAACAAATGATACTCAATTCTCTCTTTGCCTCTAAAAGTTTCCAGTTTTCTCAACCTTTCCACGTGACCCTAGTCTGCCCTGCTGCAAACCCACACACAGTGATTCTTCTGCGTACTCCCTAATAAATTTATCATGAGGTATAATAAAAGGAGGTAATCTCTCTGTGCTATTGTTTAGATTCATGTTTTAGCAATATTTCTTCCTTTTGGAAAGTTAAAATAAGGCAGATTTTCTGGATGCTACCCACGACATCTTTCAAATGATTGAGATGGCCTTAAAGGTCAGGATGGAGACAGTTTAATTTTTAAAAAAGTATAAGTTAGAGAAACACAAACATAGACCACCAGCCTCTACAGGTCAGCTGACCTAGACTGCCAGAATGGGCCTGTTACTACTTAAAATCCATTCTTTGGAGATTCCCCAGTGTAGAAGAAGTTTGCTTTCTTGGTGTCTAATTTTTGGAGAAGTACTAATGTGGCAAACAATTATCATTTTGTGACATTGGAGTTTAGAATGTAGTCACTATCCAATCATGAAGACAATTCACCGGAGAGGACACCAAGAAAAACACAGACAAATTACGGGAGATGGGTCTGAACTGTAACAAGTAGTCAGGCCTGGGGATGTGGATAGAGACGGGTAACCTTTGCATTCAGACAGTTACTTGTCACATCTGGGACCACTGACAGGAAGAATTAGAGAAGGAAAAATGCTGCTTAAGTGGACAGCAAGGGATAGCAAACTTTTAATTTATGGTTTTGCTGATGACAGATGGTACGTTTTGTAGTCTGCTTATTTTTGGAAACTTACTCCTAAAAGTCATAAAGTGGTTTCCGTGCCAGCCTGTGCTTTATTTTCCTTTGAGGGACTGCTGGGCATCCCTAGTAACAGCAACAAAAGTTATCCTACCCTTGAAAATTCCAACTCTGTCTTCACAGCTCGGAGCATGCATCACACAGAGTAAGCAACATACTGCGTCTTGGTGTGTTTCACCTGAGTACTCAAAGGGCCTATTCACCCACCTAACCTTTAGAAACAGAGGAACATATTCTGAGCAATGTCAGCACTGACCTGCCTTTCACTACCTCCTGGTGTCTGGTGCTGGCTGATTCATGGCTTTGATAAGTTCTCCAATTGCCTTACTTGGTTGTCTGTCTTCTTCACATCAAGGCTGCTACCCAGGGAGTCCTGAGAAAGATGGGCACTTGGGGATGCAAAGCTCAGAAAGGAATAGCCTGCTGAGTTTCATGGAGATGAAGCCATGCAGGAGGGAACTATGTGTCTCTTGTAGCGCTCATCACATTCACAAAAAGAGCAGAAGTTCTTGGCATTAAATTTTGTTTCTTATTTTATTACCATGTCTAGGAAATATAAAAGGATTAAAATTAAAATCCCTACAGACAAAATGAAACAAAATAACCTGCTTTAAGACTTGAAAAGAGCAAATATTATACATTGGACACTGGCACATTTAACACCGGAAGCAAAAATGTATGAAAAAAAAATCTATAGGTAATTTTCTCTACCAATCTCTGTCACTTTAGTGGTTCATCTTACAGCCTAGAGGCATGCATGTCAAATCAGATGCCTGGCTCAAGAAATTTACTTCCATTAGTTGATAATTATCCTAGCAATAGTCTACATTCTTACTCAATTTTACATGCACCAAATCAATAAAAAATAGATACTATATATATATATATATATATATTATATGCATGTAGCATTTACTTTGCCTTATTGTTGGTGTTGTTTTAGAGGACAGGGTCTTTTTATATAACTCAGGCTAGCCTCAAACTAACTATCCTCCTGTGTCAGTCTCCCAAGTGCTAGAATTGTAATTGTGTGCTACCATATCTAGCTTGTCTGTTTGTGTGATGATCAGAAACAGATTTCAGAGGTCAGGTCTCTCCTCCTATCATGAGTCCAGAGACTGGTCAGTAGGAAAGTGCTTTTTACCCACTAAGCATCTTCTGAGTCCTGTCATACATTTTTTAAAATAATGGAAAAACAATACTTAGTCCCTTGGTATAAATTTAAAATTCATGATTTTAAAGCATGACAAGGAAGGCTTGGTCAATTAGCTTTGAAAAACAAATGTGACGGCCATGCCTAAGAAAATCCCTAGCCAGCTGAGTGTCTCATGTGATCCGAGCTGCTTGATTTGTAAATATTAGTGAAACTTCCTTTGTGCTTTGTCTTATACACAGACAATTTAAAAAAAGAAAAGGAAAGCTAAGGCAGGCTAGCATGTTTACTAACATCGAAGCTACTAACTATGTTTATATAACTAGGGATATTCCAGTAGGACAGACATGCAAAATAACTATGAACTAGCCAAATACCTTCTCTACTTCACCTGTGTTTTCACCCTACAAAACGTTTGTCATTGCCTTACCTCAGTGGAGCCTCTGAACCAGTTTCTACTTTCTAGCTGCCCAATTCCTGAATATGTGCTTGCTTAAAAAATTCCTGAAACTCAAAATACTGCTCAAAAGCTATATGTATTGTGCCTCACTTTGCCCTTTAACACTTTGAAAGATAAAAAAACAAAACAAAACAAAAACAAAAACAAAAAAACCTAACTGAAGCTTTTGAGGCTGTTTTAAAGGTTTGGCATTTCAATGCAAAGGACTATATTATAAAGGTTGGAGACAGATCTACTTAACAAGCCTGAAGGTTATGAGCCAAGAACAGACAGTAGGGACTTGGGCACAAACGTGTTTCATCAAGTTCTGATGTCCAAGGTGTGGCTCTCAGAATTCTCAAGCAAGTACTGAGTCCACTGCACGACCCTTAGCTTTGAGGACAGATAGTGAAGAACATTAAAAGACAAGGGACCAGTAAAGTAAATAGTGTGGACCACAGGGTCAATGAGAATGTCAAATCCGGAACATGTGGAGAAGGAGCCAAGAAAAAGTAAGAGAGAGATGAAGGGGACAGACAGAGAATGTGAAGTTTGATTTAGACAAGAGAGCCATTCAGCATGAAAAAAGCAGAAGAGGTTAAAACGATATTGACTGTGGCTTGAAAATGAGCATGGGGAGATGACAGTTCACTGCTTGACAGGAGGCAGAGGACATGAAAGGAAGGAACATCTCTGTTGTATCTTTGCACCATCCACTGCCCCGAAGGACCCATTCCAGCAACTTCTATAAACAGGGCTTCACAAATCAATAGGAAGAACATGAAAAGGAAAATTCCATTTGTGTTTTTATGCCCTCACTGCTGAGGGGGGCCAACACTTATTAGCTTACCCTTTGTAGCTTCTCGTTAGTGAATACCACTTGTCCAGAGTTAGATGCGGGCTATGGCTTCTAAGTCCAGGAGAGGCTTGTGCATCAGATTCAAACACAGTCTGGTGCACACATACGCTCGGTCAGGAACACATATACATCTACCTACAGAAGCTCGAAAACAGTATCGGGATTATGTTCATGATGCTCTATCATTCATGTTTCTTTCTTTCATTACTCTGGTAAAATAATCATACGGAAAATTTTCTTGTTGCCTCTCCTGTGTGTTTCACACATATTGCCTCATAAATCATTCAAGGTCTTGGTAAATGAGAGGAAGTTGTTCTTTTTGCCTCCATTGCTGGCCGTCTCTATTCAAGCAAAGCATATTAACACTTTTTCAGTCAACAGGCACTACAAAGTAAGTGCTGTTTGGGGGGGCTCATTTACGCTTCATGTATTTTAAGAGCCATTAATAGTGCTAAAGAGATGGAGGTGCAGGTGCCTCGTGGGGAAAATAAACAAAAGAGCTTCTCCCAGAATGAGCTTGGAAGAGCTAAGTCTTACTGAAAGCCAAGTGCCTCTACTCCTGGATGGACAGCAAATGTCAAGTTAACACACATATCTAATTGCCAGAAGCAAACTGACAGTAAATTATGTTGAATCAAAGAAATTAAAGAATGGAGGAAACAGAGAGAAAACTACTAAGCAGATTATTTGATAAATGAGGCCAGACTCACACGCATCCTTCTCTTTAAGTGTGCATGGCTAACATTATCATCTGAGCAAAGAAGCTCATGCCCTTTGAAAGTAACAGACAGCAAGTTCTTCCAAGAGGAGCTAGGAGAGGCATTCATTTTCCATTTATTTATTTATTTATTTTTATTCTCAAGTTCTTTTTTTGTTGTTGTTTGTTTATTTCTATTTTTTTCATTTCTTCAAGTTACATCTCAATCATAATTCCCTCCCTACTCCCCCCTCCAGTCCCACCCTCCCATCCTCCAACCCTCTTCCCTTTCATACATTCCCATCCCCTTCCCTTTTTTTAAGTTTAAGATATATCTTTTTCCCTCCAACAGTTCCCCTTTTCAGTCCAACAAATGGCTCTTTCTCTTATAACAACAAATACAATACAAAACAACAAAAATAAATAGGCCACAATTATGAAAATTATATGGCTTAGTATACATTCCCAATGTCCAGACCATACGTATTTGGCAACTGACTGTAACATTCTACTATGCATCCGTCTTCTTGAGTTTAAAGTTCTACATCCAACTCAGCTTCCATCCTAACTTGCATCTCCATCTTAAAAACATCTTCTTAGATCCAGCACACCCTCTTAATTACTAAACAACTCCAAATTTAACTATGAGACTATAACTATCTATCTAGTCTTCAACCACATCAGAGACCTGAGAAGGATAAATATATCTGATTATACAGGAAATGCTTTCAAAACTAAGAAATGACAGACAACTGGAGGGCAGGCATTTATTTGGAAGACTAGGTAAGTGGTAAAAACTAGGCATGTCTACTACATTTGCCTAAGCAGTGCTGATTTGTCTCCTGATGTGACTGTGATAAGATCAAAATTAAAATATAAACACTAGCCAATGTATTAAAGTTACATGGTCCATGGAAGTATGTCAATCAGTGGATGAGAACTAGCCTACAAATGATCAAATGTAAAAGTATCTTTTATTCGTCTGATATAATTGTTGTCTCTGAGGCTTACTGCTTCTGTCTGCTAATTTAGGATTAGTCCTGGAAGCTTGTAGCCTCCATACAATCTAATCTAGGCCTGGAATGTTTTCAGCTCTGAGACTTAGTGCTGAAAAAGCTCACCCTTCCTAGCTCTTTCTGAACTCTGGCTGGCTGGTTCAACTCAGCTGTCTGGCTCAATCCCCTCTCTAAGCTGACTGATTCAAACTGGCTTCTTTAAGCTTCTGACTGAATTCAACTGCTTGGCCTCAAAGTATCCCTAGCAATCTGTTGTAACCTTCTGGCTCCTCATTCTCTGGCTCATTCTGTCTTCACCTGTGTCTAGCTTGTTTTCTCTTCAACCTGTCTCTGTAAAACTCTCTAGTAAAACTGCCTCCACTCTCTACCCTGCTCTCAAGTTGCTTCTCTCTCCTCTGTGTTCTTGTGAAAGTTGGGCATATCCTATCCTGTCAAATCTTTATCTGATATTTCACTTTGTATGAATTGTATATCACTTTCAAAAATCAGTGCTTCCTTCTAAAACTAACTTTACCTTCATTGTTGGAAAATAAAAGTGTGTGCTAAGCGCATGTCTGCATTCCAGCCAGATCACACAGACCTAGAAGGCCCCTGGATGTGATCAGAGGAGCTGTACTATTTAATTAAAATTCCGCCACAAAATATCAATTTACTGACACCATATTGAATTTTCATCAGAGTTGCCTTAATGAGTTACCTTTTAAAAGAATTTATAAATGAAAAATTGTACATGAAAACAACAGGAGGAAGATACTGATTTATATTCAATCAAGGCAGCTGAACAGCCAATAATTTTGGGCAATGATTATTCTAACAAAGAAGACTTCTTGTCTTTTGGAGAAGTTCACTTTCTTTACAATGTTTCACTGGGGAAGCTATGTGTAACTCCCCCCATTTGGCTCTGGATAATTTACTCTACTCTTCCCTACAAACACAACATGAACTTCTGCATATACAATATGGACTGGTGTACTGTGTACATTCTCCTTTCAGCCTTCTCCAACACCTCTAGGAAGTGGTCAGATCCAGTGGAGCATCGTGTTTTCTCTCTGCACAGCAGACCCCTTGCATTTCTTGTACTTCTCATTAGGTTTCAGTGCCGTAGTGAATATGGACGCATAGCATAAATGTTTATGGGATATAAGAAATTCACTGTTATCTAATCAATAATGAAAATCATAGGTTGATCATTTTTGAAGGGACCTTATAAATCAGTCAGATTTGAAATCATTTAATGTCAGGGGCTTACCCTCTCATGGAGCAATTTAGTTTACCCTTTTCCAGCTCCACTCACAGTTACTTCTGTTCTTAATTAATTAATTAGGTTATTTACTTTACATCTTGACCACAGTTTCCCCTCCTCTGTGTCATCCTAGTTCTCCTTCTTCCCCTCCACTCCTCCTCTCTTTCTCTTCAGAAAAGGGGAGGCCTCCCATGGATATCAACCAGACCTGGCATATCAAGTTGCAGCAAGATTAGCCACATCTTCTCTTATTGTGGCTAGACAAGGCAGCCCAATAGGGAGAAAGGTTCCCAAAAGCAGGCAACAGAGTCAGAGACAGTCCCTGCTCCTGTTGTTAAGAATCTCACATGAAGACTAAACTGCACAACTGTTACATATGTAAAGAGGGCATAGGTCAGTCCTGTGCATGCTCCCTGGTTAGTGATTCAGTCTCTGTGGGTCCCTATGGGGCCAGGTTATTTGATTCTGTACAATTCTTCCTCCCCCTCTTCCACAGGATTCCTCAAGCTCTATATAATGTTTGCCTGTGAGTCTCTGCATCTGTTTCCTTCAGTTGCTGTGTGAAGCCTCTCAGATTATGGTTGTGCATGCTAGGCATAACCTGTCTGCAAGTATAGCAGAATACCATTAACAGCATCAGTGGTGGCCTTCCTCTCACAGCATCTGTCTCAAGATGGACCAGTCATTGGTTGGCCATTCCCTCATAATTTCTGCTTTATCTTTACTCCTGCCTAACTTGAAGGCAGGAGAAATTTTAAGTCAAAGGTTTTGCGTCTGGGTTGGTGTCCCAATCACTGCTTTGGAAGTCTTGCCTGGTTACCTGAGATGGCTGGGTCAGATTTCATCACCTGATTGCTAAGAGTCTTATCACTTTCATAGATTCCTAGCAATCTCCATTGCCCAAGGTTTCTAGATTCTCTCAGAGAGCCCCACCCTCATTCCAGTTGTCTCTCCCAGTACTCTCTCCCTCTGTCCTCCCCAGACCTGAACCCTCCTGTTTCCATTCCCTCCCCTCCCCGGTCTAGTCCCATCCCCCTATCAACTCACAATTTCTATTCCCCTTCTTAGTGAGATTCACTTATTCCCCTCTTGAGCCTTCCTTGTTACTTAGTGTCTTTGGGTCTGTGGATTATAGTATGGTTATCTTTTACAGCTAATAACCACTTTTAAGTGAGTACACACCATGATTGTCTTTCTGGGTCTGGATTACCTCACTCAGGATGATCTTTTCTGGTTCCATCCATTTCTGTGCAAATTTCATGGTGTCATTGGTCTTAATAGCTAAGTAATACTCCATTATGTAAATACACCACATATTCTTTATCCATTCTTCAATTGAGGGTGATCTACATTGTTTCCAGTTTCTGGTTATTACTAATAAAGCGGGTATGAACATAGTTGAGCAAGTGCCCTTGTGGTATGGTGGAGCATCCTTTGGGAACATGCTCTGAAATGGTATAGCTGGGTCTTGATTTGTACCTATTCCTAATTTTCTGAGAAACTGTCAAATTCAAGTCCATTTTCTCCACATCCTTTACAGCATGTGCTGTCACTTGAGCTTTTGATCTTAGCCACTCTGACTTGTGTAAGATGGAATCTCAGAGTCATGTTGATTTGCATTTACCTGATGGCTAAGGATGTTGAACATTTCTTTAAGTGCTTCTCAGCCATTAGACATTCCTCTGTTGACAACTCTGTTTAAATCTGTACCCTATTTTTAAAATGGATTATTTGGTTTGTTGATTTCTAGTTTCTTAAGTTCTTTATATATTTTGGATATCAGCTCTCTGTCAGAAATGGGGTTAGTGAAGATCTTTTCTCATTTTGTGGGCTGCTATTTTGTCCTTTTGACAGTGTCCTTTGCCTTACAGAAGATTTTCAGTTTCTAAGGTTCCATTTATTAACATTATTATTAACAACATTATTAATTGTTGATCTTAGTGTCTGAGCTATTGGTGTTCTGTGCAGGAAGTTGTCTCCTGTACCAATGTGCTCAAGGCTTTTCCCCATTTTCTCTTCTATCAAGTTTAGTGTACCTGGTTTTATGTTGAGGTCTTTGAGTCATTTGAACTTGAGTTTTGTGCAAGGTGACAGATATGGGTTTATTTGCATTCTTCTACATGCAGATATCCAGTAAGACCAGCACCATTTGTTCAAGATAATTTCTTTTTTCAATTGTATGGTTTTGCCTTCTTTGTCAAAAATCAAGAAGTAAATATGGTTTTACTTCTGGATCTTCAATTCGATTCCATTGGCCAACCTGTCTGTTTTTATGCCAATACCATGCAGTTTTTATCACTATTGTTTTGTAGTACAGCTTGAAATCAGGGATGGTGATACCTGCAGAAGTTCTTTTATTGTACAAGATTGTTTTAGATACCCTGGGTTGGTTTTGTTGCTGTTGTTGTTTTGGTTTGATTTTTTTTCCTTCCTTTTTTAAATTTTATTTATTTATTTATTTATTTATTTATTTATTTATTTATTTATTTATTTGTGAGGCAGGGGTTCTTTGTGTAGCCCTGGCTATCCTGGAACTAGCTCTGTAGACCAGACTGATATGCACCTGCCTCTGCTTCCTGAGTACAGAGATTAAAGGTGTGTGCCATCACCACCCAGCCACAATTACTTCTTAAAGGAACTGAAAGCTATCTCCCTCTTTCTTCTTCTTCTTCTTCTTCTTCTTCTTCTTCTTCTTCTTCTTCTTCT
>CAJQZJ010033539.1:2878971-2894216 GCA_907164525.1 Lophiomys imhausi | reverse complement strand
CTTCTTCTTCTTCTTCTTCTTCTTCTTCTTCTTCTTCTTCTTCTTCTCCTTCTTCTTCTTCTTCTTTTCCTTTGAGGGGGTTCAAGACAGGGTTTCTCTGTGTAACAGAGCCCTGGCTGTCCTGGACTTGCTTTGTAGATGAGGCTGGGATTGAACTCACAGAGATCTGCCTGTTTCTGCCTCCCAAGTGCTAGGATTAAAGACATGTGCCACCACACCCAGCTGGCTACCTTACTCTTAATAACTACTTCTGTCCTCTGCTACAAGATATTTGACTTATTTATATACAAATATTTGAAACATATAAAGATTGTTATTTCTCCTCATGTGTTTCTTTTCTTAAAACCAATCATTCTAAACTTCTTTCTATTTAAGTACCCCTTAATACAGGTATCCTGGGTATCAGATTGTGAAAAACCCTGCACAGCACCAGGAAGATAGTCCCATTTGCATGGTTGTTCAAAAGATGTGATTATTGTCACAAAAAAATAATTCCTGCTCTACAACCAATGTCTGTCAGAGAAATGGGGCCAAATAGCTGAAGATTGATGCTGTAATGTATGGAGAGAAAATGGGAACTGTCCAGGCAGCCACTGGTATGTCATTTTTTAGTTTTGGAAGCTGCAGGCCCTGCATTTCCTATATAATCAGATATATTTATCCCTCTCAGGTCTCTGAGGGGGTTGAAGAATAGATAGCTAGAGTCTCATAGTTAAATTTTGAGTTGTTTAGGAATCAAGAGGGTGTTCTGGATCTAAGAAGATATTTTTAAAATTATGAGGCAAGTTAGTATGAAAGCTGAGTTAGATATAGAACTTTAAACTCATGGAGATGGTTAGATAGTAGAATGTTAAAGTCAGGTGCCAAATACAAATGGACTGGACATTGGGAATGTATGCTAAGCCATATAACTCTTATAATTGTGGCCTATTTATTTCTGTTGTTTTGTATTGTATTTATAGTTATAAGAAAAAGAACCATTTTTTGGACTGAAAGGGAGAGCTGTTGGGGGGGGAAAAAGAAATACCTTAAACTAAAAAAAAAGAAAAGAAGAAGGGAAGAGGATGGGGGGGTTGAGGGTGAGGAGGGTGGAAGGGTGGGACTGGAGGGGGGAGTAGGGAGGGGATTGTGATTGAGATGTAACTTGAAGAAATAAAAAATAAATTATTAAAAAAAAGGGAAGAGGATGGGGGTTGAGGGTGGGAGGGTGGAACTGGAGGGGGGAGTAGGGAGGGGATTGCCATTGAGATGTAACTTGAAGAAATAAAAAATAAAGAAAAAAAAAGAAATGAACCTAAGAAAAAAAAATAAGTCTAAATGACTCCACCTATACTAGTCAAGAAATATTTGCACATTTGTCCAATATTTTCTTCAAACTTGATTGGCAAAGCTGCATGCTCAGTTTCACAGCAATCAGATTACCAGTTCATGGTACCCTTTCCCTGATCAGCACCC
The DNA here is from genome assembly GCA_907164525.1 of Lophiomys imhausi. Classification (NCBI taxonomy): domain Eukaryota; kingdom Metazoa; phylum Chordata; class Mammalia; order Rodentia; family Muridae; genus Lophiomys; species Lophiomys imhausi. Next base: position 2,892,761 of record CAJQZJ010033539.1, on the reverse strand, counting down.
AAGGACTCCTTTTTGTATCTGTGAATGTGTGATAAATAAGCCTATCGTTACCTTTCTTAGCAACAACAGCAAATGGCTGGCTCCCTGAGATACCCTTAGAACGTTTTCATTTGAACTGCTGCTAAACAGCTCTCTTCATTTTTATTTTTGCAAAAGATCTAGGCCACTAATTTCAACCTGTAGGTTGCAACCCCTTTGCCAAACCTCTATGAAGATGAAACTTTTTTAACAACTATATTTATTAATAACTATAAACACCTATTACCTAACAATTAACCCTATTAATAACTATAAGTATTTATAGGGTTATTTATTACCTAACAACTAACCCTATTAATAACTATAAATACCTAACAACTAACCCTAACCCTTTAGAAGGATACAGTCTCAGGGGCAGATACTCAGGCATAGGGTCCTTGAAGGCAATTAGTCAGCCATCTGTCTGCAGAAACACCTCAGGCGTTGGTCCTTGAGGGCAATTGGCTGCTATGGCAGCTTCACTTCAACTTAGACTTGAGATCTTCTTTTCTCCGTGGACCTCAGTTACCTGTGGGCCAACTTGGTCAGTTTGTCTTAGTCACTCGGTCTCTCTGCCATAACCATCAGGGCGAGGTCAGCCAGCGCAGGTTCTACTCAGTCTGCCTTTTTAACTGACTGAATCTCTCCCAGCAGATACTGTCCTACCTACCTCAGGGCCAAGGCTCTTCTCCCAAGGGCTTGGAGCTGACTTTATTTGCACAACTCTGCTTGAGGTCAGCTTTTCAGTTAGAGCTGTCTTGGCTCCAGCAAATCACATACATTGCTTCATGCTTAATTGTCTCTAGCTCAGGGCCCCTGAGCTCCACCCCCATATCCTTAAATAGGGTGTTGTCTCGCACAGTTTCACCTGGTTTCAGCTTAATCTGGGCTCTGCCCACTTCAGCCCAATTTAGTAGATGAGAGCAATGCCAAACCAGAAACCCTTTTTCAATGCACACGCTGCCATGCCAGATGCCCACAGGTCCCAGGCTCATCTTCACACCCCTTTCAGGAGACTGTATCAGAAGCCCCTACATATTCACTAAAAAATAAATAAAATGAATAAATAAATAAAATAAAAATTAATTAATTAATTAATCAACTCCCGTTACACCTCTATCCCCAATAATACTTACATTATGATTCATAGCAGTAGCAAAATTACAGTTATGAAGTAGCAACAAAAAATAATTTTATAGTTGAGGTTACTACAACATGAGGAACTGTATTAAAGGGTTACAGCATTAGGAAGGTTGAGAACCACTGCTCTGTGTGATAAACTTTCTACAAAGCACCACTGAGAAGTCAACTCGCAATTGAAGTAAAGAAATTGAAGTACATGTTTCCATCATTTCTATCAGTGGAAATAATGATTGAAAATTACATCCTCGATGGAAAAGTTATCTTTAAACTGAAAAGAAAAAGGACCATTGATGGTTAAAACATATTTCGATTTGACAGCAAATATTTTAGTGAAAGCAATTTCTAGACAAAGAATAAACAAACAAGACATTGGCCCGGTGACAACTTAAAACCACCCTCCAGAGACTTGCTTGTTTTGTATCTGTTATTATTCTTCCCATAGATCCAGAACTATTTACACACCCAAACAATAAAACAAAAATTCTCTACACAATTGTAATTACTACTTCCCAGCGACTATGTGAAAAGCTCCTTCAGTTAATGTTTTTAAATATATAATGATCTCATACCAGCTGTTCCTTCCATTTTGAAATCACAGATTTAATATATTAATAACATTTTTTAAAAAATCCTATGTGTGCATAGTAGAAATATTTTTTCAAGAAATGAATCAACAAAGTCATATGACCCTTGGAAAAGCAATATAACATAGAGAAAATGATTAAAACTAGTCATTTACATCAATAAGTAATAACAACAATATTGACTGCTGTCTGGGACAGAGAATACCACCCTTTGGACATTGGAAGTCCCCAAATGACAAGTGTGTTTACTCATTGTTATGGGTTTTAGTCTGGGTTCCAGAAACCTGTATATGTTTTAGGGTTTTTTGTTTGTTTGTTTGTTTGTTTTGTTTTTGTATGTTTGGTTTGCTTTGGTGAGTAGAATAGAGATAGGAGGAGTAGGGGTCAGGTGACACACCAGGTGACTTCTTCTGTTGATCTTGACAGAAGTTATGGAGATTATATGATGAGGCAAACTTTTGGATTAATCAAAAGAAAATCTGATTCCTGAGTCTGGAAAATCTTCAGTCTGGAGGAAGCTTGGGATGGAGACCTGAATTCTACCTCATGCCTGGTAGCTGTAGCAATGTATCAATTAAATCACACACACATACACACACATACATATTCTGTACATCTGAAACAATGATCTGGTATTTATGCTCATGCTGGAGAATAAAGAATATGCTATTTGTCAAGGTGTCTTCATTCCCCAAAGACAAACTTTATCCAAGAACGTACATGACATTACATGATATTCTCCCTTTTCTCAACATATATACCAACAATATATATTACATCAGTCTCTGTGTTAAGCAAAAGCTTGAATATGGTAAAATTCTTTTTTTATTTATAGTCTTTATATCCACAAAGGGATTAAATGCTGAATTTAGTTAATTAAATTAACTGATTTAATTATATGACAGAACAGAAGTAAAATTTAAACTAGAATAGACTAGGCAAGTGGAGGACGAGCAGAAGTACAAGGCAGAGTGAAGGGTAAATGAAGTCAAGTGTGTGGGAGGATCATGAGTTCAAAACCAGGGATGTTTTCCAATAACCCTAAAAACAAGCAAACAATAACGAAAAACATAAGGGAGGGGATGAAGAGAGGGAAGAATGAAAGGAGAGATGGAATCCCCACCAACTTTATTTTTTTTTGCCTTCTTAGCTTTTTTCTTTAAAAATTAGGCTAAGAGCATAGGAGGAAAATGGTGTCAAACAACTCATAGTCACAGTTGTAATAATGCTTCCAGGTGGGAGGCATAAAGGCCAGTGGACACAGGTTGTTAGGATTCCTTTATTGCAGAAGGAAGGTGGAAGCATGCTTGCCAGAACATAAAACCAAGGAAACAGAAAAGGCAAAAGGGTGGCTCTCAATAAAAACTAAACAAATATAAACAGTAAAATTTAATAACAGTCACTTATCTTCTTGCTAATAGAATATTTTGTAAAGTTGTGACTACTGCATCATTAGGGGTTTATTTTGAATTGCCGGGATCATCAACCACAGAACACTTTCTCAAACCTTTGGCTGTTGCTTGTTTTGTCTTTTAGATTTATTGTCAATTTCATATTTATTTGTCTTTGAATCTGCATTGAGTTCCTTGTGTATTTTAAATGCAAGTCCTTGACAGACATGTGATTCCTAACTATTTCCTTCTGCTCTGTAGGTCTCCTCATTTTTTTCCTTCAACTGTGTAGAAACTTTAGTTTGCTGCAGACCTGCCTGCTTATTTTTGCTTTTATTGTCCGTGCTTTTAGTATCAAACTCAAAAATTCATATCTGAGACCAATGTTAAGGGGCTTTCTTTGTTTCAAAACTTTTGGTTTCATGTCCTTTTTAAGATTTATTTTTATGTGTATGGGTTTTGCCTACACATTTGAATGTGTGTATACCACATGTATAAAATATCCACAGTGGCCAAACGAGAGCATTGGATCCCTGGAGCTAGCATTATAGATTGTTGCTGGATGTTTGATCATATTGTGAATCCCGAGTTTGTGAACTGGAAAAATCTGTTTCTAATTATGGAATGGCTCAGCCTTTGATCCTAAAACTTTCTGTTTATTGTACACAAATGGTTATGGTGTGGCTCTGTCATAGTACACACATTTAAGCCAAGAGCTTTATGTACACAGAATTAAATAAAGTTAACCCTAAGTCAAGAGGTGGAGCAAGGTCAAGAAATCACCTGACAGGGATTAAACAGGAAAGAGGGACACTGAGCTGGAGGGTATTTAAAACAACATGGAGAAGATTTTTAATCCTGGGCTTTTTGTTCTATAGTTTTCAGCTGAATAGGAAGATCAGATGGGTACTTTCTCTGCCTTTCTGAGCTAGCAGGCTTTTACCCCAATATCTGGCCCCTGAGTCTTCATTGGTAAAATCAAATGACTGGAATATTTTAGTTTTTTTAAAATAACAATAGATGGTTGTGACCCACCATATGAGAGCAGGGAATCAAACCCAGGTATTCTGCAAGAGAAAACAATGTTCTTTTTTTTAATAAATTTATTTATTTGTTGCTTCAGGTTACATCTCCATCATATTGTCCTCTTTCCCCACTTCCCAGCCCCGCCCTCCATCCTCTACCCCCTAACACTTCCATCCTGCTCCTCTGGAGTGGAGTGTCCCTACATAACAGTCCCCCGCCCCAGTTCAGAAGTCATATGAGGGCCACTGCCTCTTCATACACTGGGGGCCTACAAGGCAGCACCACCAGTGAAAAGTGTCTCAATGCTAGGGAGGGAAAACTAAAAAACAAACAACAACAACAAAAAAGTCTATGTCCATGTTCTCTTTGGTGCGTTGGTTGTAGTATAGATATCCTGTATTATATAACTAAAATCCTACTATAAGTGAATAGATGTCATGCACATCCTTTTGAGTCTGGGTTAGCTCACTCAGGATGAGCTTCTCTAGTTCCATCCATTTGGCTGCAAATTGCATGATTTCATTGTTCCTGATAGCTGAGTAATATTCCATTGTGTAGATGTATGACAGTACTTGAAGTTCTTGCTAGAGCAATAAGACAACTGAAAGAGATCAAGGGGATACAAATTGGAAACGAAGAAGTCAAATTATCCCTATTTGCAGACCATATGATAGTATACATAAGCGACCACAAAAATTCCACCAGAGAACTCTTACAGCTGATAAACACCTTCAGCAAGGTGGCTGGATACAAAATTAATTCAAAAAAATCAGAAGCCCTTCTTTATGCAACAAACAAATGGGCTGATAAAGAAATAAGGGAAACAACCCCCTTCACAATAGCCACAAACAATATAAAATACCTGGGGCAACTCTAACCAAGCAAGTAAAGGACCTGTACAACAAGAACTTCAAGCCCTTGAAGAAAGAAATGGAAGAGGCCTTTAGAAGGTGGAAAGATCTCCCATGCTCATGGATAGGTAGGATCAACATAATAAAAATGGCCATCCTACCAAAAGCAATATATAGATTCAATGCAATGCCTATCAAAAAAAAAAAATGTTCTTAACTGCATATCCATGTCTTCAGCCTCTGGTTTCATATCTTATGCTTACAACATTAATGCACTTTGGGTTTTAACGACAGCGACCTTGGCTTTTAAGTTTTCCCTTTAATAATATTGGTATGTGACTTGGCATAACTCTAACACAAGAGTCCATCCTACCTTGAATTTCAATAGTTCCAAATTATCTTCTCCCTCTGACTATTTTTTCACTAATCCTCTCACATGACAACTCTGCACAAATGGGAAAATCCACCCATTTTCAACTCCTTTTTTAAAACATCTATTCCCAGTTTACTTGGGTTTTATTTCCCCCTCTTCTTGACCCCAGTTTTTATAGTGTTATGGGTTGAATTATGCCCCCCCATATTAATCTGTAACAACCTTCACTACTTCAAATTGCAATCTTACTAGAAAATGAGGCATTGAAAAATGCAGTTAAGATGACGTCACAATGAAGACCATACTATGACCTGACTGGCATCCTTGTTAAAACAGGAAATGTGGTGGACAGGGGAAAGATCTCAGCCAGTAAAGCGAAAGTTCAAAGACTTAGGCTTGATTCCCAGAATGCAGTGTTTTTAAAAAGCTGGGTGTGATGACACACACTCATTATCCCATCACTGTGGAGAAAAAAAAAAAAAAAAAGGAAAGATCCTTGGGGCTCCCTGGCAGCCAGTCTAGCCTACTTGGCAAGGACTAACCCAGTGGGTGGTTTTAAATAGTTTTTAAAAGGTGGATAGCACCTGAAAATATCTTATGTCATCCTCTGACTTCTACATATGCATGCAGATCCACGTACATCCGTACATTATTAAACACATAATAAATAAATAAATGATAAATAGATAGATAGATAGATAGATAGATAGATAGATAGATAGATAGATAATAAACCCCAGCAAATTTGAACACAGAATCCCACATACACCATGCACTGAGTGAAGATGAGGGATGAGAGCTGTCTGATGTTTCCTCTGCCAGGCTCTGTAGCCCTAAGTACCTCACCAAGGAAGATAACAGTTTCTGATTCTGTGAAGTCTACATCATGGTAACAGGATGCAGACCACAGGATGAGTAGGTACACCTCGAGTTATGATGCCCCATCATACATTCTATAAAGAGAAATAAAGCAATGACTAGGTCAGGAGAGATGAATCGAGTTAAGGTGTGTTAAGTAAGTGGTCCCAGTAGGCATCACTGAGGGAGGTGTATATTGCAGGAAAAAGCATCTCAGGTTGAACTGATCTGCTTTCTGTTGTTGTAACAAAACTCCTGAAGCTGAGTGCTTCACAGTTAGAACAGGCTTGTTTACCTCACAGTTCCGGAAGCTGAATATCCCAGATCAGAGAGGCCAATAGGTTCAGCCTCTGGAGAAGATGCACTAGACTGTGTCGGACATGGTAGAAGTGAGAGAAAGGCTGTGTACAAATGACGCCAGAGCATCAGTGCCCTTGCTATATAGCACTCTCATGAAAAGTAAGCAGGATCCCCTGAGAGCTACACTAATCCTTCCCTGAAAGCATTGACAAAAATGATCTAATTACTTGCTAATGATGCTTACCTCCATTGTTCTCCACATAGTCACACAGGGGGCCATGTTTTCAGCATGTAGAACTCTGAGAGACAAACCACAGGCGAACAACAGCGCAGCCATGATGGGAGCAAGTTTAAGGGTCCTGGGGGTTGAAACCTGCCCAGAATATTCAAAGAATAGCAAGAAAACAGTATGCCTGGAGCACAACAAATAACTTAGAAGACAATAGACTATCAGGTCGGAAGGCAGGGATGTGGATTGTGTGGGTCTGTGTGTGTGGGGGGTCTAAAAGGCTTTGACTTTCGGCCTCGGTGTCTTGGAAGTGTGAGCACACTCTTCCATTTCATGGGAAACTATGTGGAGTAGATTCCATAAGTATGGCCGTTAGGGGCAGAGGGGGCAGAATCAAGAACTGCGTTTAGACCTCTGTTCTTGAGACTCAGCAATGTGCCCAGACTGGCTCTGAGATGCTGTTTTAGAAAGGAGTCAAGGTATTTATAATAAAAATGTGACATGCCTTCCCAGTGGATCAAGTGTGATGACTGGAAGGGAGAGGAGTCAAATATGACTCAGGTCTAAGCCTACCACTCATTGTGTCCCCTGGAAGATCAAGTACAGAAACCTTAATTCCTTGATGCATCAGTGTTGGGAGGTGAGATCAGAACCCTCATGGATGGCTAATGTCTCTCTTGTAGTAATGGTTTAGCCAGAATGGCTCCAATTTCAGCCTCTTCTGTGACCTTTTGTCCATTTTTGTCCATCATGAGGTAAAGCAGCACAAAGCCCTTATCAAAAACTAAGGAGATCTGGTAATAGTACCTTGGTATTCCTTAACTAAGCATGAGAACTTATGATTTCCTGTGAGTGAAAAGTTTCATTGAGCTAGAAATATAGTTCAGTGTACAGGGTACTTTAGCATTTGTGAGTCCATGGGTTCCATCCCAGCACCCCCATAACTACCCAATCCCACAAAAGTGTCCTGTGAGAGTTGCTTGAGATAGGAATATCTGTGCTCTTCCCCCAAACATTCTTGAGTTTCATCTTCACTTATTTGTGGTGCTTCTATCTTTGCCTTCTTCTGTCAGCTAACCTTTCTCATCGGTTAACGAGAGAGGACAACAAAGAAAAATCAATTTTGCTGAGCTGAATGTCGTTTTTACAATAAAAAAGTGTGTTCTTCTAGATTTTAGAGTAGGTTGATGGCATTAAAACAATTGTGTGCAAGAGGTCTTATTTTTATTTTATTTAGCAAAACTCCAAGATCATTTTGAGACACATTGGATAATCCACTCACTGAGGGCAAATTGGGGTCATTCTAAAATATTCTTCAATAGTACTAAACAATTTTGTTTATCAGCCCAATAGAGGAAATGCCACCTGAAGAAGGCCATTGTACAGTGGAACTTATATAGCCAGATTTCTTAAGACATTAAGAAAATTCATACACACACACACCATTATATTAGTTTAAAATATTCCATTTAAAATTTTAATTTATGTAGTATATGAGTATAAATTGATTCTTAGACACAGTAGTTATATCTAGCTATATTTCATAGGAGAGGCTAGAGGTCACTTAATGCTGGTTTATAGACTTAACTTTGTCAGATTACAGGAGAACTGTTTCTTGTAGGCTGCTATGCCCAAAGCAAATGCCACCTCCCATGGGTGTTTTCATGAGCAAACATCTCCCTCTCTCCATTGCCACCTCTTCAGAGTGTCATCATGGTGATATATCTCTCCTTACTCTGAGCACTACATGAACTTATGTTGTGGCCTTCTTGACCCATCTGCCCCCAAAATGACCATCTCTGCTATCTGTTAATGCATGCAAATAAAATAAGGAAGAGAAACACATTTAAGCATCATAGTTGGGATTTGGAAGAGAAACCTAGCTTTGCATCTCATTTCATTGGCTCCATCCAGGACAGTGAAAATGGTCATGAGCTTTAACCATTCTGGGCCTCAATTTCCTGATCAGAACAGAGACAATGATTCTCCCCAGAGGGAACTAGGAGGGCACTGGAGATAGGGAAGCAACTGGTACACAGAAACATTCAACTAAAGGTAAGTACACTTCTGTTTCCTTAATATGTCAGTCATAGTTAGATACTGTCTTCCATAGGATGGAACACTGGTTTGTTTCTAGACTGAATAACTTGGGAGGCAAAGTCTTGCTGATATTTGTACTTCTGATAAAATCTAACGGAATAAACACTTATTTGGGAGGAACAGCAATCGTGTGTTATATTGAAATGACTACTGAGCCAGGATCAGCCCCTAGCTGTTCAACACTGGTCTGTGGACATGGCCTCCTCAGACTCCTTCCTCTCATGAACTATGGTTCAGATAAATAGGCCTTGAGGTCACATACCATTGCTTAAAGTAGGTTGAAAAAAGTAAAACTGGTTTCCTAAATTCTCTGGCAACTGATCACAACACTGTTCCATTTCTCACTGCAGCTGCAGGCAAGCGAGTTTACCCACAACACTGTTCCATTTCTCACTGCAGAAACAACTGCAGGAAAGCGAGTTTACCCACAACACTGTTCCATTTCTCACTGCAGAAACAACTGCAGGCAAGCGAGTTTACCCACAACACTGTTCCATTTCTCACTGCAAAAACAACTGCAGGCAAGCGAGTTTACCCCGAGAGACAACTCTGCATCTGTGGCAGTCTGCTGAAAAACTAATCACAGTGAAAGCAGCACTGAGCCAAATAAATTGAATTAAAAACTTCATCTTGTTCCTACTCACCCTGAGGCTTGGGCAAACCAGTTATGCTCAATAAACTTCAATTGAAAAATGGTGACACTGAGTATGGTAGTAAGCACCTTTTATCCCAGTTCTTGGGAGGCTGAGGCAGCAGGATTACTTTGAGTTCAAGGCTACCCTTTGTGTACTAAATCTATCTCAAGAAAGAAAAATAACAAGAAAAAGACGAGAAAAAAGCAGAGGGCTAACTCTACTTCTGCTGTCATGTTGGAAAGACAGGAAAATTAGGAGGGTGGAGTCTTGGAAACATTAACAACCATGAAATGGGATGAAGGAAATGACTGAAAGCCATTGTTATAAGACCATGGCGAGCCTCTTTTTGTGTCACACTCAGGGTTACATATTTATCCCTTCCATCTGCAAATGACTATAACCCCAGTTCAGTCAAAAAGTTGTTTGTGTTTGTATGTGTGTGTGTGTGTGTGTGTGTGTGTGTGCACACAGTGAGTGTCACACTCATAGAAATGATAAAATCCACTTAACCACTGTCTTATCTTCTGCATGCCAATGAGTCACAAATCCATAACAGCATATGCAGAGCTTGCTAGCAAAGGCCCCCAGCCGGTAGCAGCAGCAAATACACACATTCACAGCAGTGTGTAGCTGACTTGAATTTTTCTCATGTGGCATGCAGTTTCCTTCGTAAAATATTTCAAAGATAAGCCCAACCAAGCCACAATACAAAGTATCCCCGTTGACATGAGGGCCACAATCCTCCCAGTTCAGATGGGGTCTTTGTCTCTAGGTCTTCCACTAACCACACCCCCAAGTTTCTTACTGAGGCAACCGGAAGGGGAGGCAGGCAGGTCACCTACAAACTGCATATGGAAGAGTGAATCTTTCCAAACTTCTGAAAAAAGTCTTCTTGTGCTCGTGCCAAAGCTTCTTCATCAATGTAGACTGCAGGCCTCCTGGCCATGATGAAGTACTGCACCTTTCTCAGATTCCAGCCAATCACGTAGTGGAGCCAGCCGCACACTGCAGCTGTGGAGCGACCCACCCCAGCATTGCAGTGGACATACACTGTGTGTCCGTTCTCCAGAAGCGCGTGCAGGAGACACACAGCCTGTGGCAGCATCTGCACTCGGCCTAGATAGAGAAAGCACAGAATATACGTGAGTAGAGAAACTGCTATGTCACAGCTAGTAATCCTGCTAGTGCGCTACAGCAGACCACTAAGCTCTGGGGAGACCGGGTGTGACAGCTTGCTTCATTTATTTGTTTTAGGGGGGGAAAGTGAGACAAATTTAAAACCCGAGAATATCAAGGTGGAGAGAGCATCCCAAAGGCAACAGTCAGTTCTGAACCTGAATGTGAACCTGACTCTTCCAGGGCTATTACTGCTTTTTGACTGGTTTCACCATTGATGCAAATTGCTCTACAAAGTAAACTACCACGTATGTCAGTGGGGCAGGATCTGAAGAATTTTAACATCCTCTTAGAAGGGCTTGCAGAGATCTGGCAATGATTTTGGGGAGTTTCAAAGACAACTTGATAAATCCTGCCCCCCTAAATTTCACTTACTCCTAAGCACATAATTAGTTGATGCATGTGGGGTAACCAACCATTTATGCCACCACAATACAGTGAATACTGACACGGATTTAATTCCTTGCTGTGTTATTGGAAAGTTGTGATCATAGTTGTCGCTGTCCTTTGATTACTGTTTTGATTATTAGAGTCTCCAAATGTCTCCTCATCCTGAGATGTATGAGTTGCTGAGCCACAACCACTTCTGGCATCCTGCCGGGCAGAAGAGTGCCCAACAGCCAGCCTTTGAGCTCTGAGATGACCACTCTCTGCTCACAAGCCCTCTACAGAGATACTTAGCAAGACTTCCACTTGTCCAGTATTCTGGTGGACAACGTCATAATAAATTACTCCAGGAAGGAGTGAAAGAGGACCACTGCACAGAATTATCCGATTTTAACTATGAACTTACAGCCTGACATTGTCTAATTTCTCTGTACCTCATAGAGAGTGGTATGATGGCCCCAGAAGGATCTCCCAGGACTACAGAGAACTACAGAGAACTGAACTAACTAGTCTTCATATTGTGGTTCTCCTTGGATGACTGAAGAGATAAGATCTTTACTGGAGACTTAGATTCTCTCGCAGGGGCGTTCACTCCTTAGCTGTCCTCTTAGGAAGTGCTAGAGCCCTGAAGGGGCTGAGACGGTACCTCAGAACCAGGACCCGGTACCTCGGAACCAGGAGCCTTGAAAGGTGGAGGAGCTTTCACAGGAGCTTACCATGACTCCAAGGTCTCCTCAGTCACCTACCTTACTTCATGTATATCATGCCTTGAGACAGACACAACCTGCAACAAAGTCATGATGCTATTCCAGTCTTCCTGCCTAAATTCTATCAGCACCACTAAGGAAGAGGTGTAGAGCTACAGGCACCACCCAGCAGTTTTGAAATGTTTTCAGGAAAATGTGTTTAGGCATGCACACTGGACAACCTCTCACACTGACAGCTGACTCTGTTCTCTCCTCTCTTATTCTCAACTTCTCTCTCTCTCTCTCTCTCTCTCTCTCTCTCTCTCTCATTATACATAAAAGCTTCTGCATTAGGCGTGCACCGGTTCCCGTGATGTCCAGCAGCAGTCCTGGCTTCAGCTGTGAAATCTGACACACAGTTGCAGAGACTAACCCAGAGACACTCACTATCCAGAGCAGCACATGGGCCAGTGATAGCCTCGTGGCAATTTCAACAATAGCACTGTGTGCTGTATCTACCATGTGTTTCAGGGGATGAGAGGCGGCAAACATCCAGGGTACACTGGAGTGACTATACTAAGGGTCTAATCTTCTCCACCACAGTGACGTCTGTGAGCAGTTTCTGGTGTGAAGAGAATCTACCTGACAATTTTGGAATCATGGCTTCTTCCTCTTCTGCCACTACTAGTTCCGGTGAGTAAGTTCCTTGCAATAGTTGCATTGCAAGAATTAAACAGGAATATCTTAAAAATAATTTTTAAGTCAAATGTCCAATCTATAAAGAGACCAGAATGGCTGTTGCAGCAGGGGTGGCAGGGCTCAATTTCAGCTGACCAGTCTGTCATACTGTGTCTTCCACAGAACTAGTCAAGATGGCCTCTGTAGACAGATAGTCCCCAAGGACAGGTCTGCTCCAATAGACCAGATGATGTGATATACTTCCCCCTTTCTTTCCATCTGCAGGAAAGGCATTCAAGAAGCTAGCACACTGTACATCCATCATGGAAATCAGTGTAGTTGTTCCTCAGGAAGTGTGGAATACATCTACCTCAGGATCCAGCTACACCACTCTTGGGTATATACCCAAAGGACTCTACATCCCACAACAAGAGACACTTGCTCAACCATGTCCATTGCTGCTCTAATTCACAATCACTAGATATTGAAAATAGCAAAAATTTTAGACAATGAATAAATGCAAAAGGTATGAAATATTACTCAGTTGTTAAAAAGAATGAAATCATGAAATTTAGAGTTAAGTAAAAACAACTTTTGGAGCTAGAAAAAAATGTTTAGTGAGGTAATTCAGACCCAAAAAGAAAAAATGGTATATAGGTATATATTCTGTTATATGTGAATGTTATTTCTTAAATCTTTGATAAGCAGGTTACAATCTGTATAACGACAGAGGATAGGTGTAAAGAAAGGGACTACAGGGGGAAGTACAACTCTCCCTAGGAAAGAGAAATAGGATAGTTTGTTATGGATAGATGGAGTTTGGAGACCGGAGCATGAGGATCAAATGAGGAGGGGAAATGAAGAGGGGACGGAGATGAAGGCGGGGATACAGAGAAGAACTAACCCTAACAAACACTTGAGAGGTCATATGGAAACCTACACTACAGTAGAAACTTCTTATGTTGTATACATATTTGAAAGAAATCTAAATGGAATCATTAAATAACAGGGAAACCAAACCCTCAACTAAACATTCCTCACTAGCAAACAAAACCTCCAATGCTAAGAATGGGCTACAAATAATGGAGTTGCTAGCCAAAACGGACCCATGGAAACTCCCAAACAACCTAGGCTATTGCCAAGACTATTGGTTGTTCTCCACAAATTGATGGTAATGCCCTATTCATGAACACAACACCAACACAGCCAATTGCACACAGAGAAGTTAAGATGGTGCCTACCTAGAGCCTTCACCCCTACTGACTGGGGTTCATGATACTAGAAGGTGTAGAGAGCTGCGAAGTGCCACGCCCTAAAGATGGCGCTGGTCTCCGCCTTCCACCAGCCCGACGGTG
>CAJQZJ010033539.1:2848161-2865569 GCA_907164525.1 Lophiomys imhausi | reverse complement strand
AAGAAGAAGAAGAAGAAGAAGAAGAAGAAGAAGAAGAAGAAGAAGAAGAAGAAGAAGAAGTGCAAAGGAAGATGTCTAAACCACCCCCCCCCAATAGGACAAAATGTACAACAGGAAGGATCAATAGGACAATTGATTGTACAGGTCTGTGACAACTGAGTCTAAAAGAGTCTCCTTTCCAGACTTAATCTGACAGCATTATGCAGCAGCTCCGACCGCCTTCAGATAGATCCCACCCTTCCCCACGGAGTTCTAAAAATACACAAGTAGATTAATTTATATGTTCATTGGTTTATAGTTGTAAGCTATATAGATTAATCTGTTGGTGGGAAGACATCCTGCCACTCGGGAATGGTTAACTCTTTGATCACTTGTTCAGGTCCCACTGAACCAAAGAAATCCCTGATTTGGTATCAGAATTTGTCCTGTTGCAGGCAGGAGCTTCTTTACTCTCATGTTGCCTTGCTAGCTCTACATGGGGGCTGCCATAGCCGTGCTGACCTGGTGACCCAGTGACCACCCCTGCCACCACCAGATGCTTTGAATGCAACTATAATGGGTCCTAATGGACAGATAGATGCCAAACTACTGAGCAAACTGCCTATTAGTAAGCAGACCCTTCAGATAGCAGAGCACGGAATGCAGTGGGCTGGTGGCAATTAGAATTAATAGCTCAAATGCTCCCTGCCTGTTCCTTCCCTATCTGCCCCAATGGGCAACAATGATTTGAAACTAAAACCACAGAAGCCAAATCAAAATCTCTGTGTGGGCTGCAAGTGGAGGATCCTAATAATTCTTTGACTGTTTTAAAACCAGAGAAACAATCCTGGTAGAGAAAATCCATCATGCTTCCTGTTGGTGCAGATTCTGTTTTGTTTGGGGGTTAGCCTCAAGAAAATGCAGGGCTCTTAACTTGAGTTAGGCATCACATGATCAGATAACCAAGAGAAAGAACCAGAGTGGCAATAGCTCTCCCCACCTCAAGGAACATAAATCACACCTCTCCTTAATGACAGCTCAGAGTTCAAATCCACAGAGGGGCTCTGTCTGACCAAGAAGACCACCCAAGGTCTTTGAAGTGTCAAGGTGACCAGTAACACAGGTTTCCTATGGTCCTCACCATGTTCTACTTTAAGATCACTGGTTGTTGGGAAGATAAGCTTTGTTCCCTCAATTCACATTTTTGCAAAACGTCAGCTAATCGTAAACATGAGAAACTGAAATTAGGACTCTGCCTGAAGTGTACCAAGAAACACACAGTTGCTGCTTCACAGCCTGGCTTTGGGAGTCAGCCTGTGAGTCACATTGCCACCCTCGAAATCTGGGCTCTTTCCAGTCTTAAAACCTGGTTCTGTTACGTAACCCTTTTGTACCTGTCTCTTTCTCTGCAAAATGGAGGTGACTGCAGTGTCTGCCTAGAATCTTCTTTGAACCTGATATCGACCACAAGAGAGTTGGATGCACTGCATGCATTGTACAGAGAGAGCTGGTGGGAGAAATGCTTTCTGGCTTCCTGGACAGGCTTCACAGCCATTCTTCACCCAGGAAAACAGTTCGCCAAACTCCCCAAATCCATGCACTCTGCAGCTCTCTGCTGCCCCCTGCTGACACATTATTAATACTGTCTTAGGGATCTGTTTCTTTCTTTTATTTGCTTGTTTATTTTGCATCCCAATAGCAACCCCCTTCCTTCCCTTCCACCCAGTCCCACCCTCCCATCCACTTTTCCCGTATCCCCCCTCCCCCGCCTGGTACCAACCCACTCTGGCACATCAAATTCCATCAAGATTTCCTCTGAGGCAAGACAAGGCGGGTCGGCTAGGAAAACGGGGTCCAGAGGGAGGCAACAAAGACCAGGTCTGAGATAGTCTCTGTTTCCGCCCACCCCACCCCAGTTGTTATGGGATCCACTTGGGGCCCAAGCAGCCCATCAGCTTCATATGTGTAGTGGGCCTTGGACCAGTCCATGCAAGGGGGTTCTCTTACCCAAATTTGTTACTCCTACTTTTCAGCAACTATCCTTTCTATATCTGGCTCTTCTAGATCCCAAGCTTCTGTGCCTTTGTCTACCATCCTTCTTATACCTATATTGCCCTTCCTCTGCTCACATCCCCCTGTCCAAGCCAAGCCATGAAATGCCATGAAATTCATGTAGCTGGGCTTTCTGCCCTGTCAGAAGGAAGCCATAATCCCCAGAGCACATCGCATCATGCATTGCCTACTCTTCTGGGCACTGTAATTGGTTTTTTTTCTTGCCTAACTGCCACTTACTTACCATGTCACAACTATGACTTACTTGTCTCCAATTCCCCAGCGGGACCAGTCATTATAACCCATTCATAAAGACAGCTGTCTCTCGAGTGCTTGCCCAGGCATTGCCAACTCACCTCCATGCTCCCCACAGCCCCCACGCCTCTCCCCTCACATTATCACCCATCTTACTGCACCCACCCTCACTGGGCTCCCAGACCCAGCTCCAAGCTGTCCAAGCACCAATGGAAGTAGACTTCCGGTGAAAAGATTAAACAAAAGGAACCTTCGCATTTCCAGGCTTCTCATCCTTTCCCTGCAGGAGCTACTCTCTGACAGTGTAGCCCAAATCCTAGCAGTACTTTCATATCCTCGGCTCTTCAGCCATGCTGGTGTTTCAGTTCCTACAATATGCCATGTCCTTTCCTGACGTAAGGATTCTTCTGAGTTGCTCGCCCTGCCATTCTCTCCCAACTTGCCCTTTCCCCAATCACTGCTCAGACATTACCTCAAACGTTACTTCCTCCAAAGCCTTTTTAGATTATCGACACAAGCTCCCCAAAATATCTGTGTGTCTCCATAACTAACCCACCATCCTTTTAGACTCTGATCTTCACATTGCCATAACTCAGGTCTAACACCCCCACACAGTAGATATACAATAAATACATATTTCCTATATAAAACATTAGAGAAGCCATGTTAAAAGGAATCCTGTCAAAGTGTCAACACATTAAATCTAAACCCTTATATTAATTTCATTTCTATAATTCATATTTAAGTCATTCAGTTATAGATGACTGAAAGACAGACAAGCTGGCATCTCAGTGAAGAAGCAAAGTGTTTCTTCTGGCCTTACCCTCAGTGCTCACGTCTGGTGTGGGCATCCAGATGTAAGCCAGGCCCTCTTCCTTGTACAGCTTCATCATAGTGTCCGGAGTCATGGGTTCCGGGTAGCGGTTACAGCCTGAGGAATTCTGGATGATATCCCATTCGGTCTGGAAATTCATGACAGCTGTGATCCCCAATTCATGCTTCAGCTTGATGGTCACATGTTCCAGCTGGCGAGGGCAGCTACCCAGCCAGATATTTGGTAGAATTCTAGAAAGAACATGTGGGGTCAACAATTACTACGGCTCTAACTTGAGTTCTCAGTACATGCATACATCATATTCTACTGACTGCCATGCAATTAATCTTTCAATCTGAAGAGGAAAGGCTGGGATTTTAAGGATATAAGAAATATTACTATTTTTAAAAACAACTTGTATTACTGTTTTGGGAAAACTCACCATACAATCAGCAAGCACACTAGGAAGTAGACGTTAGAAACTAAATCCAACAACATATGAAAATAAACTCACCAGGTTGTAGTTACTCTATGAATGCTGCTGCACAAAATCCATCAATTAATTTTTTAAAAACTAGACAATTAAAACTGCCTACAATCATCTCAAATTCAAAAAAAATTACTAAAATACACCATCACTTCTGTTTATAGATACATAAAAACCTTCAAATAGTATAAGACCTGTGAAACATGCTAAACCTCAGGAACAGTGAACTTCTGTCAAATAAAATCAAAACCAGGATTAAGTCCATAGCCCCCAAACATCTTTCTATATGTTCATAAAAGTTATCTTAAAGGGAGAGGCATTATAAGTTTTCTTTAAAACTATCAAATACCAGTAATGAGAGAGAGAGAGAGAGAGAGAGAGAGAGAGAGAATCAGGTATGATTCTAAATCTAGATTTTGTCAAGACTGAGCCCTATGCTCACTTTCCCACTCCATAGGTATCAGTTGAGAGCTTAAGATTCCCAACAACTTCCTGGGTGATGTTGCTTACTCAAATTCTAAATCTTGAGAAACACTTCCTTACAGACTCTATGTGAAGTACTTAAATCATTCAGATTAAGATTTGTAGATGAGGGAAACACATATAGAGTTTTCTTTGTAGACACAACAGACAAGAAGAAAAGTAATAGAAAGAAAATGATTCTTGTGTAAAAATAAGAACAAACTCTAAGACAATGAGAAATATATTTAACCCAAAGGAATAATGAAAGCTTATTGGAAGACATGGAAAAACAAAAAAATAAAAGCTTATTGTAACCATTAATTGAAAAATCTATTATCATATAAGTGAATAATACCAATAATATAAATATTTTACAAACCAGTAGGCATAATAAATGTATTATAAATTTATGAATGCTGCTGCACAAAATCCATCAATTAATTTATCACATTTACATAATCTTATTCACATAGAAGCTTATTCCACACTTGCACATTCTCTTCAAAACCAAGGAACAGATACTGTATTTCAAATGTCATGAATCATTTCATATAGGACTTAACCAAGCTTAGTGATGCACTTACTAAGATGTATGTTCACTAATATCTCTGGGTATTCACTTCAAGATGGAGGACCAAACCTCCTTCTTCCGTTAGATGTATCCCACACAACTTACTTTTGTCAATAACAATGTCACTTCCCATCGGGTATATTTAAAACTCCATGCACGATTCTTAGAACTCTCTTTCCCTGCACCAAGGACTGTGCATGTGGGTGAGCTCCTCAACACTGAAGCAATGTAGAATGTCAAGCTACAGTCAGGAGGACAGCTGCCCTAGAGAGCTGAGGGATTCTTGGGGCTTGTTACCTTAGCAGGGTACCTGTCTTGTTCTGGAAAGATAACAGCTAAGTTGTGAATGGTTTGAAATTCCCAACATGCAGGACAGAAACTGAGCAGGGGTCTGCATTTTCAGTAAGATCCCTTCAAGGTGACTCAAGAGCAGCAGTGGTCTATCGGATCAATCAGCTTTGGCAATATTAATGAGCTACTTTGAGTTGTCCCACTGGGTGGTGGCATGTCCCCCTGGCAGGTTAAGACCAGGAGTGTTGCTGAGCACCTACAATGTAGAGAGCAGGTCCCACAACAAAGAGCTGACTAGGCTGAAATGTTAATAACACAAGCGTGAAAAATCCTTGGCTTATAATAAGAATAAAAACAGCATTGACATCCTTCCCCTCTGAACAGAGGGAGGCAACGTGGAATAGGTGTAAACTCACCATATCTCACCAGGGATTGTAGGGCTCATGGTTCACACTGTTCTGACAATAGGATGGTGGCTCACATCATATTTTATGATGCGCACATATGGGGCTGGAGAGATGACTCAGTGGTTAGGACCACTTACTGTTCTTGCAGAGGACCCAGGTTCAGTTCCCAGCACCTCATAAGGAAGCCAACAACTGTCTGTAACTCTAGCTCCAGGATATCTGAAGCCCTCTCTGGGCCTCCGTGGGCATTGCACAGACACACATGCAAGCAAAACACCCATATGTATAAAATATAAATAAATAAATCTTTGTTATGAACATATGTAAATAGAAGACAGATCTATAGCAAAATAGACGCTCCATATTATCTATCTGAAAAACACTCAAATCTTTTTAGCTATAATAGAAATGGTGTTACATAGAGTCAGAAAGGACAAGTTCAAATGCCAGTACAAGTATTTAGTCACAGTCACATGACTTTGGGCCAAACCATTTACCATTTCTAAGCTTCTGATGTGCTCATCCTTGGAATGGGTCTAAAACTTACTAAACCATAGAAATTTTACCAAAAAAAAAAAAATAAGTGCAATTAAGTACTACTGTATTTGAATAAGATAGTCATAGACACACAAGAACCTTGAGTGTAGTTTATGTGAAGCTATAATCATAATCCATATTGATCAATAACACTGACATACAGTATGACTATCATACTGACCAAAATTCGTTTTCATTTTTTGTCTATTTTCTTCACTTAAATGCTGCCAATTATAGAACAGCCTCCTACTTTTCAGTGTGAAGTCTATGTTGGCTTTTCTTTCTTCTGTCCTTTCTTCTATCTGTTCTTTGTTTCTTTCTTTCTTCCTTTTGGCAATTCTTGCTGTTGCTGATGTGAACATGAAAACAATCCACTCACTCCAAATGATGATATTTCTCATCTTCAGTAGAAACATCTCAAAGGACTTAACCATCTTTCTAAAGCTAAACCCCTATTTACCAGCTAGGAAAGGTTAGATTCTTATCTAAAAGGCTTATAGATATGTCCTTATGGAAATCCTTATTAGAATATTATGGGGATGAAAATGAATGTGTAAAAGTAAAAAGAACCAAGAAATGAAAATGGTACCGGAAAGATGGGCATGGGATTTATTGATCCCAAAGAATTCTTAGATTGTCTACTGGGCACTGTAGACTAAGAGAAAGACCGTAAGTATGACACTCGCACAATGTCTAGACCTATGGTGGACAGGATGGCGTCCATGAGTACTTAAGGTTCACACAGGTGTGGAAATTTCACAGACCATGTGTTGCTGTGTCTTCTTCCCTCTGCTGGGGAATGGGAACAGGATCTGGCCCCAACTGGGCACAGGTCCATCTTCTATTATTCCCTGGAGATTCCTCCCCCAGGGTCCCGCACAATACCTGTGGAGTGGCAGTTTGGGACTTCCATATGTATACTCTGGGGCTGAAGTGAGCACAGTAAATTATCCCACGCTGTGAGAAAGAGAAGCAGGAACCTCATTTATATAACTAAGTAACATAACCTATTGAGTAGTAATGTATGCTTTGTGGGAAAAAAAGATTAAGTGGGCTTCCAAAATGTCAAAATGGGTACTAATGACAGAAAAATTGACTCTCAAATGTTTCTTGGAGTTCTCTTTGAGTGAGGGGCATTTAATATTCACCCAGTCAATACATACAAAAATAAAGTGGCTGGCTGATTTTCCACCAAAAAAAAAAAAAAAAGATGAAAGCAAATAAAAGCTGAAAAACAGTTCACTAAGATTCGCAAAAGATAAACTGACTTGAGCATGGGGACAGGGAACAAGACCAGAATCCATGCCAGAGTCATAGAAGCACAATGTTGCCAAAAGGCTCATCGGCGTGGTATCCTGGCACCCCGTTCAGCTATGCTCTTGAAATAATTTTTAAACAATGGAGAAAGTCAAAGCAGAAATTAAGTCCAAGGTTAACATTATAGAAACAGATAGATATGCATCTCACATTACATTTCTGAGGAAAATAAGTCCTTAAACTACACAGCCACATGCTTGTATCACAAATAAACACCAGACTCTATATTAGGTATTTCCAACATATTCATAACCTACATGACTCTTCCTCCAGTACTATGATGAGCCAAGTTCTACAGTTAAGAAAGGAGTATTAAGTGATGCCTGGTTCTCTTAAAAAAGATGGAGTGAACTCAGGATACAGACAACTGAAAACAAACTTTGTAGTAAGCACTGTACTAAAAGGTAGAGAACGGGTTATAAATAAAATCAGACTGAGGATTAGATGGGGTGTGGAGATAAAGGCTGGAGCTTGCTAGAAACACACAAATCGGTGGGTTCTGCTAAAAAGATAACCAAAGTGTCCCTGAAGGCCTTCCTATGTACACTCATTCTCACATCAGGCAATACAGTCCTACTTACATGACACCTTGGAGGTGCTGAGGTACATAGGGTACTTTCTAAACAAATTCAGCTTTTACTCCACTCAAAAGGATAATTTGAAACCATTAAAAATTCATTTTTATTCAACTTGTGTCTAATCTTCTTTTGGTGTCAGTGGTAATCTAAGTAGTTTTTAATATGAATGTTCTTAAGGCATAAAAAATAATTATTGAAATATTAAATTTACAGAATAAAAATCTCCCCTAGATAAATTTAAGCCTATAATTAAGGACAAGTATATGGCTTATAGTTATATTATAAAATATATTATAAGGCCCCCCAGTGAAACATACATGAATAATTTACCATAGATTTTTAAGTTATGAGAGAGATTAGTGGCTGCAGCATTATAGATTATTTAGAAAAGTCAGATGGAAGCCACTGTGCTTAATGAATATTAACCCTTGGTCAACGCAGAATGAAGTTCCCAAGCCAGGCTTTACTTTCATATAACACAAAGTATCTTTATACAAGCATCTACTCACCAGGATTCTAATGGGCTGCCTGCATTTTCTGTGTTCTTAGAAATTACCCATCTGTCTGTGGAACTCTATTTCAGACCCACTGGACTGGAACATCTCAGTAAGTGGTGGTGGGGGGAGTTTATTATATAAATTTTAGTTCCTTTTAAAGGGAGCAAATATCTGCAGATTTAAAAACAAAAACAAAAACAAGGACACTCAGTTCTACAATGCACTCCTAAATTTAAGCCCACACCTTTCTCCAAAAAACTTACAGAGGAGAAATGAGAATCTGTTAATGACATAGTAGTTAAAAATGGGAGGTGTGTGCATATTTTAATGCATATTGTTCTCAGAAATGTTCAAAATAAGACTGCTTGTGAGATATGAGAAATATTTAATAAAGTTGTAGGCATTAGTAACAGAATACTGGGAACTGGAGAGGTGACTCAGAGGTTTAGAGCAACTATTGCCCTTGCAAAAGACCCAGTTTCAATTCCCAGCACCCAAATGTTGGCTCACAACTACCCATAACTCCAGTCCCAGGGGATCCAACACCCTCCTCTGGCCTCCATGGGTACCAGGCACACACAGGATGCATGCACATATGTGCATACAAAACACTCATACACATAAAATAAATAAATCTGAAAAAATATATTTATGAGAACAAAACTTTATGTTGAGGCAAGAGAGATGGCTGAATAGTCAGAAGAATGTACTGCCCTTCCAGAGGACCTGTTTGGCATCCAGAACCCACACTGGGCCACTTACTGTAACTACAGCTCCAGAGGATTCAACACCCTCTTCTGGCCTCTGTGAAGACTGCATTCATGCATACACACACACACACACACACACACACACACACACACACACACACTTAAAAACAAAAATTTGACAAAAAGGATGGAATATTGTGGGGAGAAATGCACATGACAGCACTATCACACACACAAACTCGCAGCAGCAGTGGGCACCTGCACTAACCTATCTGAATGAGATCAAGCCAGTTAAATCTTTGAGCATGAAGCAGGGTGGCTCCTTAGACTCTACCCCTAAATGAGTTATTGGTAGTTGATGACTGATGGGAGAGAGAGAGGGTCACTTTTCTTTAGGACTGACTGTGGCCAGTAGTAGGTTTTCCATTCCCCAGTGAATTACCCCATGCTTGCGTACATATAGGCAGCCCTAACAGAATTCAGTGAGATAGGTAAATAAATAAATTGTATAAAAGTAGAGCATGAAGTTGGGAAGAAGTTGAGGTGAGAGGTTGTAGGAAAAGCTGGATGTAATAGATATAATCAAGATACATCACACACACATACATACACACACATATACACATACATACACACACATACACACACACACAACCCTTTCAAAGAATAATTAAGTTTTTTAAAGAATAGAATATTGTAGAAAATATTACCAACTTGGATTAGTACTGTTTCTTTTTTTCATTCAACTAACTTCAATTTAAATAAAACCCATCCTAATAATATTGCAACTTAATTGAAGACTTTGGGAAATGGGCAGCTAACACTCTGGAATCTTGCTTTCTTGTTGCAAATCAAAATCAGCGTAATTCATTTGAGTGTGTGTGGCTTTGTGGTTCCAGGCAGTCACATCATAGCACTGATGCGTAAGAATCAGAGCTGTTTGCTCTGCATCAGCTGTCTGTCAAAGCAGACCTCACCGGCAATAATGAGGACATCAGGCAGAATGAGCCTCCAAGCACTCTGCAAAAGCCACCTCCGGGTACTGACAGGAGACACTGGCATGGAATCAGCCAAGTCCATTATATGGACACTGCAGTGGACATGTCATCCACTAATGGCCATTAGAAACAGCAGAGTAGCTCCTCCTAAAGGGGAAAATTATCGTTATTTTCTGGCCACAGATAACAAAAAGATTAGGGAATCTCTGGAATGGTGGGATGATTGTATGAACACAGGCTTTTGTTTAGTTATCCCACCAAAAAAGTCCTAACTATGGAGCTGGAGTTCCTTCTAACACACATGCCAGTGAGGTACATTCCAAGAAGAGAAAATACATCTTGCTGGGACTCTTTTCAAAATCCAAAACCCAGCTGAAAACCTGAGAGAGAAAAACTGTGTGTATGTGTATGTATGTATGTATGTGTATATGTGTGCATGTGTATTTATGTGTATATGTGTGCATGTATGTGTGTATGTGTATGTGTGTGTATGCATGTGTGTATGTGTGTATGTGTGTGAGTGTGTGTATGTGTGTGTATGTGTGTATGTGTGTGTATGTGTATGTGTGTGTATGTGTGTGTATGTGTGTGTATGTATGTGTGTATGTGTGTATATATGTATGTGTGTGTATGTGTATGTGTGTGTGTGTATGTATGTGTGTGTATGTGTGTATGTGTGTGTGTGTACACAGCAAACTTCCTAAGTTGGATAGTTGTGTTGTGTTTAGCTTATTTAACACTTTATGGAGAACCCAATATGAAATTAAAATATAAATATGGCTATTAAATAATAATAAGAAAATTCCATCAGTCCTATAGTTTTGACCTCATTAATATTAAAAAAGAGAGAAATATTAAAATCCACATCTAGTATGCTCCTGGGTGTATGAGCACATACAGTTTCCATTGCTGAAGTTTTTCCTCCAGCAGTTCAAACTTCTGCCCTTAAAAGGTACTTGTAACACATGCCAATTAACTCTGAATAAATTCTTAAAGACAATGTCCAGTCTGGAGAGTAGCACTAATTAGTTCCTTGGCTCTGTTACAGTTTGCTATGGGTCACAGACAACAGTACAAATACAGCACGTGCTGATGTGGAGCAGCACAGCTGGTTTCTTGTTTTGCTTAGGTGTGTTGCATAGCTTATATAGGCTGTGGTGGTTTATATAAGAAATACCCTCCATAGTTTCAGACATTTGAGCACTTGGCCCCAAATTGGTGATGCTGTTTGGGGAAATTTGAGATGCATAGCCTAGCTGTTACGTTGCTGAAGATGGGCTCTGAGAGTAGAACACTTGCATAATTCCGGTTTGCCCTACTTCCTGTTCTGCCATCATGCCAGCTGCCTGCCAATATGGACCCTAACTCTACGGACATGTAGCCAAAATATTCTTTTTACTATAACTTGCTTTTGTCACAGTGTTTTATCACAACAAAAAAACTAATACAGATAATATATGAAAGAAATAATGTTTACTTAATGTTCTTTCATTTTTGTGTTACTAAGTACCATATAGTTAAATCAGCTATGGAGCCCTATTACAGATAGGTCCATAGAGGTCCCTGTCCACTGGAGGAAGTGCCATTCCTAGGCATGTGGAGCTGAGGTATATAGGAAAGCTAGCTGACAAAGAGTCTCTGAACGAATCAGAGAGTGAACCAGCTAGGCTGGTTCCTCTACAACAGTGGTTCTCAACCTGTGGATCATAACCCCTTTGGGGGTCAAATGACCTTTTCACAGGGGTTGCACATCAGATATCCTGCATCTCAGATATTTACATTACAATTCATAACAGTCAAAAAATCACAATTATGAAGTAACAACAAATATAAATTTATGGTTGGAGATCATCACAACATGAGGAACTGTATTAAAGGGTCACAGAGTTAGGAAGGTTGGGAACCATTGCTCTTTGGGCTCTGCTTCATGTTCCTGCCCTGACCTTCTTCAGTGATGAATTGTCACCTGGAAGTGTAAGCCAAATGATCCTTGTCCTCCTCAAGTTGCTCATAGTCAGAGCATTTTGTCAGAGCAACATAATGAAACTAGAACTACACTTTTCCCCAAAATTCATAGGCTGACTTCTTGACAAAGTTTCTGACATTGTGACCTCATTGGAGGTAAGTTCTCCACAGAAGCAGTCAAGTTAACTGAGGTCACCCATGGGAACCCTAATGCAATATGACCAGCGTCCTTCTAAGAAGGAAGCATCTACACACAGGCATAAGAGATGAGAATGTGACCGCAGAGAAGATAACTACCTGTGAGCCAGGAAGAGGGCCTTGAGCAGAATTATTTCACAGTCCTCAACACAATCAATGCTACAGACTTTGCAGCATCCAGAAAGGCGAAACACCAGCCTTGTACAACTGGTATATGGTACTCTCTGTAGTTGACTTTAAGGAAGTAAAATAGTTGTCGTCTTTACCACTCCAATTTGTTAGGATAGTGTACGAGTAAAATCTAAGGGAGAAGTGCTCAAAACATAGGAAGACCAAACTATTGGACTGAACGCTGTTAACCAAAAACCCTAAGTTTCAGCTGAGAGTGAGGGGCTGAGTACTATGTGTTTCAACTCACTCTTCACAGAGGTCAGTTTTCTGAAAGCCAGACCATATACCATGCAGGAAGGACTCCTTTGAAAGAGCGACATTAGAACTGGCATAGGAGAAGGAACACAACAGGCAAAGGGCAAAGGACAAGGTACACTTAACTGAAAAATCTAGAGACATAGAGTGCATGAAAGCAGATCAGATTGATGTTCTAGACACGTGTATGGTAATATAAGGCAGTGAAGCATCAACAGAGTAGAAGACTGATGTGTACTTAGGTTTGACTGGCTACTAGTGGGAAATGGGTGAAACAGAAAGTACAGTTGATTTTAGAGAAAAAAGAACAAGCTTGGGATGGGAAGGCTTGGAATATAGTGTGCAGAGAAAGGATGTGTATACATTCAAGATGGATGTCAGCAAAAGCAACCTTGGAACCTGCACGATGACTGAAAGAGAAAGTTAACAGGGACAAAGTCACGGTGGTACTGTAATTTACCTTCTACTGCCAAGTTGCTCTCATTTCTATTAAATTCACCCTAGCAAGACCTTCAGGACACAGTGTTCTTGGAAATCATTCATTCCACTGTTGAACACTTCTTTTCTATATAGTAAAGTGATTCATAGATGAAAACAGGCCTCAAAATTTTGTAAACTAAAATCACTTCCATGTTTCACAGCCTAAGATATTCTCATCACTATTTTTTAATGAGAGTTTATTTTCAAGATCTGAGGGAAATTTATTCTGCATTCACTGCTGGGTTCAAGTGTGTGAAGATCTCATCTAAGCCAGAGAACTCTGGATCTCAAACTCTTAAATTTATGTAGTATGTAAATCACCTTTCCTTAAAACATATGTAATATGTAAATCACCTGTCCTTAAAACATATGTAATATGTAAATCACCTGTCCTTAACACATAAGTAATATGTAAATCACCTATCCTCCAAACAATAGAAATTATCATAGGCACTCTGGAGGAGTAGGATGGGGGGGGGGGGGGGATAGGCCTGGGAGGGGTGGAAAGAGGGCACTGTGACGGAGATGTAACTCAAAGTAATAAATAAACATAAAAAAAAGAAAAGAAAATTCATCACAGTAACCAGAGACCCAATGTCTACCAAGTGCTTCCTGTCACAGACACTATGTCACAGAGACAATTTTACACAGACTTTCTCGGTCCCAAATTTCTGACACACATCCCACTGGTCACTTCTATTACTCTGTATTCCTTGTTAATTTCCACCCCACTTTAATCTCCTCTGTTCTCTACATACCTTCTAAGGGTGATGGTTTCTCAGAATTCCAAATTCTGACTTTTCTTCAGCTCCTAGATATCTCACTAGCGTATTTTAGCTGGCATATATATTCTGGTAAATTCAATATCTATTGCCTTCAGTTTAGATCTCAACTGAAAATTGTCCACTGGATAAGTTTCAGCATTAACTGAACTCACCTTCTCCAACTTACTCTGCTTACTCTCTACCTACAGTTTCCTCTATTGTTACTGACTCCATGAATTGTGCCTGCCACCCAGACACCTAAGCAAGGAAACTTCATTCGGTACACTCCACTTTGCCTTTCTGTAACCATTAAACCAGATGCATAGGTCATTCTCCTCTGTGGTTGTGATCTCTGCTGATCTTCGATGTCACGGTTTTCCTTCAGTATTTAAAAAAAGAATTAGACCAATAACCTCCTAAGTGACCCCCTGTTCTATCTTCTTTCCACACTGTTGGGATGTTCTTTCTAAAACACAAGTTGTGCAAGTCCTCAGCCAAAAACACTGAGGTGACTACTCACTGCTTTCATATGACATCACAATTGTTTGAGTTAATCCTCTCAGCTCTAACCCCTATGGATTTTTCTGATCTCATGCCACCATGTGAGCTTTCCATCCAATTTAGGAGAGCAGTTCTTCTCCTCTTTCACCCATCTGCTACTCTTCTTCTTGGATTGTATTCATGTGTCTAATTCATGTCAGACTCAATGACACGACCCTGTCAGTTAGATGAGCTCCTTCTTATGTCCCACAGCAACTCACGCATTGTTTTGTTAAAAGTAGGTACAAATAATCACACATTTTTAGTTCAGATTCCTCCCCTCAACCTTCAATTACTACTTTTCCTCTTTCGTACGGTTAACTCCTCAAGAACAAGAAATATCATAGTTATCACCAGATCACCAAAGATTAGTATTACGAGCATTTTATTAACCTTAAAAGCAAAGGTAAAGAAGAAATAAAGAAAATGAATAGTCAGCTGATGACTCATTCAACTAACACCAACACCACAGCACTTCTACAACTTTTGTAAAGCTGTAGTGAAGACATTTTCAACCATATTGTCCCAAAAAAACATGTGTTAAATTATTGGGTGAGCTTTGCTCAAAATAACACTTTTCTCTGCAGGCAAATGTGAAATCTGGTTTTACCCAGAGTATAAAACAATATAACTCAACATGTTTCCCTTTTTGCCCTCACTGCCAGAAAACTTAAAATTCAAATTTAATAATAGTAATTACACTGACTGGAGTCCCTAGTAATTTGTATTCTGCTTGTTCTCCTAGATGGGCTATTTCTATCCTAAATTCTGCTACTATACACTATTGCATTTCTAAAGTCTTCTATTATAACTAATTATATATTTGTAGGTAGGTGGAGAATGGTGGCAAAACCTAATCCTTTGAAATATTCATCCCTTTCTTCTTTCAGTCCCTCCCAGTACGACAGTCACAGGAAGGTAGAAAACAGAGTCTATGGCTGAGCCACAAAGATTCATAATCACTCACCACAATCCCCAAGCCTTGTTCATATTACTACAAGAGCTATGCATGTCAATCCAAAAGTCGCACTCAAACAGAACTAATTGAATATTACAACCATCAGAACAGTTCATCTGCAATAATAAAGCGCTGTTCCTACTTGGAATATGGTCATATCTTTATAACTCATAGACAGTAAGTGCAAGTTTTATTTCATGCCATGTGGTATTTTAAATTCAAGCTGCGAATGAATGTGGACATTTCAGCTTGCAAAACTAAATGAGATTGCGGGGTAGTGTCCACAGCCTGGCCTACATACTGGACACTCCTGAGGGTTCTGTTGCCATGACTCTGACAGATCCTCAATGAAATTAGTCTCTGAGCTGGTGAGGTCATATTCACCATCCTTCATTCTAATCAGCCCTGGGTGACTCTTATACACTATGGGGCTTCCGAGTCATAGATGTAAATCTAGTGGAGGCCAGGGGTGGAGAGAAAAATATGCCACCTTCTCTTTGACCAGGCGCTTCCTCTCAAGATGTCAAGAATGAAAATAACTCTGCCTTTGAAAACTCCAATCATGTATTTATCAAACTGAAGTGAAATCAGCTATAAAAATCCAATTTAAAACAAGAAATTAGAGGTAATTACACATGTTCAAAGGGATTTTGTCTTTCTGACTGTTAACTTAAGCATTGTTTCCACTTCAATGAAGTTCCCAGTGGCAACTTCATTGACTTCAAGACCTGCTTCTCAGTTATCAATGATGGTGTGACCTTTGCACAGTCTCTTGCATCTCTCTGAGCTTCATTTTTCTATGGCATGCATGGAGACGACTGGGAAGTAATACCTTCCCAGGTCTCCTAGGATCACATACAGGTATCAGGATAACTCATAGATGTGGGAGGAAAGTAGCCAATTTGGAGTCTAACTCCATTCTGTCTCCTCTGCCAGGTTACTTAACCTAGTAATGTCTTGGTTTCACCATCTATAAACTTAGACTCATAGTACTAAATGCTCAATAGGGTTGTGAGTTTAAGTGAACTAATACAGATAAAATGGACTATTCTAGATACCTACCAAGCACCATGAAAGCGTTACATCTAACCTTATTACTGAGAGTATCCCTGAAAAGGGCCAAGATCCTTAATATGATAGTGTTTGGTGAGCCTCTTCAAAAGTATATGTGACCCACTAGTGACCATTTGATGACAGGGTGACAGCACTCATTGTACAGGGGAAAGCTGGATCATGTGACTGCCTGCCTTCTTTAAACTCAAGTATAAAATGATACATCTATGTCTGTCTTTTATTGGAACATAGACACACTCATTTCTTTACATGTACCTTCCTCATACTAAACTTTCTCCAACCATAACATATTTGAATAGTTGAGATAGAAAGCACATGGTTCACAAAGCCTAAAGCATATCCTCTATACTCATTTTTTAAAAAAATGTTGATCTCTACCTTTGAGGTTATAACATACTAGAAAGCTCACAGCTCTACACCATAGTAACTTAATCCTCAAGGCCGGTTTTATTTCATGAGTGTGTATTTCTACTCTATCTACTCAGTGAGCTGTAAGAAAAAAGAAACTCTGTAAAGTGTTGGGGCATAAAGAGGATGAGCTATTGGGGTATCAGGCTGTGTATGATACACGCTGGTAAGAAAAACAGTGATACACGCTGGTAAGAAAAACAGTGATACACGCTGGTAAGAAAAACAGTGAGGAGCACAGAGATTCCTCTGATTGGGAAGAGACAAAAAGCAGTAAAGCAGAAGATGGGTCAAAGTTCTCAGCTCAGGTTAAGAATCTTATTGCATAGCAACCTGTCAAAGTCTCAGAAACAAAAAGAATGTACGTGCCAGAAGATGGGGAGTGTGCTGTGAACTGCTGTCTTCTGATGTGGCATGGCCATTGCACTCATGAACTCACTAAAGCTGCAATTGTGGTTAGCTGCATGAAACCTGCACACAATCAAGCCAACAAGATCCCAGCAGGCAGGAGAGAGAGAGAGGAGAAGAGAGGGAGGGGAGAGGGAGAGGGAGGGGAGAGGAGAGGGAGAGAGGAGAGAGGAGAGGGAGAGAGAAGAGGGAGAGAGGAGAGAGGAGAAGGAGAGAGGAGAGAGGAGAGGGA
>CAJQZJ010033539.1:2761842-2848151 GCA_907164525.1 Lophiomys imhausi | reverse complement strand
AGGAGAGAGGAGAGGGAGAGAGGAGAGGGAGAGAGGAGAGGAGAGAGAAACAGAGGCACAGAGAGAGACACAAACACAGACACAGAGACTTGAAAGAGGGAGGAGGTATCCTACGGGGAGTTTAGGGGGAACCAAGATATGTGGTAGACATGTATGAGACTGTCAAATAAATAAAAGCTATTGTTTAAAATGTTCCAGTTTGTTGGGTGCTTTTTTTTTGCAATGGTTTATATGGACTGCCTCAAAAATACTTTATTCACTTATTATTAAGTACACTCTCATTTGATTCTTACAGCACAGCAGTTATTGCCCCAATGAACAAATCAAGGCATGCACTTTTAAGCACATTCTGCCATCTAAGCAGTGTCTGAACCTGGTGGCAACTTCATTCTGTGAGACTCAGGTTTTCCATAGGGCCTGTTGAAACTGTTCAGTGCTAGAAATTGCTGCTAAACTCTTTCAGTAGAGAGAAATGTTACGTAAAGTTCTCATCACCAGGATTTCTCACTCTGTGCTAAACAATGGTTTATCACAGGGCAAAATGTTATGCTCTCTATCTATACTAATATTCTATTGCTATCATGAAGTTGTTCAGAAGTGGTGGCAGGGTGAAGAGTGGAAAGGCAAGTTGGAGGACGAAATGTGACAGCACCTTGTGTAGACAGTAGCTCTCATGAAATGTATCTTACCAACAAAGAGAAAGTAGGGCCTGCACTCTGTGGAAACAGAAACACAGGAAGCTCCTGGAAAATAAAAACTTCACTGACTGAAAACAGCAGGTGCAAACATGTCTCTTGTACACCACTGCCAGTCAGCTTTTCTTAGCCAAATTTAAATGAGAAGAAATATAATTCAGTGTTTAGAAAATGTCTAATTTACTACTGAAGCTATACAATTTGTCTTGAAGTAAGGAATTCTACATCAGCTTTTTAAAATGATGGTGATTAAGTAGCCTACAATGTACTTCCACTGTTCCTGTCCTTTCATTATTTGTGGCACCCTGATGAAAAGTAATTATCCTTTGGCGAGTTTTCCTCTTAGATGTAATCGGACCACTTATCTGGGATTCTCAGAAGGGAACTGCCTTGACGGCTCAAAGAGAACACCTGCTTCAATCAGTGTACCGGAAGCTTTATGTGAGATCCTACTTCTCTGCTACCACTGTGCAACCCAAAATGTGGAGTGATGTATTCGTGAACTGCATTGCTAACAAGGATTTTCACTTCAAAGAAATCAGGAATCACATATTATACCGATTTATATTTACATGAGAGAGAGAGAGAGAGAGAGAGAGAGAGAGAATGGTCAGGAATATAAGATACCAAAAGAGAACACTGGGGTAACACTCCTACTGCCCAACAAGGCTCAATAGCAATGCCCCTCAGCTGCTCCAGGAACATCATCTATTGAGAAGCTGATGTTTTAAATAAGTGAAAGGAGATCAGCAGGAAATGAATATCTCATTGTCTGCAACAAAGACTCCGTGTGTGAGGCTTTCTATCCCTCCTCTTTTCAATGAGATGAAAAAATGGGTAATTGGCATGGTGTTTGTGGCTCACAAAAGAAAGGTGGTCTCAACACTTTATTATAGCACTAAATTATTCTACTTCCGACTAGAACTTGTAAAGCCTCAAATATACTTTTAAAAGATGAGTTGTCATTTTAGGACCCTTAACAAGGCAGCACTATTACCTGGCTTCTCCACCAGGTTCTAATGAATACCAACAAAGAGCATTTTCCTCTCTGAGGAAACCATTTGACCTCTCTGAGGTCTTGAGATGCACACAAGTAACCATAGCACCAAGGATCTAAAGCACAATTTTAGCAAATCTGCTCAAAATCCATTAGTGGATGGGAAAGCTTGTCACCCTTTGCCTATACTTTACCACTTCTTTTTGTTTGCCATTAATGGGAACCCAATATTCTGATGCAAACTACTGAAGGGAGGCACAAATTATTTTAGTTTATTTATCCTTATATCCATATTCTACCGACTTTAAAAGCATTTACAAAACTAACTACATGTGCTGTAAAAAAACCTTCATTGGAATGTAACATAAACTAAAAGTGCCTGTGACCAGAGCGCTCAACTACTCTTTCTTTGCAGACTGGGTAGATCCACATAGCAACACTCAGGTCCACAAAGAGAACATTTCCCACACCCCAGGAAGGCCCCACTCACATCTCTTTCTAATATTAGAGGGATCATGACTCCCTGACTTTCCACAGCACACTGGCTTTGCTTTCTTGTTGAGGAATTTCCATGCGTTGTTTCACCTGCCGGCATGGACAGAGGCAACGAGACCTGGAGTAAGCTGCACAAAGCCATGCAACTCTCCAAGAGCGAGCTGGAGACTCCAGGTAGTGAATATCCACAAAGCTGCCTTGGCCTCTAACAGCCTTCCAAAGATCCAGGAGAAATCATCTGACAAGATGACCCCTTTTAAGGTAACATATGACTGCTTTAAGCCTAAGGATTAAAGGAGGCTGTCCTTCAGAGTCTATGTGTGGTAGATCTTCCACACTATTCCCCCATCCACCACCACCAACCTCTAGCAGTTCCTCATCAAGGATGAAGATTAAACACAAAAAAGGGAAGCGAGACAATAGACACATTGTAATCATGCTTTCAACTAACTTTCTCTGTTCAGGCCACGGAGCTCAAGTGTCATGACTATGTTAATCAGGATTCTCCAGACAAAAGGGACACACACACACAATGCATGATAAGCTCCAGTATAAGTAGAGATACACACACACACACACACACACACACACACACACACACACACACACACACACACACACACACACACACACACACACACATACATACACACACACACACACACACACACACACACACACACACATACACACACACATACACACACATACACATACACACACACACATACACACACACATACACACACACATACACACATACACACACACACATACATACACACACACACACACACACACACATATGATAAGCTCCAGTATAAGTAGATTTTATTGAACATCCCTGATGTGTAACTGTACTAACCACAGAACTCACTAAATTCGTGTACTGGGTGGAGTACTCTTTATCAGTTTTATATTTATGCACAGACTACGAAATCTAAAGATCATTTGAAAGCATCAGCTAGCAGAAAATAATTTTAGGATCAGGTTTTCAGGGTCCAAATAAGAAATTAACATTCTATACTGCTGAAATCTTTCTTGAATTTAGTTAAAACAAAAATTGTTTGGGGGTCTGGAGAGATGGCTCAGTGGTCTTTCAGAGGACTGCATACAACTACCTGTGACTTCAGCTCCAGGTACTCTCACCCTCTTCTGGTGCCTACAGGCAACTGTACACACACACTCGAACATTCAGACATATGATAATAATAAAATATTTTTAAAATATTAATAAAAATAAAATATTTTAAATGTTTTTATCTGCCACACTGAGAGTTCAAGAGGAATTCCCAGTTGCATACAACACTTTACAAAAGCTGTTTTCTCTTTTTTACATTTTAAATTTATGACATTCAACCTACACCCACACTCACTTATTATTTCTGAACCACAAGAGCACATGAAGAAGCTATTCACCAATGTCACATCCTGAGTAAAATAAACTAGAAAAGTTGGCCTGTGCAGAGAATTTGATAACTAGCTACTGAGTTGCTAGCTAATGTAAACTAAAAACTAATTTGTGCTTGAGTATTAAATTCTAACAAATCTTTTTGTTTTTTAATACTGATATTTCCACTAATATTCCTAAGTTTCCAGGGTCCTTGTGTTTAAAAACCGTGCTTTTGTAAAACTGGACAATTATCCCAATGATAGTGTCTGTCCACAAGTCATTTTCCTGTTATGGACAGCTGGAGGGTTATTTTATTGTGTATCATTTTGAATTGTGTTCTTGTTCCCCATGCTTGTTCTGTTTTCTTTGATGTGGCTTGGGCAGAAAAGCATGTGTGCATGCCTGAAGACAGATGTGTGCGCAGAAGCAAACCCCCCACAATTGCCACACTAGACAACAATGGAGCAAAACTTCAGTTTGGAAAGCAGCAGGAAGTATAGCAATATTTTACTATAAAATGACAGCAGAATTGGCTGTCCCAATGATTGACTGCCATGACATCCTATCACATTTATTTAAGTGCTTAAACTTCTATTACTGTACAACTAGGATACTATCCAAGGAGCTAGGGAAGTACATACTTGTTATCAAGCATGTCAAGTTTACTCAGGTACAGCCTCCATGAACAATAAACAAGAACCCAGAGAAGTGTTAGTAACTGTGGAACATGAACTCTGCATCTACATATTGAATTCAATTGCAAAGATTCAAGGCAAGTAAGATACAGCCCCTAACTTCAAAAACCTTTGTCAACAGGGACATCAGTCCTCTAAAATAGTATTTGAGAGGCAGCGGTCACAAAGTATGTTTAAATTTACCAAACAAAATTCCTTCAAAACAGCATCGGGATTGAATAGCCGAAGAGCTCAACCTTATGGGAAATTTGAGTTCTTTTGTGAGTAGGTTGCTTCTCCTGGATGATGTAAAAAAAAAATCTCTTAGCCAGGTGGTGGTGGCGCACGCCTTTAGTCCCAGCATTCGGGAGGCAGAGGCAGGCGGATCTCTGTGAGTTCGAGGCCAGCCTGGTCTACAAAGCAAGTCCAGGACAGCCAGGGCTGTTACACAGAGAAACCCTGTCTCGAAAAAAAAAAAAAAATCTCTTGAACTGGTGAAAAAAATAAAACAATATATTTTGGTTGGTGGTTTTATTAAAATTGTCCTTGCAAAATCAAAGATATGCTGAGTTAAAAGCATAAGGGAAATCCCTTGGTATTTACTAATTCAAAAAAAATATTTTCCAGTTAGTTTATGGAATCAACTTTATATCACGGAGGAGAGAAAAGTTTAGTTCTTAAAGTTGAGAGTTGCTATCACTGAAAATATTTACGTATTTACCCAAAAGTACACTGTGAGCATTGAGCTAAGGCCTATCTTTACTGATTTGAAAGGAAAGTATTCAGAGGAAACCGTAAGTGCAGAAACATGTAAAAGGAGAGAAAAGCCAACCTCAATGTTTGGTTTTCAAAAGCCTGTGAATAATTACAAAAATGAAACCACAAAAACTTCAAAAACTCTGTCTGTGAAAATCTCAGAGCTTGTCAAGATTTTCCTAGTAAAAATATGTATTCAGTAAATATAAGCCTTTGTCCCCGACTATTCATTTTCATTTCTGAAAATTAGTGTTTACTTTTAATCACATTTTATGAGACAGTAAGATTCACAGACAAACCTCTTTATAATAAGACAGTACTGGGATTGAATCTCCTCACTGGGTGTATAAGGATGGTTAATGGATTTAGCTTGTTAATGATGAGCTTCCTTGTCATTAAAATGAGAGCACTTGGTGTTGAAACAATTAAGGAAATTCATGCAAGTAATTGTCTGGCTCACTCCCTAACAGTAAACAGTCAACAAAACTTTATTTCCTGTCTAACTAATAATATGGGTGTCTTTTACTACTTTCAAGTATTTTCCTTTTACAAGGTAAGAAAAATACATAAGCAACAGAAAACTACTTAAAAATCATCAAGAATTTCCAAGATGGTGGCATCCATAGAGCATGGTATCTGAGTAGTGGGTGAATGAGATTAGTCACTGTGGAAGGAACGTGAGGTCCTGCAGCCGACTGTGAAACATAGCCAGTGTCTGAATTTCCGCAGCAAACCCTGAGGCCGGTCACCACGCCAAGCAGCACATTCAGTCCTCAGGAACACCACGCTGAGACTAGTCAGCTCTGTCACCCATCTAGAGAGAAGGGCCCAAGTCGCATGCAGATCCAGCCCATGGCTCCAGTCACAGGACAAGGGCCCTGCCTGTCTCTCTGAGTTCCAGCCTCCACTTGGACCGGTCTGCCTTCCCAGGAAGAACAGCTGGACCACAAGAGCAGAAAGGTCAGTGAGAAATTTCTTTCCAGAGTTCCCAACATGACAACACAAGTGTAAACAATTGCTGAATGGCAGAGGCCAAACCCAGCCACAAAAGAGTGATCAGGAGCCGAGACTGACTGCAAATGCAGCCAGCATCAGTTATCCCCAGCAAATACTAGCACTGGTCACGCATCCAAGCACCTGAGCTTTTGTGGCAGCTAGCCACAAGCCTGCCAACTCTGGCAACTGTCCTGGGTGGAGCTCCCTGCCTGTGCTACCAGCAGTTACAAGACCTCAATTCCAATGGAGCTCAGTGAATGCTAAGTGGATCAGCAGTCAAGCTGCTGAAGCCAGAACTTTATCAGTGAGGGGAGAACTCAGGCTCCAGTAGCACACGGGTCCAGCCTCTGGTCCACAGCTCAGAAAGACCTGCCTTTCTGAGGAGATCTGCCATCTCTCAGGACCTCACAGGATAGCCCCCTCCCCACTCTAATCCCCTGCCTATAGGTCCAATTGGTTTACCACTCAAGCTCTGTGGTAGCCAGCCCCAGGCCCAACAACTCTGGCAACTGACCTGGGTGGGGCTCCCAGCCTGTGCAACAAGCATTCCCAGACAGAGAGGTTCCAGTGGAGCTCAGTGACTGCTGAGTGGATCAGCAGCTGAACTGTTGAACCCAGAACAACTGTCTCGGTGAGGGGACAACCCAGGCTCTAGTGGCCCAAGGGTCCAGCCTCTGGTCCACAGCTCAAACTCCCTGTCTGAGGAAACTTGCCAGCTCTCAGGACCCTACAGGATAGTCCCCACACTCTAATCCCCTGTCTATAGGTCCAGTTGTGTCACAACCAGCTGAGGACAGGTGCAGCCACTTTTGAAGATCCTACTCATCCATCATCTGGAGGTGGACATCAGCATTACAGGATCAACCAGCCTCCGAAACAGGGGATTTTCCTGTGCACCAAGGCCAGTTGGCATGAAAAGCAACCAGACAACATCAGGGTCAACCAGATAGCTAAAGGTCAGTGCAAGAACACGATAAAAAAATTAATTAATTTTTAAAAAGGCAACATGGCATCTCCAAAACCTAGCCATAATGCTGCAGAGAGCCCTGGAAATTCTAACACAACTGAAACACTGGAAAATGACCTTATTCTTACACTTATGAAAATAATAGATGTCTTAAGGGAGGAAAACAAATCTCTCAGAGAACAACAAGAAAATATAGCAAAACAGGTGATGGAAATCAATAAAGCCCTTAGAGAAATGCAAGATATAGTTAAACATGAGAGGGAAGGGAATAAAATGTTTCATGACCTGAAAAGGGAAGTTGAAGCAATAAAGAAAGCAAAAGCTGAGACATCCATAGAAAACCTTGAGGAAAAAAAGGAACTACAGACTCAAGCATCACCAGCATACAAGACATGGAAGAAAGAATCTCAGGCACAGAAGATAAAATTAAAGAAATGGATACATCTTTCAAAGAAAATGTGAAATCAAAAACGTTCTGACACAAAACCTTCAGTAAATCAAGAACACTATGAAAAGTCAAAACATCAGAATAATAGGAATAGAAGAAAGAGAAGACTCTCAGTTCAAAGGACCAGAATATATCTTCAACAAAATCATAGAAGAAAATTTCCCAAACCTAAAGAGATGTCTATAACCTTACAAGAAGCCTACAGAGTTGCCATATGGGCCCCCAGTGCAAGGGGAAGCTCTTAACACTTATTTGACTGTTGAACTGAGGAGGGCTGATATGTAGGGGCCACCCACTCTGGAGGAGTAGGATAGGTGGGAAAGGGGAGAGAGGGGGAGAGGGGGAGAAAGGGGGAAGGTGGGACGGGGAGGGGTGGAGAGAGGGGACTGTGATGGAGGCGTAACTTGAAGTAATAAATAAGCAAAAAAAGAAAGAAAAGAAAATCCTTCCTCCTCCCGCAACATAAAAATCAAAACACTAAATGTACAGAACAAAGAAAGAATATTAAAAGCTGCAAGGGAAAAGGACCAAGTAACATATAATGGCAGACCTATCCGAATTACACATGACTTCTCATCAGAGACCCTAAAAGCCTAGACAGATGTCTTGCAGACCCTAAAAGACCACAGATGCCCTAAAAGCCTAGACTACTATTTCCAGCAAAACTGACAATCAACATAAATGGAGAAAACAATATATTCCATGAAAAAACTAAATTCAAACAATATCTGTACACAAATCCAGCCCTACAGAAAATATTAGAAGGAACACTTCAACCCAAGGAGGTTAACTACACCCAAGAAAACACAGGAAGCAAATAACTCCATGGCAGCAAAAACAAAAGAAGAGAACCTCACTCACACACTACTACCACCAACATCAAAGTGGCAGGAAGTAACAATCACTGGTCATTAATATCCATCAACATCAATGGACTCAATTCCCCAATAAAAAGACACAGGCTAACAGAATTGGCATGAAAACAGAATCCCTCATTCTTCTGTTTACAAGAAACACACCTCAGCAAAAAAAGACAGGCATTATCTCAGAGTAAAGGGCTGGAAAAAGATATACCAAGCAAATGGACCCAAGAATCAAGCTGGAGTAGCCATTCTAGTATCCAATAAATTAGACTTTCAACCAATATTAATCAATAGAGATGGGGAAGGACACTATACACTCATCATAGGAAAAATCCACCAAGATGACATCTCAATACTGAACATCTATGCCCCAAAAGCAAGGGCATCCACATTTGTAGAATAAAAACGACTAAAGTTCAAATCCCACATCAAACCCCACACATTATAAGTGGGAGACTTCAACACACTGCTCTCACAAATGGACAGATCAATGATGCAGAAAGGAAACAGAGAAATAATGAACCTCACAGATGCCATGATCAAATGAACCTAATTGCTTTCTACAAACATTTCACCCAAACACAAAAGAATACACTTTCTTCTCAGCACCTCATGGAACCTTCTACAAAATCGACCATGTAGTTGATCACAAAGCAAGTCTCACCAGACACAAGAAAATTTAAATTATCTCTTGTAATTTATCAGATCATCATGGACTAAAGCTAGACTTCAACAATAACAGAAACAACAAAAACCCTGCAAACTCACAGAAACTGAACAACTCTCTACTCAATGACCTCTGGGTCAGGAAAGATATAAAAAAAGAAATTAAAGTCTTATGAGAACTCAATGAAAATTAAGGCAAATATACCTAAACTGATGGGACACATTGAAAGCAGTGCTAAGAAGAAAGTTCCTAGCACTAAGAATCTTCAAAAAGAAATTGGAGAGTTCCCATACTAGTGACTGTAAAGCACACCTGAAAGATATAGAACAAAAAGAAGCAAACATAACCAAGAAGGGTAAGACAGAAGGAAACAATCAAACTCAGGGCTGAAATCAATATATTAGATACAAAGAGAACAATAGAAAGGATCAATGAAACCAAGCGCTGGTTCTTTGAGAAAATCAACAAAATAGACAAACCCTTAGACAGACTAACTAAAAGGCAGAGGGAAAATATCTAAATCAACAAAATCAGAAATGAAAAGGAGGAAATAACTACAGACACTGAGGAAATCCAAAGAATCATTCGGTCTTACTTCAAAAACCTGTACTCCACAAAATTGGAAAATGTAAGCGAAATGGACAATTTTATTGGTAGATTCACATACCAAGGTTAAATCAAGAACAGGCAAACAAATTAAACAGTCCTATAACTGCTAACGAAATAGAAGCAGTCATTAAAAGCCTCCCAACCAAAACAAAGACCAGGGTCAGATGGTGCCAGAACAGAATTGTACCAGACTTTCAAAGAAGAGCTAATACCAATACTCTACAAACTCTTCCACAAAATAGAAACCAAAGGAACACTGCCAAACCCATTCTATGAGGCCACAGTCACCTTGATACCTAAACCACACAAAGACCCAACAAAGAAAGAGAATTTCAGACCAATTTCCCTTATAAACATGGATCCAAAAATGGTCAATAAAATACTTGCAAACAATATTCACGAACACATCAAAAGAATCATACACCATGATCAAGTGGGCTTCTTCCCAGGGATGCAGGGCTGGTTCAATATATGAAAATCCATCAATGTAATCCACCACATACAGAAGCTGAAAGAAAAAAAACCACATGACCATCTCATTGGATGCTGAAAAAGCATTTGACAAAATCCAACACTCCTTCGTGTTAAAAGTCCTGGAGAGATCAAGCATACAAGGAAAATACCAAAATATAATAAAGGTAATTTACAGCCAATAGCCAACATCAAATTAAATGGAGAGAATCTTAAAACATTTCCTCTACAATCAGGGAAAAGGCAAGACTTCCCACTTTCTCTATACCTCTTCAACATAGTACTTGAAGTTTTACCTAGAGCAATAAGACAACAAAAGGAGATCAAGGGAATACAAATTGGAAAGGACGAA
Organism: Lophiomys imhausi; assembly: GCA_907164525.1. Classification (NCBI taxonomy): domain Eukaryota; kingdom Metazoa; phylum Chordata; class Mammalia; order Rodentia; family Muridae; genus Lophiomys; species Lophiomys imhausi. The sequence continues at coordinate 2,837,768 of CAJQZJ010033539.1, read as the reverse complement.
GTCACAGTATCCCTATTTGCAGATGATATAATAGTATATATAAGTGACTCCAAAAATTCCACCAGAGAACTCCTGCAGCTGATAAACACCTTCAGCAATATGGCTGGATACAAAATTAATTCTAAAAAATCAGTATCCCTTCTTTACACAAAAGAAATTGGCCAAGAAAGAAATTATGGAAATAACACCCTTCACAATTGCCACACAATATATAATATCTAGAGGTAACTCTAACCAAGCAAGTGAAAGACCTGTACAACAAGAACTTCAAGTCTCTGAAGAAAGAAATTGAAGAAGATATCAGAAGATGGAAAGATCTCCCATGCTCATGGATAGGTAGGATTAACAATAAAAATGGCCATCCTACCAAAAGCAATACACAGATTCAATGCAATTCCTATCAAAATACCAACACAATTCTTTACAGACCTCAAAAGAACAATTCTCAACTTCATAGGGAATAACTAAAAACCCAGAATAGCTAAAACAATCCTGTACAATAAAAAAACTTCTGGAGGTACCACGATCCCTGATTTCAAACTGTACAAACCAATAGTAATAAAAACAGCATGATACTAGCATAGAAAAACAGGTTGATCAATGGAATCGAATTGAAGAGCCAGAAATAAGCTCAAATACCTATACTCACTTGATCTTTGATAAAGAAGCCAACATCATACAATGGAAAAAGGAAAGCATCTTCAACTAATGGTGCAGGCCTAACTGAATGCCAACATGTAAAAGAATGCAAATAGACCCATATTTATCACCCTGCACAAAACTTAAGCCCAAGTGAATCAAAGACCTCAATATAAAACTGGACACACTAAATCTATTTGAAGAGAAACTGTGGAAACCCCTCGAATTCATGGGCACAGGAGACAACTTCCTGAACAGAATATCAATAGCTCAAGCTGTAAGACAAACAATCAATAATTAGGACCTTATGAAACTGAAACAAGCTTCTGTAAGGCAAAGGACACTGTCATTAGACAAAACGGCAGCCTACAGATTGGGAAAGATCTTCACCAACTCAACATCCAACAGAGGCTAATATCCAAAATATATAAAGAACTCAAGAAATTAAACACCAACAAAGCAAATAACCTAATTTTAAAAATGGGATATAGAGCTAAACCGAGAATTCAAAAAGAGGAAGACTCTCTAAAGGCCAGAGGTACTTGAAGAAATGTTCAATATTCTTGGTCATTATGGAAATGCAACTCAAAATGACTCTGAGATTCCATTTCACACCCATCAAAATGGCTAAGATCAAAAACTCAGGTAACAGCATATGCTGGAGAGGATGTGGAAAAAAGAGGAACACTCCTCCATTGCTGGTAGTACATGCCAAGTTGGTACATGCCAACTTGTACAGCCACTTTGAAAAATCAATCTGATGATATCTTAGAAAATTGGTAACAGTTCTACCGCAAGACCCAGCCATACCACTCCTGGCCATATATCCAAAAGATTCTCCACCAAACCACTTAGACACTGCCTCAATATGTCCATAGCATCTTTATTCATAATAGCTATAAACTGAAAACAACACAGATGTCCTTAAACTGAAGAATGGATTTTTTAAAATATTGGCATATTTACATAATGGAATACTAGTCAGCTATCAGAAACAAAGAAATCATGCAAATTGATGGAACTAGAAAATCTCATCCTAAGTGAGCTAATTCAGATCCAGAAATATATTCACTTATAACTAGATTTTAGCCATATAGTACAGGATAACTATCCTACCATCCACAGACCCAAACAGACAGGAACCCAGCATAAATATCTTATGAAAAACTCTACCCAGTAGTGAGTCATAAACCCTAATGATTGTTAGTGGAGCACCTTACCCTAATTGGGCTGCCATATCAAGCCCCAGTACAAGAGGAAGGCCTTGGCCCTCATGTGACTGACGAACTGAGGGGGTTTAATTTGGGGGTCTCCACTAATCCAAGGAGAATGAGAGGATGGAGAAGGAGAAGAGGGAGGGAAGGATGGAGGGATGAACTGGAAGGGGGGAGGGAGGGGACTTTGATAGAGATGCAACTTGAGAAAATAAATAATAAAAAAATCATCATCTGGAGGCCTGGGGATGTGGCTTGGTGGCAGAACTTTTCCACTGTGAATAATACCTTTAAAAAATCAACATCTTATATTTCTATTTAAAATAACGTTGGGAGTTAGTTCAGCTGTTAAAGACTAAGTATCCAGAGTTCAATTCCCACCACTTTGAGTGAACTTGATCTCATCTATTTAGAATAACAGACTGTAACATCACAACTTCCAGGAAAAATTGGCGGTGCAGACCCAGGCTTGCAAAGCTTCCTTTACAAAGCAAATATACACCAAAAATATATGACTGAAATTAATAAGCTTATGGTATTAACTTTAAGAAACGATCAAAATATAAAAACAAATTGAGTCAAGCCATTAGGAAATCAGTGTGGCAGTTCCTCAGAAAGCTGGGAATAGATCTACCTCAACATCCAGTTACACAACTCTTGGGCATATACCCAAAGAACTTTACATCCTACTACAGAGAGGCTTGCTCATCAATGTTAATTGCTGCCTTATTCAGAATAGCCAGAAATTGGAGACAGCCTAGATGTTCATCAACTAATAAATGGATATAGAAGTAAAGTTCAAGGATAATTAAAAAACGCAATAGGTGCATTTATATAATGAAATATTATTCAGCTGTTTAAAATGAAATTATAAAAATTGTATTGCTACATTCATTTAGCAGAACAGTACTGTTTGGTTTTCCCCACGTCCTTGACCTACTTAGTATCAAGTTCTTGGCCACACCGGAAGTACCAGGCATAGTTTCTTTGGTAGCTGTGGTATTTAAGCCTTCAATACAGGTGGGACATTTTGTATAACCATGGAGGTTAGGTGTCAAGAAATGTATTAAGTGGGAGGGGATGCTTCCTCATGGAAGGGGAAATAGAATATATAGTTGTGGAGAGAAAAAGCAAAAACTGGATGGGCTGCAGGATGTCCATGACACAGGGTAAGGATATTCAAAAGCAGTCCTGGTTAGGATCCAGTATTGATAATGTAGCAAAAGGCAGAGGCCTCAAACCAGACCAACAAGTCATTGCAATGAACACTTACAAGGAAAGAAGTGTAGGCAAAAGGTATACTGTGAGACACATCACACACACTTCAGCTTCCACAAGATAGTTTTCTTTTGGGCGGGGGGGTTGCAAGGGCTGAGAACAGGTGTGAGGAGAGGGGGAGATGAATGAGAATAGGATATACGATGTGAACTGACAAAGAACCAACACAAAATTTAATAATAATAATAAAAATAATAATAATAAAAGAAGTTGTCATATAGAGACAAAAGATACAGCAGCCTCACCTCAAATTTCTCCATATAATAATAAAGTATGGAATAAAAACAACAAAAAACAAAAAAAATGAGCAAAGTGCTTGCTATGAAGGCATGAAGATCTCAGTTTGACCCTCGGAACCCTCATTTAAGAAGCCAGGGGTGGCACTGCACAAATCTGTACCAGTTCTGGGAAGGTGGAGACAGGCAGATCTCTGGGACTCACTAGCGAATCTAGCCTGAGATCCAGCCAGTAAGAGACTTTGTCTTGAGAAACAAGGTTCACTAAACCTAGGATCAACACCTGAGGTTATCCTATAGCATTCATGCACATGCACACACATGTCTACACAAACTTCCATACACATGAATTCTCAGACAAGTATATGCACACATAAAACTGCTGAAGATATTTGAAGGCAAATCAAACATTCTATCTAACCAAACTGTATAAAGAAAATATAAAACCATATTAAATATGTAGGAAAATTAACAATTAATTCATCTTTATGAATCCTTCTTTCAAAGCTGTACTTAATCTAGCTAACTTGATGACTTTAACATTGTTCATGATCATGTGTGTGTGAGCATGTGTGTACATGTGTCTGTGTGTATGTGTCTGTATTGTGTGTGTACATATGCATGTATGCAAGTGTGTACATATGTGTGTGCATGTGCATGTGGATGCATGTGTGCATGAGTATGTGTATGCATGTGTGTGTGTTGCTGTATGTTATGGGGGACCTGAAGTGCATGGAGGCCTCAGGAGATTTCCTTGATCACTCTCCACCTTCTCTTTTGAGATAAGGTATCTTACTGAACCTAGATCCAGCCAGGCTGGCTAGGCACTGAGCTGTGGGACCTGCCTATCCCACACCAAGCCTGCACTGACATTCCAGATGTGTACCACGGCATCCAGATTTTTACTTAGTGCTGAAGGTCCAAACTCAGGTCCTCATGCTTGCATATCAAGTACTTTACTGACTCAATATATATTAGCAACCCAGCCAATAATGGTTTAAAAAGAAAAGGGAGCTGAGATTAAATAATGTCATTATCATATGAAAGACTCACTAACAGCAAGAAATTAATTCAAATAAATAATGAAGTTTAAACAATTGACTAAAATGTCAAAATAATGTGTCATCAAAATAAAATTATATGAAATTTAAAAATAAAAATAGATTTTTATAAGGAACAGAAAAAAACACCAGCTAATAAGAACAAAAGAAAATTGAGATCACAGCCAAGAGGATGAGTTGTTTATGCAATACCATCTATGGTCTTTGAAGCAACAGTATGCTTGCATTTAAATGATGACTTTTAGTAGAATAAGAAAGATTATACAGACCCATTCTATATGCTTTCCCATTTATCAGAAAATAGTAATTTATAAAACAGAGGAAACTTAGAAAGTATCATAATAAAAAACTAAAAGTTAAATGGTATAGTTAAACTGAGCATTTTATAATACTAAATATCAATAGGCTAGATACAAATATAAAATTACTAAGTGATTATAAAGAAAAGCCTTCAAATATAAAATGCATACTAAAAAGAAAGTAATTTAGAAATGCCCAAAATAAATGGCTAGTAAAATGTTATCTTTGTATTACTTGCTTGCTATTAAATTACTGCTTATAAAAATAAATTAAGCTGAGCTGGGAAGATGGCCCAGCAGTTAAGAGCATGTTCTGCTCTTGCAGAGGAAGTGTTTTCAGTTCTCAGTTCATGACCATCTCTATCAAGCTCCAGGGGCATCCAAAGCCTATGACCTCTAAGAGCACCCACACTCTCATACACAGACACTCATGCACATGTGCATAATCTAAAGTAAACCTTTAAAAACAAATTAAGGCTTAAGATGTTTTGTTGTGACAGTTATCTCACTATATCACTCAAAATACCCCCCTTACTCAGTCCTCCTAATGCTACAATTACAAATTATTAAGCATTACAATTTAATAGCACACGAGGCTTAATTTGAAACAAAAAACTATAAAAGTTTGCTTTACATGAAACTAAAACTTCTCGACAATTCCATAGCAGTGAGCTCTCTGTACAGAAAGCCAAAGTTTCATTTGTTGTAAGAGTATGTGAATTTTATGGTTGACGTGTTTAATTATTTTACAGAGACAAGGAAAGAATATCCATAATGAGTTCTGGAAGATAAGCTAACTTTTGTTGCTTGTTTTTTAACACATGTTATGATAATAATTAAGCATGTCCATTATAGATCCAAGCCTTTGAACATAAAATGCAATCTAAAAAGAAAGTAATGTGGAAATCTGTAAAATAAATAGCTAGGAAAGTGTTACCATTTTATCACTATTAATCTGGGCAACAACTTAAAAAGTATTGTTGTTACCATTACCTAATAACGGTACAGTGTAGTTAATTAACTCACCCAAATGCTCTGCTAAAGTTAAGGCAGAGATTCAAGCCTGGCAATCCTACTCGGACACACGATTTTTAATAATAACATTGGAAATGAGTTAGAAAATGATATGAAAAAAACCCCACTCTGAGCATATGTACACACACATATTCAGGATTCATATACGCTGACCAGCTATGTAAAGCTACCAACTGGTGGCCATGAGTCACCCCTACTTTTATGGAATGAGGGTATTTGAGTCCTTAAAATTCATGTATTGAAATCATGAACTCCGCAGAGGTAGTGTTAGGAGATGGAGCCTGGGAGACATGATTAGGTCATGAAACCAGAGTCCTTATGAATGGGATTAGTGACTTTACAAAACAGCAAATTGATAAAGCTCCCTTGCTGTTTCCATGGCTAGACAATGCTGTGTACGAACCAGAAACTGGGCCCCCACCAGACACTGAATCTCTTTGTTCCTAGATCTTAGACTTCTCAGCATCCAGGATGGAGGAACAAATCACCGTTCTTTATAATCTAGACATTTTATGGTATTTCATTAGATCATCCTGAATGGGATGACATCCAGTTTCTGTGATTCTCTAGATCTCACAGTGGGCCCTTGTACTCAGGGCTGAGTTCAGGGAGTATAAAGAAAAGATACAAAGCAAAGTTACTAAGGAAGAAAAGGGCATGAAAAGCGGTCCAGAGGAGTCCATGTGCAAGCATCCAAGGATCCCCTCCATGATGAATTGCCAAGAACATGCTTACCATCTCCAGCAAAGAGCTGGGGTATTGAATGAGAAGTATTCTCCACCAAAGAGCCTTGCTGAGATTCATCCAACAGTTTCTACTGGATACTGAGAGATGGCTACCCTCTGCCTAGTAAGTAGCAAATTTCCCCAGAGGGGAAACAGGTGTTACACATAAACATATTCTGGCTGGGGAGATACTCAATGATTATAATGCTATTGACATATAAACATGAGGACCTAAGTTCAGATCCCTAGAACCTATATAAATGTTTTTTTTTTTTTTAAGAAAATCTCAGTCATTCGATTTTACCAATGAAGACTCAGGAGCCAGATGCTGAGGCGAAAGCCTGCCAGCTCAGAGAAGCAGACCGGCTGACCTTCCTCCTTAACCAACTTCCCAAAAGAAAAAGTCTGTTCTTCTCCATGCTGTCTTAAAAAACCCTTCAAACTTAATGTCCTTCCTTTCTACTCCCTGTGCATCTCTCTATCCCTGTCACTCTGTATAGTTTTTTCGTACATTCACTCCCTGTCAGCTGATTGCTTGTTCTGCCTCTTGACCCATAGTCGGCTTTTTTAATCTTGCTTGCAATAAACAGAAAGCTCTTGGATTAAAGGTGTGTACTAGGGTGGAGCCACACCACAACTAGAAACAGGTTTTTCCAGTACACAAGCTCAGGGTTCACAGTGTAGTCACATAAATGCCAACCAGGCATAGAACACCAAAGAAGGATGATTCCTGACATCAATGGCAGACTTCCACATGCATGTGCACATGTGTGCACATATATGCATGCAAAATCACACACACACACAAAATGAAAATAAACAACAAATGCTCTTTTGCACAATTTTACACATGGTGAACTGCATTTGAATAGGGAAAGTTTTTAACTTTGTTTTTCTATTTAATGCCAATAGAGTGAACTCTCACCAGTCATATTCTGGAGCCCAGCAATGGACCAAGCTTGCCCTCAGGCTTCTCTATAAACAGTTTTATCTGAATAGTGAATAGCAGGTACTCAACTGCCTGCTTACTCATTTGCCTTCATGACTGAAGACCGATTAACTCTGAGAAAGTTTACGATAGGTCTACTTTCTAATTATAAATTGCTTGATTACTCTCCACTCCAAACTGCCAACTATAGGCACTGAAAATTATTTCGCTTTAATTACATTTATTTATGGTATACATATGTGTGAATATAAATATGTGTGAATGCTGGATGCCTGTAGTAGTCAGAGGACATTCTGGAGTTCTCTCCTTCTATCATGTGGCCCCTGGAATTAGAACTGAAGTCTTCAGGCCTGGCAGCAAGCACCTTTATCCTCTGAGCCACCTAGGCCACTACAATTAGTACTGATAGTAAGTGACTCTTTCTGGAACCCCACTCCTTGCTGCCACCAATGCAGGGGAAGACTCTGGCATCCTAGAAGAGCAAAAGGGAAGAAGTCATTGGACCTAATAGTGGCTGCTCTCCAGCTCTGTGGTAATTTGATTGTCATTGCCTCCATTTCGCCTCCAACACACCACACAAGGCCGACTAGTGAGTTCAAAGGCTTTGAGCACATCCCAGAACGGCAAAAGATAATGAGTCATTAGACCACACATTTCACCATTCGACCTAGATGTAGGAGAGCAAGGACTAGCGATGAAGCTGAATTCAGGCATGTACTGTCCACTGAAACAGTGCAAAGCCCTTTCATGGGAACGACAAAGTGGGTCACTGAAGACCTTTACATCAGGTGAGAAAAGTGCAGGCCGTGGGTCTGGGACGGCAACTGAGAATGGGACAGACAAGGGCTCTGCCCTCATTACCATGACAGGAGTTACAGCGTTGGCCACGTCGGACAAGGGGCCCGGCTGATACAGACTATGTTAATGTGATGGCATGATGTTGGCAAACAGGTGACATGCTGTTGTCACATTTGTAATGCTATTGCCAGTGTCCCAAGCCAGTCCCTGTTTTATGTCCTTACTATTAGAATTCATGTACTGTATTTGAACCCTCAAAAGCATCTCTAATTTATAAGATCTTCAAGGATTCCTTAGATGGCACTGCAGCACAGAATTTGCCCAAACTTGTGAACAAAAGTGGGCATATTTGGATATTTCACCAAGTTCAGAATTGGCTAGACAGTTAAGAGAAAAGACAAGCAAACCAACAAGATGGTCATTTTCCTTTTGGGGAGCTATTTATCCTATTTCCAAGATTTATTATCACCTTCCAGGACTTATTTACCTTCTCTTCCTGGGTTTTGCTTGCTGTAACTGACATTCTCCTGTGTCCCCATTCCAATTCTAATCTCTCTTAATGATGATCCCTAACAGTGGATCTGACTTTCTGTATACATGGTATTTCTGTAGCACCCTGTTCAGGCAGTTAGAGTCTGAGGCTACAAGGAGACAGACTTGTATTAGAACGTTAGAAAGGCAGTGCAGTCTTTCAATAAAATCTTCGGTTCAATTTGAGGGCCAATTTCATGCTTTAATCATAAGACTGTCATTTTGACCTTATAATGGCAGAAGATTTACAACCTCCATCCCAGGGTCTGCTGTACTCAGACATAACGGGTATTCATGTAATACATTTCTTTGGACTGACCTTCTACCTTGTCCTGTCATGATAAAACCGATTCCCATTAGCTTAGCACATAATATCTTCTTTTCCCCATCAAGGTCTGGAGTGAAAATTCACTTTCTGGATTTTTTTTCCTATGTATACTACCTGTATGGTATCTGTATTTACTATTTTTATTCTCCCCCCCCCAAAAAAAAACTCCATTTGCATTAGCAAGAAGCCAGCCCAAGACAACTATCTGAAATATGTTAAGGAAATTATTTCAGTGAATAAGATAAAATTCTTCAACCAAAGTTGGATAGTAACTTCTGTCTGCAGCTGCCCAAGCACACAGCTGTATCGTACCCTCTCTTTATTTTGCATTTTAATTACAGATATGTTCCATTAAATGAGTGACCTATTCTGCACTTAGGGCATTTTTTAAATTTATAGGCTTGTATTTTTAATGAGGATATGTAGTTTGGATTCACCACTTATATCACAATAGACGGCTTCTGCTCCTATCTCATTTCTCCTTGTTAGCACTACTCTCTCACCATATCAGTCAAAAAGTCAGCTGATTTCACTAAAAACAAAAACCCTGACAGATATCCTTCTTATTCTTTTCATTTAAGATACAGGCAAAAAAAATCTTATTATGGTCTTATTCCATAATGGTGTAGCTCATTGAATTTCAGATGAACATTGTGCCATTTTCATTAAAATTCAATTCATAATTAAGCAATAAAAAATCTAGTCTAAGATAACACAGTCGTTATTGGGCTGTTTTGCAAGTTGAACACATAGAAAATTCTATTTGCCTTGTTGTTCAAGTGATAGAAAAAGACAACGACTTTCTAATTTCAAAATACTAAATGAGTTTTTATGTGTAACTGAATTAATGTCAATTGAGCTTTTAACATTTACTTTATACAAACTCATGAGGTACAGTGTGATTTCATGTTACACATTCACAGCATAATGAGGAAGGTGAGTTAATATTTCCATTTTCTTACATTTTTAAAATCTGTTGATTAACACATAAAACGTCTCTTTATGAAGTGCAGTGTTATTTAAATACATGTATCTAATATGGGCTAATAAAGGAAGAGTAATGAATGTTTCTGTCTCCTACTTTGTGTTCTGATCCTTTGAATGTCACTCATTGGAGACAGACAGAGCCATCAAAACTTACTCCTTTTATCAGTATTTATTTCTGGCTATTTAGCCTCCAATCCACTTCCCAACCTCCAGTAATATCTTTTTTTTAATTTTTTTTTTATTTCTTCAAGTTACATCTCAATCACAACCCCCCCTACTTCCCCCTCCAGTCCCACCCTCCCATCCTCTTCCCCCTTCCCCCCATCCACTTCCTTTTTTTTTCAAGTTTAAGATATATCTTTTTCCCTCCAACAGCTCCCACTTTCAGTCCAGCAAATGGCTTTCTCTTGTAACAACAAATACAATACAAAACAACAAAAATAATTACACCACAATTATGAGAATTATAAGGCTTAGCGTACATTTCCAATGTCCAGTCCATAAGTATTTGGCAACTGACTTTAACATTCTACTATCTAACCATCTCCATGAGTTCAAAGATCTTTATACAGCCCAGTTGCTTTTTAAAAACATTTCATTATAAGGGCAAACACATGGAATTTACCTTTTTGCACCTGACCTATGTCACTTAATATTATCTCCTCTGATATGGCTCCATCTGTTTTGTTGCAAATGACAGGATATTATCTTTTGTAGATAAATAATATTCTACTCTGAGAAAATATGCTTCGAGTAAGACAAACACACTATCTGACCATCACAAAACCCTAAGTGATTGATCATATCAATAGAAACACAATGGCAGTTACTGATCTTGCCAATGGAGATGAGATAATCATTTAAATCCCTGTGTTGGTTATCATTTTCATTGATCAGACAAAAGTAAATTAAGGAGGGCTCATGTTGGCTCACAGTTTGAGGGTAAGAGGACGGTCCATCAGGGTGGCAAAGGCATGGTAGCAGGATAATGAAGCAGCTGCTCATGTTTACCCATAGTCAGGAAACAGAGAAGGATGGGTATCCAGGTTCTGGTTCACTTCTCTCCTTTACAGTCTAGAAACCTAGGCCATGTGGGGCGATACCCACATTTACAGTGGGTCATTACACCTCAGTTAAGCTAAACTAGAAAGTACCCTATGTAGACATCCTGAAGGTCACTTTCTAGGTTACTCTAGAACCTGTCAGGTTGGCAGTTATGATTAAGCATCACAAGCTCCATTTTCTAATGTGTTTAGAAAGTCTTGGTTCTAGGTTTGGTTTCCCAGACAACTTTTTAGGCTGTGAACTTGGGTAAGCTTAAGAACTACCAACACAAGACACCTTAATTAACTCAAACACTTCCAAAGGAGATGTGGCAGACACAAGTAAATTAATATTAGTAATTTCTTAGAAGCTGTTACTATATCATAAATAAATATCTACACCATAAAAACTATTAACCCTTGGACCTGCATTGGATTGACAGATGGTATCTAAAACAATTATCCAAGCAATCTTTCCACACACAGCAAGGCAGACTTTATACAACATTTAGAAGATGAGTGAAGTGGGAGAATTCACATGAACTATTATTGTATAAACCATATACTCTGACATTGTGTGAGGTACAATCCGATTTCCAACAATGTACTAAATTTAAATTTTTTTAACAATAAAAGTCTAAGGGATAAGTTTGAGAGCATTATAGTTACCTAGAAGCCTTTTTCTGTCCTTCAGTATTATAATTACTAAAAATCCTTTGTTAGGATGAGAAAATAAGAATGTGCAGTAAATAAAACTTTTATGAAGTTCCTTATTTCATAAAATTTTAATTAACATATATCCTTTTTAAAAAAAATTGCTCCTAGCTATTAAATATTAAATATATTTTTGAAAGCAAAGTCACATTGCAAATGTAAGATTTAAAGAGAATTCCAAGCCCTTGAGCAGTGGGCCACTTAAAGAAAATAAGCTGAAAAAAATTTTCACAGAAACATAAAGAAGTAACTTAACTGCATTAATATTTTTATAGACATGAGTATTTCATGTGCCTCGACCATGAGACCATTACCTTAGGAGACAGAATAGGTACCTTTCTTACCTAACTTCTGGGGGAAGTAGGCATTCAGAAAATATTGAAACTGAATGAATGAAATGAAAACGGCCCCAGGTCAGCTAATTACCACATCAAGACCAGAAAGCACAAAGCATTCTAAATGTGTGTTCAGATATGAAGTTCATTCCCATAATGTGTCTTACTGATAAAGTATTGAGAAGATAGTAAAGGGGAGGGGTGTGTTTCAGTTTCCTTTCTGCTGCAGGGATAAACAGTCTGAGCAAAAACAGCTTGGGGGAGGGAAGGATGTATTTGGCTTATACTTCCAGGTCACAGTCCATCACTGAGGAAAGTCGGGATAGGAACCATGGAGAAGCATACCTGAGGCTCCTCCATAGCCGAGGACCACCTGCCCAAGGCATAACACTGTCCACACTGGAAGGGGGTCTCTTACCTCAGTCACCTATCAAGACTGTCATCCTCCATAGGCGACTTGATCCAGGCAGTCCCTCAACTGAGATTTCCTTCCAAGATGACTCTAGGCTGGGTCAAGTTGACAATTAAAGTTGACTAAAGGATGACAGAGAAGTCAGGAAAAGACCAAGGCAGGGTAAGAGAAAGGGGAGATGGCATAGCTACGGATGGAGAGAAAAGAGAGCAAATGGGTGGGAGAGACACCAGAGAGACAGTGGGTGGGAAATACAGAAAATGGTGGAGAAACGGAAATGAAAGTGAGACGGAGAACAGGCACCAATGTAACAGGCAGCAGTGTCTTCCCATGTCAAGTTTTACACGTGCAGATGTGCATTCTGCAGGGCACCAGCTGTTCGAACTTCTCACTGCTCACTGTTGAGATGTGAACTAACTAGTTAATCATGGTTCACAGTCTGGAGGGTGCTTTTATACCTTTGCTTTCATGTTATGCAGCAGTACAGGGTCCCCAAATATCCCTTGAGTGCTATCCATTTAGTTGAGGAGGGATCCTGCGATGTAGCTCTATTCTGAGAGTATCTACCTGCCTAGTATAAGGGAACCCTAATATACAGTGAAAAGCATATTCGCTGCCATATAAATATGACAATATTGTTAAACTGGAGCGTTTCTAATTCCTAACATAACATGCATGTGATATATAATCAAGATTATGCATTAAACTTCAGATTCTCTCTTTTTTAGAATGGGAAATAATATTAAACAAACTCACAAAAGGGCATTTTGAAAGCTGAAGCTCTGATATCCACAACCACTTCTGCACCGAAGTGCACAATTTTCAATTTTGTCATACCACTGTATCCTGCCATTTACTCTTTTTTTTATGTTTATTTATTACTTCAGGTTACATCTCCATCACAGTGTCCTCTTTCCACCCCTCCCAGTCCCGCTCTCCTACCCTCCACCCCCATTCCTTCCATCCCACTCCTCTGGAGTGGAGTGTCCCTACATAACAGTCCCCTGCCCCAGTTCAGCAGTCATATGAGGGCCAAGAGCCTCCTCATACACTGGGGGCCTACAAGGCAGCACCACTAGAGAAAAGTGTCTCATTGACAGGAAACACAATCTATGTTCCTGTTCCCTTTGGTGCATTGGTTGTAGTATAGTTATCCTGTACTCATTTACTCTTTTTTCATTATTTAACAACATTTGGTTTCCTAGGATTAACAGATGGATCCAGAAACCTCATCAGTTGTAAACAGCTATTTGTCCTGGCTGAGGACTACCGGAATCTAGAGAAGCACTCTGGTAGACAATGCACTCCGGCCTTCGTTTTCTTAAAGAGAAATTAAGTGATAAGAAGTCATTGTTGTGATTGCGTAAGTAAATCACTATAAGTAGAATCTCTATGTCAGTTATTTGTGTCTGCATTTTTGATTCGATGAGAAATTGTTAGAGGGAAGTGGAAGTTCCACCTCCTGAGAATAAAAGAATAAGAATCAGAAAGAGGTGGCTCTAGAAGGAGCCTCTGCACTGCTCAGAAGACATTCTTACCTGGGGAAGATTCAGAGAATCCTCAGTCCTTGTCTTGTAACCTAGAACTATAAAGATGCTTTCTCTCACACAATCAAGGGTTACAAATGTTAATATAGTTTAACTTGCCCGGTGTAGTACAGCATGGTACTTGTATAGAAACAGACCAGTAGATCAATGGAATCGAATTGAAGACCCAGAAATGGACCCACACACCTATGGTCACCTAATTTTTGACAAAGAAGCCAAAACCACACAATGGAAAAAGGACAGCATCTTTTGGTGCTGGTCCAACTGGATGTCCACTTGTAAAAGAAATGAAATTAGAGCCATACTTATCACCTTGTACAAAACTTAAGTCCAAGTGGATCAAAGACCTTAACATAAGCCCGGTCACACTAAATCTACTAGAAGAGAAAGTGGGAAAAACTCTCAAAATCATTGGCACAGGTGACAACTTCCTGAACAGAACACCAACAGCTCAGGACCTAAGACCAACAATCAATAAATGGGACCTCATGAAACTGAAAAGCTTCTGTAAGGCAAAAGACACTGTCATTTGAACAAAACGGCAGCCTACAGATTGGGAGAAAATCTTCACCAACCCCACATCTGACAAAGGGCTAGTATCCAAAATTTACCAAGAACTCAAGAAATTAAATGCCAAGAAACCAAGTAATCCAATTTAAAAATGGAGGAAAGAGCTAAATAGAGAATTCACAAAGGAGGAATTCCTAAAGGCTGAGAGACACTTGAAGAAATGCTCAGCATCCTTAATCATCAGAGAATGCAACTCAAGAAGACTCTGAGATTCCATCTCACTCCTGTCAGAATGGTTAAGATCAAAAGCTCAAATGACAGCACATACTGGCAAGGATGTGGAGAAAGGGGAACCCTCCTCCATTGTTGGTGGGAGTGCAGGCTTGTGCAACCACTATGGAGGTCAGTATGGCAATATCTTAGAACTTGGAATAGCTTTGCCTCAGGACCCAGCCATACCACTTCTGGGTATACATCCAAATGACTCCTAACAAAATCACAAGGAAGTTTCCTCATCTATGTTCATAGCAGCCTTATTTGTAACAGCTAGAAACTGGAAACAACCCAGATGTCCCTCAACTGAAGAATGGATTAAAAAACTGTGGTACATCTACACAATGGAATACTACTCAGCTATCAGAAACAATGAAATTATGCAATTTGCAACCAAATGGATGGAACTAGAGAAGCTCATCCTGAGTGAGCTAACCCAGACTCAGAATGATGCACATGGCATCTATTCACTCATAGTCGGATTTTAGCCATTTAGTACAGGATAACTATACTACAACCAAGGCACCAAAGGAAACATGGACGTAGACTTTTTGTTTGTTTTAGTTTTCTCTCCCTGGCAATGAGACCCTTTTCACTGGTGGTACTGCCTTGTAGGCTCCCAGTGTATGAGGAGGCTTTTGGTCCTCATATGACTTCTGAACTGGGGCGGGGGACTGATATGTAGGGACACTCCACTCCAAATGAGTGGGATGGAAGGGTTAGGGGGTAGAGGGTGGGAAGGAGGGGCTGGGAAGGAGGGAAAGAGGACAATATGATGGAGATGTAACCTGAAGCAACAAATAAATAATTTTTTTAAAAAAAGAAATCACTTATTTTTAAGCCAATTTAAAAGGTTATTTTCAAAGTGATTTTAAATACATCAATCCTCTAAAAACAAGATTGAAACATTCTTTGATATGTTCTTTCCTATCATAAGCAGATCACCTGGCTTCTAAAATGAACCTGTTATAATCAATACAATACATTTAACTCCATCCTGTAAAAACTGAATATAAAGCTCCTACCCTACTAAACTGTTCTAAACTGTTCTAGCATGTTACCAGACTTCTTTGTGACCTATCTGGAGTTATACAGAAAACTCTAGAACAAAAGGCTATCTCAGCTTGTCAAAAATATTTAGTCTGCCGTCTATATTCACTTTATGTGAGAGAACAGCTCTTCCTTGGTTGTCATAGAAACTATGATATTGGAATTGGAAGAGTCTTGTAAAACTTAAAATTCCCGAGTCCATGTGCTAATATTCCATTGGTCACTCCTTCTACATATTTCACTTTAACATAAAGCTCTCTTCTCACTCCCACCCTAAGACTGTGTTTCATATTTCACTGAGAAAGCAGGAAGTGATCAAAATGTGAACTTCTCCATGTTCTCATTTCTACAGCAATTTGATGCATAATACTCTCTGCTTCCCCCTCCCATGGTCATGAAGGAACCTCTGTTCTCCTGGAATCTATCCTTTGTCATTGCACAAAAATTCTGCATCTATTTTCCCTTCCCCTTTCTCCTCTTAATCGCTTTTCTCCCATTCTATGAGATCATTTTCATTAGCATGAAGTTATTCTACAATAGCTATCATTCTGTGTCATTTTCTCTCACTGTATGTACCTTCATCTCACTCCTCACTCTTTTGTGATAAAGTTCATAGGTGAAAGTCACATCGCCACACTTTACCCACACAATGCCTTGTGAATCTAATTTCCTTGTTTCTTGATGATAACAGGATCCACCACTCGCTATCATTCTTAGGGACATGACCTGAAAGCTACCAATCACACAGTCTTCTTTCATTCGTCACTGAACGAGACATTTGAAGACAATACAAAATCACAACTTGAATGGAAATGCTATGGATAATATACAAGATGCCACAGAATCCAGCTGCCTCTTATAACTGCATTGGAACCATGACAGCATTATTAGCAAAAACTGATATCTTCACATACTTTAGTCGACTGGTGACTCCTATTTAGGTTCTTTCATCGTGAATATGTTTCCTCTCACATGATGTTGTAAACAAATCATCCCAGTATGATTACATGTATAATGTGAAACAGTCTATTTAAATGTTCTACATAAAATAGTTTCAATTCTAAAAAAGAAAAAGACATCTGTCAATAACTGGCCATACAAAATATGAACAGCACTATACACTAGTAGGAAAAGGGACCCTCAAAGAACTCTCACATACCTAGTTAAAACTCAATAGCAATCATTCCCTAATCAGGAGATTAGGAAATCAGCTATTTCCCATTCCTCCAAGTATGGACAAGCATAATCTTGTTTTAAGGTTTAAAAAATCTCAAATCATTCAACCAGTTACAAATACCAGTTGAAATTGGTTATCCTTCTCCGGCCAATAATATTTTGTTTTTGAACTACACAATAAGGGCAATGCATTACCAGTACATCAAGAATTTTGTGGCTCATTTCTCTTTATTCCAGAAGAAAATTCATGCCTAAGTTTTATCTTATACATGAGTAATACAAAAATGGTATTATGTATGAAACATTTGCTTACTTACTAAAGAAAATGGTATGATGACTATAAGATGTGTATTTGTAAACATGGCTTCTAGGGCCACACAAGTGAAGAAAAGTGTCACTTGGAGACGGGCCACTTGATCCCTGGATCTGAAACCTGAAACACTGATACGGTGTAGTCACTTTAGGTGAACATAGTATGTTGATGACATGTTACCTAGGCCTTAGCACTTGTTAACATTAATCTTAGTTCATTTCTAGAACTGCCTTTAGCAGTCACGTAGATCCACACCTCATTTTGCAAACTGGAAAACTAAAGCTTCCAGAGCTATTTCAGGATTGTTCCAAGGCTATCCAGGAGAAACTAAAAAAAAAAAAAAAAAAAATGAGAGTAGAATGCAAGTTGATCCTTACTTCTTCCACAGAGTAATTAATTTCATGGTTTTTTTTTTTAAAGTCAAATAAAGCATGTATTTTAAAGTATACAAAGTTATTGTGCTGTATTGTTTAAAATAACTCAGTTTTGAAATTACTATGCATTTTTTTTCTTTTACAAAGAAAAGCCTGCAAAGCATAAACACGCTTTTACAATACATTTTCTAAATTGTAACATGTCAAGAGTCTAAAGTGTTATGTTCATTAAGTCTAATTTATGTCTCTTGAAGTGTGTTCAATTAGAAATAAACCTTTTCAAGAAACAGAAATTATAGCCCTTTACCAGTAATGTTTCATTAAATTAGTTGTCTGTGTCTTTAGTGCAAATCAGTTCTTTTGCATGAAAAAAAGTTCTATGGAAGACAGAGATGTAGGAAATTTCCCATGGAAATATAATGTTGATAAATAAAAATCTCTGCTTCTGAATACTGAGAGGTGTCAGGATGTTCTTTTCTACGGAAAATGCTGCCTTATTTCTCAGTGACATGGTTACAGTTCACTATTATACTTGGTATCCTGGCTAAGTATTAAATATCCCTCTTTTGCACTCCAAAGTAACCTGGGTGTACAAGACAATTTTGTCATTTGAATGCAGCTATCATCCCTCTGTTCGACCACATTGGCTTAACTTGACACACTGTCCTTAACTTGACCTATCTTTCCCAGATGCCCTCCTTGGAAAAAAAAAAAAAAAAAAAAAAGCCAAAAAGCCTACCCTCTATATTCCAGCTTAAGTTCTCCTTCCTCACAAGGATTTCTTTGAACTAAAAACTTCTGCCCCTTACTAAGCTGCATACAAAGCTTCATTGCAACAATAATCTCTCTGAATTATAGATCTATATATGCTCATCTTCTTCTAGGGCATGATGAGTCCTTTGAGAGCAGAGGTCTCTGATAGACCAATATTCAATATGGGCTATTACTGAATGAGCAAGCTTGCCATATACCCTATGACATATCACTCAATGGTTAGGTATTTGTATTCTTGGAAGACCAATCATGTAGTAGATTCTGATAAGTCTTTTTTGATATAATTTACCCCAACCATAAAGGATTTTCTAGGCATAATTCTCATATTAAAAATAACTGGTGATATTCTCTTCTCATATTCATATTCTCATAATTCTCTTCTCATATTCAAAATAACTGGTGATATTCTCTTCTCATATTCATATTCTCATAATTCTCTTCTCATATTCAAAATAACTGGTGATATTCTCTTCTCATATTCAAATTCTCTTCTCATATTCATATTCTCATAATTCTCTTCTCATATTCAAAATAACTGGTTTGTGTTGTATCATCTTAGATAAGTTTGAATGTATTTATTATTACATGTGCTCAAGCATATATCTATCTTAAGTAGATCTACTTCAAAAGCTAACATAAATTTACACATTATACTCAGTTGTGGCAAACATATCAATTGAGTGTTTTCAAATTAACAAGGAAATACATCATTAGCTTTTCATTTAGACTAAATGCACACTTTGTCTGTCTAGTTTAAGATGAAGGTATGTTGTAGCTGGAATATCCGAGGTGAACTAAACCAAAATGTATGAACATATATGAAAATATTCCTTCTTCATCCAAAACTGCTGCCTCTTTGGGGCAGTTACAGGGGTTTTTAAATACACACACAGGGAAATATAATGTTGATAGTTAAATATATATTTGTTTTTCTTTACATTTTGTTAATTATTCTCTGGGTTGTGTGTGTGTGTGTGCATGCGTGTACATGCTTTGCCCCTGCACACTCACTGCAACCAATCTGGAAAGGTCAGAAGTTGCAGAACCCAGTTTCTTTCCTCCCACATGTGATCCCTAGGAATTAAACACAAGTTTTCAGGCTTGGCAGATGGTGTCTTTAGCCAATGAGCCATTTCGCCAGTCCTACATTTGAAAAAAGCAAATCGTACCTAATATTTTACTTAGTTTGGTTTTGACACTTAACCATGAAAAAACAGTAGAGGATAAAACAGACTAGAAATGCATTTTTTACATTATGATATATAACAGCAGATTAAGTTCCCTAAGAATTCAATAAGATAGACTTGGATGTAAAACCAAATTGCTTTAAAAGTAAATTCTATGTTTCTTATACAGTTGAGTACACGAACCATAATTCCTTCCCACCTCACATACAGCTGTTACTGATGTGGATGGAGTTGAAGACCTACTATGTTCTCGGAAGAGCAAAGACTATCAGTGTAAAAGGTACAATGAAAGAGCTACATAAGAAACAAACATGCTTATATCAGGCATTCATCCAACACTCCCAGGCACAGAAGCCAAAAAGCTTATATGTATGAAGCTCATATCAACCACATGTGATAACCAACCCAGTCATTCATGTGATAAATATGAGCAATTAAGAATCATTGGTCATTTAAAAACTATGAAAGTGAAATATTTAAATAAGTTAAAGAGCAGCTAATTGGTGAGGAAACAAGATCATCTTGGTAGGGGAATTTTTGACTAATTGTAAGAATTATAGGAAAGATTGATAAATGCAACTAACAAAAATCACAGTATGATTAAAATTCTCAAAACTAAGGGAAAATATTCTATAGTTTATTTTTGGAAAAAAAAGAAAGAATACTGAGAAAGTGTCCAAAATATAAAACAATAAAACCAACAAGTGAAGAATATAGAATTTAACAATGGAATGTGAACCCAACAGATCCAACATGCACCTAAGGAGAATCTTTAGTGACAACCATCAAAGGCAGTGAGAGTGATGATGTAGTCATGTCATGGAAGGAAGTCTCTCAACCCCAAGGCGTAGCACTTCGGATGGTCTAGGAAGTTTGTTAAGGACAACGGAGAGACAATCCACAAGCACACTCTCGGCAGAGCTTAGGCTAGCTCAGCATGTGCTGCTTCTCACCTCGCTGTGTCACTGCTTTCCCTGGATGCATAAACTGCATGGCACCAATGCTTTGCATTTTTATCTCCTATCTGTTTTTTCTTTAATTCCTGTCATTTGCTCCAGTATCTCACTAGACTCATCACTCTGAATGTCATCTCCAGAGTGAAAACTCCCAGATGCATATCACCATTTCAAATTCTCCTCCGAATTTCTGTGCATCATATCTGTTCTGCCATTTCAGTAGCATCTCAAAGAAATGAATAAAACAGAATTTCATCCCATCTCACTCAAACACTGCCCCCTCCCAGTCATCCTCTTCTCAGTAAACAGCAGCATCATTAAGTGTGTTGCTCAGGCCTTAAGTTCAGGACTCATGTGTAACCCCTGTCTTTCTCACACCATGCATTCAATCCAGCAAGACTCACATCACACATGAATTTTCAAAACAGTATGTTCAAAGGGAATAGCAATGTTCTCACACTTTGAAGAATTTACAATCTTTCTATTTCCTTTCCCTCATGAAAACTTATCAAAAGCAATAAAGTTGTGATATTAAGAACACAGTGAGCAAGGGAGATCTTTCCATCTTCTGATATCTTCTTCAATTTCTTTCTTCAGGGACTTGAAGTTCTTATCATACAGGTCTTTCACTTGCTTGGTTAGAGTTACCCCCAGGTATTTTACTTCCTATATAATCAGATATATTAATCCCTCTCAGGTCTCTGAGGTGGCTGAAGAATAGATAGCTAGAGTCTCATAGTTAAATTTTGAGTTGTTTAGGAATCAAGAGGGTGTTCTGGATCTAAGAAGATGCTTTTAAAATTGTGAGGCAAGTTAGTATGAAAGCTAGGTTAGATATAGAACTTTAAACTCATGGAGATGGTTAGATAGTAGAATGTTAAACTCAGGTGCCAAATACATATGGACTGGACATTGGGAATGTATGCTAAGCCATATAACTCTCATAATTGTGGCCTATTTATTTCTGTTGTTTTGTATTGTATTTATTGTTATAAGAAAAAGAACCATTTGTTGGATTGAAAGGGGAAGCTTTTGGGGGGAAAAGATATACTTTAAACTTAAAAAAAGGGAAGAGGATGGGGGGTTGTGGGGGAAGAGGGTGGGAAAGGTGAGACTGGAGGGGGGAGTAGGGAGAGGATTGTGATTGAGATGTAACTTGAAGAGATAAAAAATAAATTATTTTAAAAAAAGAACACAGTGAAAGGGGCTGGAGAAATGGCTCAGTGGTTAAGATAACTAGATATTCCTCTAGCTAGTGGACCCAGGTTTTATGCCTAGCACCCCATGTCAACTCACAGCTATCTGTCCCCCCCAGTCCTGGGGATGCAATTTTCTCTTCTGGCCTCCTCAGGCACTGTGCATATTTATGTAGTACACAAACATACATCCAAGCCAAACACTCATGCACATAAAGTATAACTTTAAAATATTTTTTAAAATAACATACTGCTGCATCTTCTTGTCTATTGGTATGAGCACTACATGTTCAACAGTAAACAATATATAATATTTGAAGATTGGTTTTATAAACAATTAAAATATAAAAGACATATTTACTATATTAAACATAAGTTTATATATATTAAAATGCAAAAGTAATAAACATGAACCACAGGTAGTGGATTTGGAAAAAATAAAGGCACAAAACATAATATGCTCTTATAAAGTAGGAAAATCAGAAGACATGCCCAAAAAACTGATAGATCATAGAATACAATTTTTTTTATTTTATTTTATTTATTTATTTATTTACTTATTTATTTTGGTTTTTCGAGACAGGGTTTCTCTGTTAACAGCTCTGGCTGTCCTGGACTCGCTTTGTAGACCAGGCTGGCCTCGAACTCACAAAGATTCGCCTGCCTCTGCCTCCCAAGTGCTGGGATTAAAGGCGTGCGCCACCACCGCCCGGCTTAGAATACAATTTTTATGAAGGCAAGAAACAGTAGAATTTTTTTTAATTTGTGTGATAGAAATTAGTATAGGGGACAGGAACAAATGAGGGTGAAAAGTCACACTTGTAACATAGGGAAATCAATACATTAACAAATAACGGATATGCACAGAATTTAAAATTCTGGGGACAATAGCCATGGAGTGGTTTAACAGTCACTTCTGTTAAGTGACAATGAAGGAAAATGTACCGAATCTTTCATTTGCCACCTTCTTTGATGGCTGCATTCTTGTTAGGGTACATATTGGTATTACAATATTTAAAATAACAAACATAAAAAATTAATGAATGACTAGCAAATAACAATATTTTGTGTCTCATTTTTCACAACAATAATTGAGAAAGATTTTATAAGGAGACTACAAACATCTGTCTCCTTACTGTATAAAATAAAGGACACAAAGTGACCTGGGATATATCAAAGCAAATTTTATATTCAATCCCCTGAATCAGTAGATTGGTTAAGTATGTTGAATGATGCATATACATGAAGTAAAGAATTCTATAAAAATCTTTCACACAGAGACCCAAAAGAGCTCATGCACTCACACACTGTAATTTATCTGCTCAAAGCACTGCAGTTTTGAACTTAGTAAATATTTCCATTCTCCTAGCACTACCTCTTGTCCTACTTTGAAGCTTATAAACATGGCACTATTTTTACCTTGAATAATGCATGGCTTGGTGACCTGCAATATTAAAATAGAAGTCTGTTGTGTGCTTCATTTCATTGGTGTGCCCAGTGGCCTCAATCCAGTGTCCTACTGGGAGACAATAAACACCATCCACCAAGTTGTTTTCATTATATGTACAGCAACGGTCATGGTGAGGACCATTTCCTAGAACAAGAAATAACAAACAGCAACTAAGTCAGTGTTTTGCTTAGATAGCCTTGAAATGACTGGGGCAAAATTAATAGTAAGATGAAAACAAACATTAAACCACTTAATTACAAAACAAAACAGACTAGAGTCAGAGAAAAGTGGGCATTTTTTAAAGTTACTGATAAAACTCAGTGTTTGTGTTCCTTCTAAATACATAAGTTTTTAATTTTAAAAAAAGCTGATTATTAACTCTTTCAGAACTCTATGGACCCTCTCAGTACCCTACAACAAGCTACCACTCTTTTTATAGCCAAATAACTATTTGAATGGTTGAATAGTCATTAACATGTTGGATTCCATGCTATCTTTATGGTATCCAGATGTACAACTCAGGACAGTAATAAAGTATCTTAGTACCAGGGCAAACAGTAAATACGTAAATATGAAAATATTAATAAATATCAAAAACAAATGAGCACAGCCAATCTAATTCTCAGGTAAACTGTCGATTAGTGTTACTTATGGATGAGGAAACAACGTCATAGAGGTTAATTAGTTTATCTAAGCCTGCTGAATTTGTAGTCTCAGTGGAATTAGTAAACTGACTTGCACAGGACTCTCTCTTTCAGGCATCTGATATCTTCCTGCTACTCCCCGCCTCCTTCAATGCACAAAAGACACAGGAGCTCATCCTGAGTGAGCTAACCCAGACCCAGAATGATGCACATGGCATCTACTCACTTATAAATGGATTTTATCCATATAGTACAGGATAACTATCCTACATCCAACACACCAAAAGGATCAGGAACATAGACTTTGTTACCTATTAAGAGGACAATTTGCCCTAGGGGTGCTACCATGTAGGCTCCCAGTGCACGAGGATGCTCTTAGCCCTCATGTGACTGTTGAGCTAACAGGGGCTGATATGTAGGGACACTCCACATGGGAGGAGTGGGAATGGTGGGAGAGGGAGGAGAGGGTGGGAGAGTGGAGCTGGGAGGGGTGGAATGATGGCACTGTGATGGAGATGTAACTTGAAGCAATAAATAAACAAAAAAGTAAAAATAAAAATAAAATAAAGACACAGGAACCTCCTTTCCAATGCCACTGAGCAAAGGAGAAGCTGAAGACTGGGTCTCTAAAAACATCATTTGTCTACTGTGCAGTTTTTTTTTTCCAGTATCAACCACACTAGATATTGTGACTTCAATGCTCTCATCACCCCTGAGCCCCATGTTGAAGCACCTCAATTTCTTCTCCTTATGAGAACACAGCAAGTAGATGCTACCTATGAGTGGGAAAGTAAGCCTTCACTAGATGCTGAATATGCCTTGTTCATGCTTTTGCCTACCCTTAGAACTCTGAGAAAAGTATTTCTGGTTTATTAAATCTCTCAGACTATGGCACTTTATTATAGCAGGGTAAATAAGACACCGGAGCCTTTATTTCTGTGAAAATTAAAATTCAAACTATATTATAATTAGATTTTACATGCTCATCTCATTTAAAATTATCTCCTTCTTTATCTCATCTATTATATAAGTAAAACAAATGTCGGTGATTTGTAGGAATAAATTGTATGTTAAGAAGATAAAATTTGGGGGCGGGCCAAGATGGTGGCGACCTACACTGACGCATTTTGAATGCGGGGAAAAAAAAGCCATAAAAAACACAGAGTTATTGGGCACTGTGCAAAAACCGGGGGGGCTAGACCCCCCCCAGGAACACTCACAGCTCCCAAGGGACTGTTAAAAGTCCCAGGGCAAGGCTCTCCCCATCTCTCACAGACATGGAAGCCACTAAACCTGGGATTCGGGAACTCCCATTTGGAGAGGCGCCTGGTAAGATCGATCCCAACTTACAGCAGGCAGAATCAGGGTCCACTTGGCCATAGATCGCTGGCCTATTGGGCTCCCCACACATCAGGTTGAACTTATACCCACTTAAAAAACTTTGCGAGATAGTGGAAGGCTTAGCAAGGAACAAAGAGGGGGCTCAGCGGGTGGTCCGCAGCCGCTCGTGAAGCGGAGGGCGGGAGGTTCCGAGAGAGTGCGGGAAGCTGGGAACACAAAGGTGGGCGGGAGGGGCCGAATCCCGCACACTCACGGTGGCGCAGCTGGGGAGGGAGCACGGCTGGCAGGGCCAAATCCCCATGAACCCAAGGCAGGTCATCTGGGGAGAGAGACAGGCGTGGGCGGGGCCAGGGATCCATGCACCCACGGCTGAGCTGCTGGGATGAGAGGTCCACTCAGGCAGCTGGAGGATAAAGAGCTTGGGGTACCCACGGGACCCGTGGCGGTGCAGACAGGAAGGGAATCAGGCACAGAGTCCAGCCCTGTGGCGAGAAGCCTAGAGAGAAACCAGAAATCGGGACCATAGCTGTATCCTGGAAAATCCAGACATATTAGGTGTGGAGCCAGACCCTGTCAGCCTCCGTGACGACAAACAAAGCCCACAGAATCTGTGCCTGGGCAAACAGGCCCATACCATCAGAACCATTACAGGCTGATAACTCAGAGTGCAACATAGAGAAGTCTGAATTGGGAGCAGTGAAACAATCCTGGTCCATTACTCACAACCTGGCAATAGGCTGCACCAGATCACAGTGCCTCAGGCGATTAAAACCACAGTGACCTTGAAATCCCCCTGTAAGCAACAACAGATAGCCAAGTAACTCGTCCCCTGCACCAAATCATCCACTGTGGTTCCAAGCACAGAAAACAGACAGCTAAACGCATCCAATGGCAAAAGGGCAAAAAAAAATAGAAATCAAGGAATTATGACTCCAACAAAGCAGAATCATCCTAGCTCATCCAATTCGGATGACCACACACCAACAGAAACACATGAAAACATTGACAATTCTGCATTACGGAAAGTGATAGAGTCCCTGCAAGAAGAACTTAAATCTATGAAGGAATTCAAAGAAGCCACAATTCTACAAATCAAAACAAGGAATAACACCATTAAAGAGCTCCAAGCCAAGGTGACAGAGCTTGAACAGGAAAAGGAAAAAGCCATGAAAGATTTTCATACAAAAACAAGCAAGCTGGAGAAGGAAATGTACAAAACGAACAAAACCATACAAGACATGAAAATAGAAATAGAAACAATAAAGAAAACACAGTCAGAGTTAAAAGAGGAAGTGGAGAACCAAGGGAAGAGAACAGGAACTACGGATGTGAGTATCAACAATAGGATGCAAGAGATGGAAGACAGGATCTCAGGCATGGAAGATTCAGTGGAAGAAATCAGTACAACATCCAAAGAAAATGAGACAAGAAATCAAGGACTCAATGAAAAGACGGAACCTAAGAATTATAGGTATAGAGGAAAGAGAGGACTCCCGACTACAAGGTCCAGGAAATATCTTCAACAAAATCATAGAGGAAAACTTCCCAAACCTGAAAAAAGAGATGCCAATAAAAATCCAAGAGGCTTACAGAACACCAAACAGATTAGACCAGAAAAGAAACTCCTCTCGCAACATAATAATTGAAACTCCAAATGTACAGAACAAAGAAAGAATATTAAAAGCTGTAAGAGAAAAAGGTCAAGTCACATACAATGGCAGACCCATCAGAATTACACCTGACTTCTCCCCAGAAACGTTAAAAGCTAGAAAGGCCTGGTCAGATATACTACAAGTCCTGAGAGATCATAGGTGCCCAGCCAGACTACTTTACCCAGCAAAACTCTCTATCAACATAGATGGAGAAAACAAGATATTCCATGACAAAATCAAATTTAAACAGTATCTACCCACAAACCCAGCCCTACAGAAAATCCTAGAAGGAAAATCGCAACACAGAGAAGAAAACTCCACCCAAGAAAACAAAGGGAATAGAAAACCCATCAGCAACTAAACTAAAAGAGGCACAGGAACACCGCCTATACCAAACTAATGGGAAATAACAACCCCAGGTCACTAATATCCATCAACATCAATGGACTCAACTCCCCAATAAAAAGACATAGGTTTACAGAGTAGATCCGCAAGCAAGACCCTTCCTTATGCTGTATACAAGAGACACATCTAACTACAAAAGATAGACACTGCCTCAGAGTAAAGGGCTGGGAAAAGGTTTTCCAAGCAAATGGACCCAGGAAGCAAGCTGGAGTAGCCATCCTAATATCAAACAAAACAGACTTCCAACTGAAGTTAATGAAGAAAGACAAAGAAGGGCACTATATACTCATTAAAGGGAATATTCATCAAGAGGAAATCTCAATACTGAACATCTATGCCCCAAATACAAAGGCACCTACTTTCGTAAAAGAAACACTTCTAAAATTTAAAGCGCATGTCGATCACAACACATTAGTAGTGGGAGACTTCAACTCCCCACTCACAACAAAGGACAGATCATCAAGACAGAAGACAAACAGAGAAATATTGAGTCTAAAAGAGATCATGAAACAAATGGACCTAACAGATATCTACAGAACGTTTCACCCAAACACAAAGGAATACACCTTTTTCTCAGCACCCCACGGAACCTTCTCCAAAATCGACCACATAATTGGTCACAAAGAGAGTCTCAATAGATACAAGAAAATTGAAATAACACCTTGTATCTTATCAGACCACCATGGAATAAAGCTGGTCTTCAACAGCAAAAGAATCAACAGAAAGCCTACACACACATGGAAATTGAACAGCTCCTTACTGGATGACCACTGGGTCAGGGAAGAAATAAAGAAGGAAATCAAAGACTTCTTAAAATACAACGACAATGAAGACACAACATACCCAAACCTATGGGATACATTGAAAGCTGTGCTACGAGGAAAGTTCATAGCATTAAGTGCTTTCAAAAAGAAAATTGTGACATCTCATCTTAGTGAACTAACAGCTAAGCTGGGTGAATTGGAAAAAAAAAGAAACAAACACTCCCAAGAAGAGCAGAAGGCAGGAAATCATCAAACTTAGGGCTGAAATCAACAACTTAGAATCAAAAAGAACTATACAAAGAATCAATGAAACCAAGAGTTGGTTCTTTGAGAAAATCAACAAAATAGACAGACCCCTAGCCAAATTAACTAAAAGGCAAAGGGAAAGAACACAAATCAACAAAATCAGAAATGACAAGGGAGAAATAACAACAGACATCGAGGAGATCCAGAAAATATTCGGACATTACTTTAAAAATCTATATTCCACTAAATTTGAAAACCTAAGCGAAATGGACAATTTCCTCGATAAATTCCACCTACCAAAACTAAATCAAAATCAGATTAACAGCTTAAACTGCCCAATAACACCTAAGGAAATAGAAACAGTCATTAATAATCTCCCAACCAAAAAAAGCCCAGGGCCAGATGGCTTTAGCACGGAATTCTACCGGACCTTCAAAGAGGAACTAACACCATTACTTTTCAAACTCTTCCACCACATAGAAACAGAAAGATCACTGCCAAACTCATTCTATGAGGCCACTGTCATTCTGATTCCTAAAAAACACAAAGACCCAACAAAGAAAGAGAACTTCAGACCAATCTCCCTCATGAACATAGATGCAAAAATACTTAATAAAATACTAGCAAACCGAATTCAAGAACACATCAAAAGTATCATACACCATAATCAAGTAGGCTTCATCCCTGGAATGCAGGGATGGTTCAATATACGAAATCCTATCAATGTAATTCACCACATAAACAAGGTGAAAGAAAAAAACCACATGATAATCTCGCTAGATGCAGAAAAAGCATTTGACAAAATCCAACACCCCTTCATGCTAAAAGTTCTGGAGAGAACGGGCATACAAGGACCATACCTAGAAATAATAAAGGCAATATACAGCAAGCCAGTAGCCAACATCAAATTAAATGGAGAGAAGCTTGAAGCATTTCCTCTAAACTCAGGGACAAGACAAGGATGTCCACTTTCACCATATCTCTTCAATATAGTACTTGAAGTCCTTGCTAGAGCAATAAGACAACTAAAGGAGATCAAAGGGATAAAAATTGGAAATGAAGAAGTCAAATTATCCCTATTCGCAGATGATATGTTAGTATACATAAGCGACCCCAAAAATTCCACCAAAGAACTCTTACAGCTGATAAACAACTTCAGCAAGGTGGCTGGATACAAAATTAACTCAAAAAAATCAGAAGCCCTTCTTTATACAACAAACAAATGGGCTGAGAAAGAAATAAGGGAAACAACCCCCTTCACAATAGCCACAAACAACATAAAATACCTGGGGGTTACTCTAACCAAGCATGTAAAGGACCTATATAACAAGAACTTCAAGCCCCTGAAGAAAGAAATAGAAGAGGCCTTTAGAAGATGGAAAGATCTCCCATGCTCATGGATAGGTAAGATAAACATAATAAAAATGGCTATCCTACCAAAAGCAATATATAGATTCAATGCAATTCCATCAAAATACCAACACAGTTCTTTATAGACCTGGAAAAGGCTATTCTCAACTCCATATGGAACAACAAAAAGCCCAGAATAGCTAAATCAATCCTGTACAATGAAAAAACATCTGGAGGTATCACCATCCCAGATTTCAAGCTGTACTACAGAGCAACAGTAATAAAAACAGCATCGTACTGGTATAGAAACAGACCAGTGGATCAATGGAATCAAATTGAAGACCCAAACATGGATCCACACACCTATGGCCAACTAATCTTGGACAAAGAAGCCAAAAACGCACAATGGAAGAAGAACAGCATCTTCAACAAATGGTGCTGGTCCAACTGGATGTCCACTTGCAAAAGAATGAAATTAGACCCATACCTATCACCTTGTACAAAACTTAATTCCAAGTGGATCAAAGACCTTAACATAAGGCCAGCCACACTAAAGATACTAGAAGAAAAAGTAGGAGAAACCCTCGAACTCATTAGCACAGGTGACAACTTCCTGAACAGAACACCAACAGCTCAGGACCTGAGATCAACAATCAATAAATGGGACCTCATGAAACTGAAAACTTCTGTAAGGCAAAGGACACTATCATTCGAACAAAACGGCAACCAACAGACTGGGAGAAAATCTTCACCAAGCCCACATCTGATAGAGGGCTATTATCTAAAATCTACAAAGAACTCAAGAAACTAAATGCCAAGAAACCAAATAATCCAATCAAAAAATGGGAGATGGAGCTAAATAGAGAATTCACAAAGGGGGAATCCCTAAGGGCTGAGAGACACCTGAAGAAATGTTCAACATCCTTAATCATCAGAGAAATGCAACTCAAGACGACCCTGAGATTCCACCTAACACCTGTTAGAATGGCTAAGATAAAGAGCTCAAATGATAGCGCATGCTGGCGAGGGTATGGAGAAAGGGGAACCCTACTCCATTGCTGGTGGGTGTGCAGACTTGTGCAACCACTATGGAGGTCTGTCTGGCGATATCTTAGAACTCTAGGAATAACCTTGCCTCAGGACCCAGCCATACCACTTCTGGGTATACACCCAAAGGACCTCTCACAGAGACATAGGGAAGTCTCCTCATCTATGTTCATAGCAGCCTTATTTGTAATAGCTAGAAATTGGAAACAACCCAGATGTCCCTCAACTGAAGAATGGATTAAAAAATTGTGGTACATCTATACAATGGAATATTACTCAGCTATCAGAAACAATGAAATCATGCAATTTGCAACCAAATGGATGGATCTAGAGGAGCTCATCCTGAATGAGCTAACCCAGTCTCAGAAGGATGCACATGGCATCCATTCACTTATAGTAGGATTTTAACTATATTGTACAGGATATCTGTACTACAACCAACACACCAAAAGGAACAAGGACATAATTTTTTTTTATCTTTTTCTTTTTCCTTCTTTTTTTCTTTTTTCTTTTTCCTTTTCCCTTCTCTTTTTCCTCTCTTTTTTTTGTTGATATTCTTTGTTTTTGTGGGTTTGTGTGTTTGTTGGTCTTTTTTTTAGTATTCCCCCAGTAGCAATGAGACACCTTTCACTGGCAGTACTGCCTCAAAGGCCCCCGGTGAATGAAGAGGCTCTTGGCCCTCATATGACTCCTGATATGTGGTGAGAGAATGTTAGGCAGGGACACTCCACCCCAGAGGAACAAGACAGAAGGGTCAGGGGGTAGAGCATGGGAGGGTGGGGCTGGGAAGCGGGAAAAGAGGACAATATGATAAGGATGTAACCTGAAGCAACAAACAAATAAATTTATTAACTAAAAAAAAAAGGCAGGGGGCAGGGCTGAAACACTGTGAATGGAATAGAGGATACAGCCATTCGGCCTGGTTTTGCAGACCTCCAGGTGTAGAGAAGACGTGGAGCTAAGGTAAAATACAAGAGAATTGTGGTATTGGCCCATGCCTTTGACTTCAGTGGAGACGGGGGGGGGGCACCGTAGAGTTGGTGGTCTTATGTATTCTGGAGTCATACGGAGCGGGGTGGTGAGGGTGCATACTCTTGGTCCCACCATTCAAGAAGAGCACACCCTTGGTCCCAGCTCCCAGCACACTGGAGACAGAAACGGGCAGATCCCGGAGCTCAGGGTCATCCTGATGCAGGGCAAACTCTAAATAGAGAAAGACTTCGATCCAGGAGTCGTGGAACACATCTTTGATCCCTCCAGATGGGAAACAAAGGTCCCTGATCCCAATAATTAGAGTTCAGAGACACACACATGGGATTTGGAGGGACCTAGGTTTGGAGGCTACTTACAAAAGGCCTTCTCGATGCAGGCAGATTGTCCTTTGGGATCTCAAAATATATACACTAGAGCTGGTTTAGCTCCAAGGTGACAGAATGATTTCTTCTTTAACCCGGATTGAAACATAACGCTTTGTATGTTGTCAGAAGCCCAAATTTGCTTCAGGAGAAGCACTACCTAGCCCCCCACCACCACCCCCCAAAGAAAAAAAAGAGGGCAATTGTCCTAGGGTTGGGATTGGGGCATGGCTCTGTTCTTATCGTTCCAGGAGAATCGAAGCGTACATTAGGGGAGCCCGGGGACGGCTGGACAGCAGAATCCTCAGTAGAGAGCAGAATCAGGCACCAAGGAGGACGAGTGACCCAGTTGATTCTGCCTGGCAGACTTCCTCAATAGCTGTCTCCATCGGGGGCCTGCAACCACCACAGCAATCCAATGTCACTGAGACTGCTCAGCTCTACACAATGCCCCGGCAGGAACCTCAGTGAAGCCTGAAAGATCAGCTTCTGCCTACAAACCCCTTAGGTCATCTAAACAGCTGAGAACAGAAGGACTGAACATAAAAGGAGTCTACTAACATTTTTAATCATTTTTTCCCATTTGGGTTCGGGCCCCAAACAGGTCTACTACGACCCAAATCAGCAGGAAGTCACTTTAAGAGAGCGACGTCCCATGCCCAGTGGATGGGGAAGGTGTTTCTCCGCCCTTCTTTTAGGTTATTTGAAGGATAACTGAAAACTCTGATATGTAGGGGAAGAGACTACAAGCTGATAAATGGTCCTGTCTTAATGGGTTTTGGAGGTTAGCCCCAGGGAATTCCTACTTTTCTTTTCTGTATCCTTCTTCCTCTCCTATGTAGGAGTGCATGGGCTTGAGAAAAATGAGATATAGACATAGCACAGGAAGGTCCAAGAAGAAGGGGCAGATTACTGAATATGCCCTTATACTTTTGTATATTGATACAAAATTAGTAGTTTATTTGGCTAAAGTGGTATTGATCATTGTTTATTGTGCAAAAATAAGATTGTATTGGATTACATCGGTATTGATCTTTGTATATTGATACAAAATTAAGATTATAGTTGGCCACAATGGTATTGACCCTTGCATATGGACGTAATATTAAGATTATATTGGGCTACATAGGCATTGATCTTGGTATATTGATACATAATTAAGAGTATATTTAACCACAATTGAATAGATCTTTGTATATTGATACAAATTTAAAGATAATGCTTCCCAATGGTATCATACCTAGAGATACTTAAAAATAAAATGTGAAGCTCTGACCTCTTGATACCAACCGTCTAAAACGGTCTAGGATAGTTGAAACAAACTCCTAGTCATGCAAACATGTCACTTTGTTAGGTACTATGACAGTCTATCACAGATATTCTCTAAACTACCCAGTAATCAAGTTGCTAAGAGACAAGCAACATTTGCTTATCTAAATACAAGAGATGGTTAGGGCATCTTCAAAAACCCCTAGAGATCTGCAGAATATGGCATTCAAAGATGTTATCTTAAATCAAGATTTTTTTTTGATATCGAGACATATCAGTGCCTGACAGCACCCCCTATTCTACTCCAAGTAGAAGATAAGCATCGAAGAACCTCCACTATAAGATGGTTGAATTAGTGGCAAGCCTTTCTCTTGGCATGAAAAAACCCCTTGCACCAACTGAAGACAGACTGCTGGCCAAAAAGGACAAAACTTGGTAGCAGGGAAGTCGACAGCCTAACTCTGCCAAGACAGGGTAGGTAAGTCCTTCATAATCCCTGCTCTACAACAAATGTCTGTCAGAGAAACAGGACCCAAAGGCTGAAGACTGATGCTGGAATGTATGGAGAGAAAATGGGAACTGTCCAGGCAGTCATTGGTATGTTTTTTCTTAGTTTTGGAAGCTGCAGGCCCTGCACTTCCTATATAAGCAAATATATTCATCCCTCTCAGGTCTCTGA
The DNA here is from genome assembly GCA_907164525.1 of Lophiomys imhausi. Lineage (NCBI taxonomy): Eukaryota > Metazoa > Chordata > Mammalia > Rodentia > Muridae > Lophiomys > Lophiomys imhausi. The sequence goes on along the minus strand of CAJQZJ010033539.1, from coordinate 2,803,626 downwards.
GGTGGTTGAAAAATAGACAGCTAGAGTCTCATAGTTAAATTTTGAATTGTTTAGGAATCAAGAGGGTGTTATAGATCTAAGAAGATACTCTTAAAAGTGTGTTGCAAGATATGTTGAGTCACATATAGACCTTTAAACTCATGGAGTTGGTTAGATAGTCAGGGGCCAAATATGTATAAACTGGACATTGGGAAGGTATACTGGGCCATTTAACTCTCATAAATGTGGCATATTTATATCTATTGTTTTGTATAATACTTACTGTTATAAGAGAAGGAACCATCTGTTGAACTGAAAGGGGAAACTTCTGGGGGGAAGAGGGTGGAAGGGCGGGATAGGAAGGGGGAATAGGGAGGGGTTTGTTACTGAGATGTAACTTGAAGAAAAAAAAATAAAGTATTTAAAAAAAAAAGAAAATAAAATTTTTGACTTTTGCTGCTTTCAATCTTAAAAACATCTAGCCTGAGTTGCTTTGCATAAAATCTAGAAATCCTCTTTAACCATGACTGATTCTCTAGAGCATAACTGCTTCCCTCCGGCTAAGAGGCATATACTTACTTTCTTAATAATAATTACTGATCTTCCTAGACAAGACTCCTCTTTTCTCTTCATGGCTAACAGGCACTACATATCCATCCACTAAGAACCTTGATATTTAGTAGATAACATCCGAGTGGACCAGCAACTCAATTTCTACAAGGATATCCAACAGAAGTGTATATAGCAGTACTATGTTAAGACCAAATGCTACAATATGTTTACTCCTTTTTTCATGTTTATTTATTACTTCCAGTTACATCTCCATCACAGTCCCCTTTCTCCACCCCTCCAGAAAGGTATTGTGCAGGATCATAGTAAGGATTTAGGTACGTAAGAACAATTAAAAATTTCCAAACAATTTCAAGCAGCCATGTGACAAGACCATACTTTTATTCTGAAATGACTCTGATTGGAGGGGAAATTTAACTCAGGAATAATGAAGTTGAGAGAACAGGAGCCTGGCCAATAATAGCTCAGTTAGTAAAGTATGATTAGCCACATTCCATCCTGAGAGCTCCTATAAAAAGCTGCCTCAGCAGCCATGCTATAATCTCAGAGCTGGGAAGGCACAGACACATGGATCCTTAGGGCTCACTGGCCACCCCACATGGCCTGTTTGGTGAACTTCTGCAAATGAGAGAACCAGTCTCAAAAATTAGGTAGACTGTGCCTGACGAATGACATCCCAGGTTGTTCTCTGGTGTATACACACACACACACACACACACACACACACACACACACACACACACAAACCAAGCATGTACATATGCTCCTACAAATATATGAACACATACTCACATGAATACACCACACACACATGCGCATACACACACACACAGTAACAAGCCTAGCACACAAAGGAATGAGTCCATTTAGAAATTGACTGCATCAGGCCAGGAATGTGATGAGGGAATATTGTTAGTAGAAACAGAAAATATTAGGTAAATGCAGAAGGAAAAAGCTACTAGACTTGTAAATAATCAAACATGGAAAGAGAACGGGTGGAGGATCAGTAAAGACCTCTATACTGTCTGTGAACAACATACTATATAAAGTAGCATCATGTACTGAGAGGAAAGAAGCTTGAAAATAATGGGGTATGAGTGCTGAGTATATCCATAGGAGAATATCAAACAGAGCTAGAGATATGGATGTGACATTCAGGCTAAAGACTTGGACTAAAACTAGTTAGGAATCATCTGTATATAAATGCCATTTAGGCATATAGATGAGTCACTGAGACAAATAATACATTTGTACACTCAATACCTGGATAAGAAAAGTGACCTTACCAATCAATGCACAGGAGGAGGGGGAGAAAATGAGGAGTCAAAATGAAACGTAGACGAAAGTAGACAAGACTCATGTGCTGTTATAGACAAGGCATGTGTACTGTTATAGACAAGGCACATGTGCTGATACAGACAAGGCACATGTGCTGTTACAGACAAGGCACATGTGCTGTTATAGACAAGGCACATGTGCTGTTACAGACAAGGAACATGTGCTGTTATAGACAAGGAACATGTGCTGTTATAGACAAGGCACATGTGCTGTTATAGACAAGGCATGTGTGCTGTCATAGACAAGCCACTTGTGCTGTTATAGATAAGCCACATGTGCTGTTATAGACAAGGCACGGGTGCTGTTATAGACAAGGTACATGTGCTGTTATAGACAAGCCACGTGTGCTGTTATAGACAAGGCACGTGTGCTGTTATAGACAAGGCATGTGTGCTGTCATAGACAAGCCACATGTGCTGTTATAGATAAGCCACATGTGCTATTATAGACAAGGCATGGGTGCTGTTATAGACAAGGTACATGTGCTGTTATAGACAAGCCACGTGTGCTGTTATAGACAAGGCACGTGTGCTGTTATAGACAAGGCATGTGTGCTGTCATAGACAAGCCACATGTGCTATTATAGACAAGGCACGGGTGCTGTTATAGACAACCACATGTGCTATTATAGACAAGGCACATGTGCTGTTATAGACAAGGCATGTGTGCTGTTATAGACAAGGAACATGTGCTGTTATAGACAAAGCACATGTGCTGTTATAGACAAGGCATATGTGCTGTCATAGACAAGCCACATGTGCTGTTATACCCAAGGCACATGTGCTGTTATAGGCAAGGCACAGTGCTATTATAGACAAGGCACGTGTGCTGTTATAGGCAAGGCACGGTGCTATTATAGACAAGGCACGTGTGCTGTTATACCCAAAGCACATGTGTTGTTATAGACAAGACATGTGTGTTCTTCACAATGGTTAGATTTGGAAAGTGAAACTCGGTAGAGGGGATTATTCCATGCTAAACTATCTAAATTGATTGATTTGCTACAAAGAATAGGTATTAATAAATGAATAGCTCATTTTCAGATGTATCTGATATTTTTACTAGCTTAATAAAAGAATAAATAGCTTTCCAAGTGATCACTGTGATAGACAAGTTCAATGAGTCTAAAGAAGGTGAGGACTGATCCCAAGATTTAGTGTTCCATCTCCAATGGCAGAAGGAAGAAACTTCAGAATAAACTCACTGTTCTTAGACGTTTTATATGGCTGAAGACTGGGTTAAAAGAAGTTTAGTTTTTAATAAGGTCATAAATTGAAATTATGTTGGATAAGCACCATTTATTGGATAAGTGTAGACTACTTAAGCAAAATAAAGTGTATTTATTATCCATGCTATTTGTTTGAATATATCCTCCTTGGAATTTAATTACTTTACAGTTTTTACTTCTAGCATATGAACATAAATCCTGAGCCTAACACATTAATCTCTAATTTTAGCTATTAATTCACCCCATCTGTCCCTACCTCAGAAGCTATGAGGAAATAAAGTGGCAAAAAAATATGGGAGGGCTGTTGCAAACTCTTTGGCATTTTAATACTATTCTAATGACAAACATATATATATATATATATATATATATATATATATATATATATATACCAAAAACACACAGTTAAGACATGATTGCCAGGTGCCTGCCCTTTGAAACAGTGGGTCATGTTACAGCAGACCTCAAATGTGACAGTAGAAAGTTGTTAAGTTTGGCCACAGTGATGAAGAGAGCTCGCCTGTCCCCCATAATAGGATAAAGGTGAAATTAAAAGAGAGAGTAGAGAAATATATGGAGATATTGAAGAGAAGAATATTTGAGACAGAACAAAAAGAAAGAAGAAGAAATCCAGTTAGCAACCTAAGGTAAAATGGGATGCTAGACACACTGGCCATGACACCACCAAAAGAAAACAGTCCAAGGCAAGTATTTTAGTGCTCGATTTGATGTTGTTTGCACTTCCCAAGCTTCACTGTAACCCACTATATTACCCCACAGAATTCTGATGTGAACAGAAATTAGAAGGTACACTAAAGAAAACGTATTTAAAAACCGAATCCTTTGCTTATGCTGACTTGTTATTGACAAAGCTACAAGAAATCACACTTGCCAGTCTGAGAAATATCAGAAAATAAAGTAAAGGGTGGCTCTGAGAATAGAAACCCTTCTCACTATGCAGGCATCCTGAGAGGGTCTCTGTCCTACCACACCTGAAGGGTCAGAGAGCAGATTATCTTTATATACACACTATAGGAAGGAAGGCCTGTTCAAATATAACCCTGGATGGAATCCTTGACAAGCTTCAGAACTTGCACAAATAGATGCAGTAAAGTGGTTCAAAAGAAAACAGTTACAGCTAATAGAAAATCATAAGTATGACTTACCTAGAACATTTCTATTTACAAGATTTTTATCTCATTAAATTACTCAATCATTATGATGCACAAATTAAATCCAAAATTTAAGCAAGCAGCATGTCATGTTAATGGCAAAAAAAAAAACTGACTGATAAAAAGTAACAAGACAAAGACTCTTTGTGAGATGAACGAAGTTCTGTACTAATTTAAGAAGGTAAGGGTTTTTTTTTTAAAGTCCAGCTCGCTTATTACAATTATGTGCTGAAATAATTGGAGGATTGCATTAATAAAGAATGCTATGATTCAAACTCATCGGCACAGGTGACAACTTCCTGAACAGAACACCAACAGCTCAGGACCTAAGACCAACAATCAATAAATGGGACCTCATGAAACCGAAAAGCTTCTGTAAGGCAAAAGACACTGTCATTCAAACAAAATGGCAGCCTACAGATTGGGAAAAAAAATCTTCACCAACCCCACATCTGACAGAGGGCTAATATATAAAATTTACAAAGAGCTCAAGAAATTAAATGCCAAGAAACAAAATAATCTAATCAAAAAAAATGGGGAACAGAGCTAAACAGAGAATTCACAAAGGAGGAATTCCTAATGGCTGAGAGACACTTGAAGAAATGCTCAACATCCTTAATCATCAGAGAAATGCAACTCAATAAGACTCTGATATTCCATCTCACACCTGTCAGAATGGCTAAGATCAAAAGATCAAATGACATCACTGGCTGGCGAGGTTGTGGAGAAAGGGAAACAATCCCACATTGCTGGTAGGAGTTCAGGCTTGTGTAACCACTATGGAAATAAGTCTGGCAATATCTTAGAACACTTGGGATAACTCTACCTCAAGACCCAGCCATACCACTTCAGGGTATACATCCAAATGATTCCTCACCAAATCACAAGGAAGTTTCCTCATCTATGTTCATAGCAGCCTTATTTTTAATAGCTAGAAACTAGAAACAACCTCAAACAAGGAATAGATTTAAAAAAAACTGTGGTACATGTACACAATGGAATACTACTCAGCCATCAGAAACAACGAAATCCTGCAATTTGCAGTCAAATGGATGGAACTAGAGAAGCTCATCCTGAGTGAGCTAACCCAGAGGGATGCACATGGCATCTATTCACTTATAATCGGATTTTAGCCATATAGGGCAGGATAACTATACTACAACCAATGCACCAAGGGGAACAGGAACATAGATTTTGTTTCCTGTCAATGAGACACTTTGCCCTAGTGATGATGCCTTGTAGGCCCCCAGTGTATGAGGAGGCCCTTGGCCCTCATATGACTGCTGAACTGGGGTGGGGGACTGTTATGTAGGGACACTCCACTCCAGAGGAGTGGGATGGAAGGGATGGGGGTAAAGGGTGGGAGGGCGGAACTGGAAGGGTCGGAAAGAGGACACTGAGATGGAGATGTAACCTGAAGTAATAAATTAATATTAAAAAAATAATGCCATGATTAGAATCTTAGAATTCGATCTGAAATGAAGCATGCACATAGAGGAAGGTGATTTCAGCAAAGGCATCCAAAACACAAAATGGGGAAAGGACAATCTCTTCAACAAATGATGAAAAATCAAGACATCCACATGCAAAGAAATGAGATTGATTGCATATTAGGAAAATGGCTACATGCAAGCAACCTGCAGATCCACTCATCCCCATCAGAATCCCAATGATGCTCTCGCAGAACTAGAAAAAACAATCCCAGTGTTCATATGGAAGCACAAAAGGCCTAAGAGAGCTAAAACAATCCTTAGCAGGAAGAACAGCACTGAAAGTATCACAGACTATATCTCAAAGTATATTCCAGAGCCGCAGGAACAAAGGCACTATGTACTGGCACAAAAAACAGACATCCGAGCACTGTAACAGAGCAGCAAGAAAACCAGATGTTTATAGCAACCTATGTTTGCCAAGCTCTAAGAAGCCTCCTTTACCGAAAAAGACAGAGAAACAGTGCTGGAAAACTGGGTTTCTACATGCAGGAGAATGAAATTGGATTCCTATACCTCACCTTTCATAAAACTCAATCCAAAATGGATCCAAAGCCTTCATGTAAGATCTCAAAGTTTCAAACTGGAAAACATGAATAAAACACTTCAAGATATAAACATAGGGGCTGGACTGATGGATTAGCAGTTAAGAGCTCAAACTGCTCTTCCAGGGGACCTAAATTTCATTGTCAGCACCCATGTCAGGTTGCTAACAACCCCCTGTAACTGTACCTCTAGAGGGTTTCAGATACCGTCTTTTCGGTCTCTCCAGGCACCTGCATTCACATGCACAAAGCCACAATATACAGATAATTAATTCAAGAATAAATCTTTAATAGAGATACATGCACAGACAGAATTTCAATAGCATAGGAAATAATGCCAAAAATTGACAAATGGGATTGCATGATGTTAAGAACCTTTTACAAATCAAAGGAAACCATCACCAGATGAAGAAACAAGACAACTGGTTAAAAAATATTTGCCAATTACATATCAGGCAAGGGATTAACACTTAAGCTAATAAAAAGCTGTAAAAATGAAACACCTAAAACCCAACTCATCCAATCAATAAATGAGCTAATAGACTGAATAGACAGTTCATTAAAGAAAAAAATACAAATGGCCAATAAATATTGGAAAAGGTCCAATATCCTCAGCCATCCAGGAAATGCAAATTAGAACTACTATGAGATTCCATCTCACAGTCAAAAGGGCTTTGAGTTCAGACCTCCAGCACCTACACAAAAGTCCGGCACAGCAGCTCTCATCCTTAACTTCATCACTGAAGAGCAGACACACACAGATTCCAAAATAACACTGGCCAGACAGGCAAGCTGAATCAGTGAACTTCAGGTTTATTGAGAGAGCCTGTCTCTAATGATAAAAAGGAAAATATCTGAGGAGGCACCCCAAAATTGTCCTCTGGCGTACAAATGCATCCACACATGCACATATGTACACATGAATGTAGGCACAGACATGCAGAAAATAAATAACAACAAATGCTAGTGAAGATGTGGAAAAGGAACTCTTTTTTTTTTAATTTATTCTTCTCTCATATATTACATCCTGACTGCATTTCTCCCTCCCTTCTCTTCTTCTAGTCCCTCTCTGCCTCCACCTCCCCTCTCCTCCAGATCCACTCCTCTGTGGCCTCCCAGGTATACCAACCGAACATGGCATAACAAGTTACAATAAGACTAGGCACATACCCTCATATCAAGGCTGGATGAGGCAAAGGAATAAGAGAAAAGGGACCCTGAAAGCAGGCCAAAGAAAGTCAGCCCCTGCTTGCACTTATAGAGTCCCACAAGAACACCAAGCTACACAACTGTAACTTATATGCAGAGCCTAGATCAGACCTAGACAGGCTCCTGCTGGTGGGAAGGTAAGCTCACGCACCTTCTATGGAAATCAATACAGAGGCTCCTCTCAAAACCAAAAACAGTTCCACCATATGGCAGAGCTACAGCATGCTTGAATGTACACCTCAAGGACTCTAAGCCAATAAGCCAGAGATACTCAAACACTCATGTTATAGCTGCAATATACACAATAGCCAGGAAATGGGCCTGGTCTAGATGTCTATCAGCTGATGAATAATAAGAAAGAGACAGTATGATACGCAGTGGAATTTTTTTGCAGTTGTAAAGAAAAATAAAACCATGGCGTTTGTAGGAAAAATGGATCCAACTAGAAATCATTGATTAGTGATATATACCAGACCTGCCCCCAAAAGACATTTTTAGCATATAGAGAACACAGATTCAAATGATATAGTATGTGTGGTTTTAGGTCACAAAGGTAGGAAGTGGATCATGAGAGGATAGAAAAAGATCTCAGGGGAATGGAAAATAAAAAAGATAATGTAATGAATGCAATAATAAAACAGGCCACGTAGACTCTAGTTACTAAAGAAAGAAAGGGAACAGCTAGAATGGGGGAGGGGTCACAGGAGAAGGCAGTGGGAGGGTAACGGTGAGAATAAAGTACACTGATACCACAAAGAAACTCACCACTGTGCATTCTGACAGAAAAATGAATTTTTAAATGGGAATTTTTTTAAAGACTTTAAAATGTTCAAGAAGTTCATGAAAAAAAATGGTAACTTTAGTAGTCATTTGGAAAATGCAAATTTAAAGGAAAAAGGTGGCATCCCCTTACACCTGTTAGAGTGACTATTACAGAAGCTAAAAGATTGCAAGCATTGGTGAGGGTGTAAAGAAAAGCTCACCACATTGTTGGCGGACACTCAAATTACCACAGAAGCTAAATACAGAAATCATAAGAGCCAGCCTCCCACTTCTAGATACTTACAGCCAAAGCAACTGAAATTAATAAACAAAAGACATATCAACACTCCTACATCCCCTGGAGCATCACTCACTATAGCTAAGTCATATTAGCAGCCTGAGTGTCCATCAGCACAAATAAATAAACCTAGTGCATATACATAAGGGACACTATCAACATAAAAAGACAACCTCTTCACTTTAGATAACATGCATGAACCTGTAATAAATACTTTGAGCCAAGCAGAACAGACAGGCATCAAAAGACAGGTCAAGATCATACTCATATGTAGAATATAAAAGTATCAGTGCTCATAAAAATGGGAAGTAGGAAAGTGGTTGGTTACCAGAGGCTGCGGGGATCAGGAGGAATGGTGAGATTTTGTTCAAAGTGTACAGTTTCACTTAAATGAGAGCAGTGAGTTTTTGAGATATACTGCATAGAAGAATGGCAATGGTAAGATATTTATATTCCAAAATTACTAAAAGTAATATTAAAAGCTTCTGAACAAAAATAACAACTGAGGTGTGGCATCTGAATTAACTTGATAATTTGTCCAGTCATTTTTATTATGTTTATTTATTACTTCAAGTTACATCTCCATCACAGCCCCCCTCCCTCCACCCTTCCTATCCTCCCACCCTCTACCCCCACTCCCACCTATCCTACTCTTCTGATGTGGGGTGCCCACCTCAGTTCATCAGTCACATGAGGGCTAAGAACTTCCTCTTGCACTGGGGGCCTACACGACAGCTCCACTAGGGCAAAGTGTCCCACTAACGGGTAACAGTGTTTATGTTCCTGTTCCTTTAGGCCTGTTGGTTATAGTGTAGGATAGTTGCCCTGTACTATATGGCTAAAATCCAGTTATAAATGAATAGATGCCATGTATATCTTTCTGGGTCTGGGTTAGCTCACTCAGGATGAGCTTTTCTAGTTCCATCCATTTGGCAGCAAATTGCATAGTTTCCTTGTTTCTGATAGCTGAACAGCATTCCATTGTGTAAATGTGCCATGGTTTGTTTGTTTTTTATCCATTCTTCCATTGAGGGACATGTGGGTTATTTCCAGTTTCTAGCTATTACAAGTAAAGCTGCTATGTGCCACATAAGTGTATGCGGATAGAAATTGTTAGTTTACAATATTAATAACAAAAATACAGGGAAACACTATTTTCACAAGGCTAAAATTTCAAGTACCAGGGGAAAAAAACAAACATGATAGAGTTACCACAGTAATAAATATTTGGTGTAATGCTCTGTGTGTATCTCAAGATAGAAAATTTACTGCTGAAGATGGTGCTGTTTCATGGAGAATAGTACAATGAATGCAGAATATATAATCATCAGCCTTTCTGTACACTTGTACATGAAAACTTGTCTGGCCTTTTTAGTTACAAATGAGCAACACAACCTCAGAGCAATTATTTGATAGAATTACAAGTTAGTGGGCAAACAGTTCTGTGCAGAATTGGTTGGGCCTCATTTGTTCTCATTAGCAACCATGCTTTGGTTCTTTGAGAAAATAGCTAAGTCCTTGAGACGGTTGTTTAGAAGCCTGCTGTGATGCTTTGGTCCTCTCTGAGGTAAGCCTGAGGCACACAGAAACAAACAGGAGGCATGATTAATATGGCTCAGGCTTGGGCTCACTGCCACCCCCTCCAGCAAGGCTCTGCAGAGGAAAGCTCCCAAACAGCCTAGGTCAGTTAAGCTCACAAACAGGCCAGACAACATCAGAAGGGAAATTTCTGATTAGAGAAGGATATGTGTATACTGTAAGCTTTTATCACCATAAATCAAAGAAATATGATGAAGGAGGCAGACTGGGGTGGCAGCGGGGAGAGGAATGACTTCATTCCTAAAGATGTTTACTACTCATCCAATATCTCATTGACCCAGACTGAGCTATGCCTCTCCAAATTCAATATACTAAAGCCCTAAGTCAATAAGCCCATATATGGAAATAGGAAATAATGAAGGTAAGATGACATAGGAAGGGCAGGCCATCATCTAACCTGTCTGAAGTCCATATCAGAAACATAAGAGACAAGAGACCTCTCTCTTTTTTAGCTCTTCTCTATTAACCCCTCTCCATAGAAACATGGAGAATGCAGGCATGTGAAAGCCAGGATGGGTCTGACCAAAAACCAGATTTGCCAACACCTTAATACAGGACTTCTAGTCATTAGAACTGCTGGAAGGTGAGTTTCTGTTATTTGAGTCACACGGCCTGTGTTCCTTGATTACTGCAGCCTTGGTATACTATCACACTCATATACACAAAACACTCCTGCATTTAATCCAACTAAGAGCAAAGTGTTATTTATTATGTATACTGTGTTCTGTCTGCAGGTATATCTACAGGCCAGAAGAGGGCACCAGATTTCATTATGGATGGTTGTGAGCCACCATGTGGTTGCTGGGAATTGAACTCATGACCTCTGGAAGAGCAGCCAGTGCTCTTAACCACTGAGCCATCTCTCCAGCCCGAGCAAAGTGTTATTGAAAGCTGGTTTTGTATCCACTCTTGATAGCTGACATAACCTATGAAGTTTAACTCTTGCCTGCTACCAGGAATATACTTGTTGATTAGACAAAATTTTTATGAGGCAACTATTATTTAAGTGAGTCAGATTGTAAAATTTATAAATGATGCACAGGATATTCACGGGTTGCAGAGAAACTGTCACAATGGCATTTGTCAAGTTTGGTGACTTCAAAGCAGTGTTGAAACAGAGTCTTAGGAGCAACTAGCTCATTATAAGGAAAATTATGATCACCTTTCATAGATGGAGAAGGTTGAAGATGGGACATGCAGGAGAAGAATACATCAGTGAGAGGCAGAACTTAAGGTTTATGACAGAGGGATGGACCTTAGGCTGTGATCGGCACATATGATGAGGGGCACAAGAGTGCATGAATGAGAATGATTCAAAGCAGAAGATGACGAGAACAACTGAACCAATGAGTAGAGCAACAACCTTAATGTGCACAATGTCTGTATTACTTACCAAAGCATAGGCTATAATATAACTGTGTTTCATGGCTCCATATTACTTACCAAACCATATACTATAATATAACTGTGTTTCATGGCTTGGGTTAAGGGGAGAACTGAATGATACTTAACCTTTAATCATTAAGAAGACATACTTACAAGTTCTTTCACTACAATGAAACACCTGAGATATTTAACTTAGAGAGAAAAAAGGTTTACTTTGTTCCATGGTCCAGGAAGCTCCTGTCCAAGAGCCAGCTCATTCAGTGCCCTGGCCTCTAGAAGGGGCATACATGGCACTATTGAGAAGGCTGTGGTAAACCAAACTGCTCACCTCATAAGCAAGGAAGCAAGAACCAGAAACAAATGAAGGAAACCAGGGTCACATTCCTCTGATCAAGAGGAAATCCCCAGGAATCTAAGGGTTTCCTAAAAGCCTAAAAGCACCTTCCAGCAGGGTCACCCTTGTTTTAATGCACCAAGTGATGTATTTGGCAAATAATACCTTCACCTGCCAGTTCCACGTCCATTTAAAATTAAACACAATAACCAAGTTTCCCTTTGTAGTTTCTAGAGGAAATTAGAAACTTCAATTCTTATTCATTGTTTGACTCAGAGCATCAGCACTAAACTATTCATTCTTCATTCAGTGGAACAGTAACCTAGTGAGAAACCAAAAGATATGGCCACCTATTGTGAACGGGTCAAATCACTTGATAGCTAATTATACTGTGGCTCAAGGAATGAAACAAACAAGGCCAGTTTGTTGACATGGTCTATTCTGAATGACTGAGATATTTGCAGGGTTCTCGGTTTACTGTCGATGTTACACACAGAGATGTTTATTAATGAGTGTAATGAATTTCTATTTAATTGGTCTAATACATTTTTGTGTTGGTGTTACTATTGTCACCAAGAAAATTTTAGAGTCATGTCTAGAGTGCGTTTTATCACATGAACATTAGTCCAAGTTTTAAAACTAGTTACATCACTTACATCAGTAAGAGTCTCGCTACGTAAAGCAAAGGTTAGGTCTGTGAGGTGATTCAGTTGGTAAGAGTACTTGCTACAAGCCTGAAAACCTTAGCACTATCCTTGAGATATGCATGACAGAAGGAGAGAACCAACTCCTGAAACTTGTACTCTGACCTCTATACATGTGCTATGGCACAGAAGTGTCCACATACACATACATGCAAACACACACAAAAACAATTAATTAAAGAAGTCAAGTAAATACTCCCAACCGGGTTTCACTATTTCACTTGACATATCTAGAAGTCTATCCAAAAGCCTCCATATCACCAGTTTGTATAAAGAGATGCACTAGCAAGAAACCAGTATCCCCCCGGGAGCTATACCTCCACACAGCCAATGTTTGGATGCAGAGAACATAGAGCCCTCAGTGTGATGTACGATCCCGGGAACTCCTCAGAACATGGAGGATTATCTTCCTTTTAACTCCACCCTAACACAGCCCAGCACACATTCATTGTAGCAGCTCCACAGTAAGTATTTTGGCATGAAATATATCTTCAATTAAGTTTTTTTTTAACAATGTAGATTAGGTAGTTTAATAAAACCTACATTCATTTGATCTAGTTCTGTTGTCAAAACTGTGTGTTTTATACTTCAGCTTCTTCAACATGATAGATCTCATGAGTGTTATGGACACGCAGCTACAAGGAGCATCACATGCACCCTGACCTACTTACTGGGAAGAAAGCAGAAACGCACAGCTAATTGTGATAGAGGACTGAGCTTTCAAATGTAACTTTTAAACACTAAATTGTTCTTGAAAAGTGATAAGCCACATTGTCTTAGAGCCTTTCAATAAGATGTTATATAAAGGAAGGTCTCCTTAACTAGGGAGTTCAAGTCATACAGGGATTTCATCTCATGATACACTGCATGGATGAGGACGATCCAATAAATTACATCACTACTGAGGCTATTACATCTTAGTTTCTGTAGTATATTTTTGATGTTTGTACAACAACAACAAAAAAATTGCCTAACAACACATTTCCAGAACATATCTCCATACAGACATTGTGGGACTGTTTCTTAGAATTTGCTACCACATAAATAACATAGGTTTAGGACTAAGTCTGAAAAAAAAATAGTAATTGTGGTGACTTAACAAATAGAAGTCTGTCAAGAAAAGTGACAGAACCAGTCAATACCAAGTTCCTCGTAAAATCCAAAGCATTGTCTCCCTGTATACACGAATTCTGTTGTCATAGTTCTCAACACTTACCACCAAGGATGACCCCCTCAGCTTCATATCTGGAACTCTGAAGAAACGTGAAGAACATGCCTATTAGTCGAGTGCCCCATTTTAGGGGAAAAGTTGATGCTTTCAGTCAACTGAGTCCAAACGATTTCACTCATCTTATTACCCACAATTAATAACATGGCCATCTATAGGTCACTGTATAGGGAGTAAGATGGAAATTCTATTAGCTATGGAAAATGGTAAGAAGCAAATGTTTCCCAGGGCAAACACATACCTCTCTCAATAAATCAACCTGCAGGACACCTGACTCAATTCAAAAGTTTCCTTTATTGTTACTATTATGTATGTGTGTGCATATGACATGAATGGGTCATCCTTGCACTACAGCACACACATCAAGGTAAAGTGAAAACTGTCAGGAGTCTGTTCCCTTCTTCCTCCATGGGATCCAAGGTTCACAGTCAGGTTGTCAGGCTTGTGCAGCAGTGCCCTTTACTTGCTGAGTTATCTCTCACGTTTCCTTCCCCAATATATTACACTGTTAGGTATATATGATTTCTAGTTAAGTAAACCAATTAACAAAATAACATAACTTTAATATACTTGAAAACTTTAAAAAAACAAAAAACAAACCAAGAGTACTCAGACACATAACTAGATTATTTTTCTGGTTCTTAATTGTGTTTACTTTTACAAACTCTTTGCTATAATACAGCAAATCTGTGCCTTAAACCACCCCCCAAGTCCGTGCTGTCTTAGTTTTGCAACTGTCCCACCATCTCCAGACTGAACCCAGGGCCTCAAGCATGCTAGGAAAGTGCTCTGTCACTGAGCTCTTTCCCCAGCCTGCTTTCTAATTATTTTATATAGAGACAAGGTTTTACTAAGCTGCCCAAACTAGCCGTGAATTCATTCAGTAGCCCAGGTAAGCCCTGAGTTTATGATCCTCCTGTATCCCGAGTATCTGGGAATACCAGCCCATGCAACCAGTCCCAGCCAAACCATCATTTCTTATAAACAACCCATTCTACTGATAGCCTGCCTTCACCCAATATGGCACTCTCCTATTGTTCTTCAGCACACCATAGGATAGCATTTGTCCTCGGTACTCTACTGTAGACTTTAAATGATGTCATCTCCTAACTGAGACATTAATTGTTCATCGTTTTTTACCTGCCTGCTATATTTTAAACCATCACATCCTCTGGGGAAGCCCTGCTCCACGTTCTTATCACGCTGTTGTCCTGGAAGACCTCAAGTCCATTACCTCATTATTTAGGCTCAGACTTCATTCCAAGCCATAGGGTCATCTCTCTGGTTCCAGGGATGGTTGTGCTCTTACATTAAGTGGCACAGCGTTTGAAAATAACATATGTGCATCCCACTACACTTCAAGTCATCTCTAGGTCACTTATGCTACCTAATATGATCTTACGGTTACATAATAGCCGTAGAACTTCATCATTTAAGAACTAATAACAAGAGAAAAGTCTGTACATGTTCAGTATAGATGCAATTTTTCAGATATTTCTGACTCTGGGTTGCTTGGTGGACTCCAGATGTGGAATCTAACAATACAAAAGGCTGAGTGCTTTGTTTACTGTTCGTACACAGTCAGTAATGAGAAAATCATTTAAGCAACCTGTGCTTGTGTTTTCCCATTTGCAGAAAAAGGACAAATAGTCTTAACTACTCCATGGGTTGCTATGAGGGAATCAATTAGCTAGTCCATTAAAAGGATTAAACACAGGAACTAACACAGTTGGTGTTCCACAACTTGGTAACAGCTCTTAACTGTGTTCTTCTAGCCTGCATGAAAATCTGTATACGGACTGGCAGAACACAGCTAAAACGTGCTTAGATGATTTTGATAACAGCTTTCTACAGATCGTATTTTGAGACACGATCGTAATAACAGTAACTCCATATGGGCTCATATGACTTTGTCGAGTAATTCATCTAGTTTACAAATTCTAACAAAATTCTGTCTAAACCATGGAAACCGCCCCTGAAAACTGAAAGTAATTAAAGCTCCAAAATCTTTCCTCTTAATTGTTTTCAAAGTAAACAATTTTCTCATTTTCTATTCTTGTAAAATAATGCAAATATAAGAGTTCATTTGTACTGATTCCTTCTTGTTAGTTTATTCCTATTGAGGAGGCATCATATTTTAATACTAATTCCCTCAAACAAATTGTGAACTCCCCCAATTTTATCTTACAGCAAATTTGACAAGCATGCTTTGTGAGGAGTAAGAAAGGACCTGATCAGGGTTGGTTGGTTCTTGTTCTCACTTTATGTCCACACTGGTATATTAATCAGAGTCCTGTAGAATCCTATTGCTCACCTTCCATGAATCCACTTAACTAACTCATTTGCTAGCCAGTTCTATTTTTTTTTAATTTATAGACAAAGAAAATGTGTGAGTTCTCTGAGATCTTTGATGAAATTAAAAGTCACCATTCCTGACACATTTTACCACTTGTGCAAACAAACAGGTATTGCAGAAATAAATACAAAGGCAATTTTTAAAACATGAGAAATGCAAATGATGGCAAAACTGAAGAGGTTTTTCACCTTAGGTAATTTCCCATTTCCACTATAAATCAGTGCAAAATTATGAACTAACCTCATCAGAAACATGTTTTAAAGACTTACCCTCAAGGTGTTCACAAGTCCCCATGGTTCTGTGTAAGATACAAATGTCATTGGCAACTATGACCCAAGAGACAAAAGAGAAGCTGGTGTGATGACACACACTTGTAACCATGTGGGATTTGGAGGTGGGCTTGGTAGAATCAGAATGCCAGGGCCATTCTCCTTTACATAGTGAGTTTGAGGCTGGCCTAAGCTACATGGGACCATGTCACAAAAAACAAAACAAAAGAAAAGTGAGGAGGAGGGGACATGCTCCCAGAGCATACTCTAGCCATTTTCAAGTAGATAAAATAAAATAAACATTTTCGTCCCTAAAAGCAGAAAAGAATGTATTTGGCAAAAGGCAATTAAAATTTAGTATCTTGTTTCAGCTGTTTAGAAGCAAAGATAGCCTCTATTTGAATCAAGTGTTATAAACAACTTTAAATAGTCTAATTCTTCAAAGCAGCTATTTTTTCCTTGGATAAAATGCAGTACCTGTGGTGGCATCAAAATTGTCCCTGCCTAAGTAGACACTAAGAGTCATTATGCGGCTGAATGACTATTTTTTTTTTTCCTTTGTAACAGGATGAGAATACTGGAATACACATATGATCACTCATAGGGAACCCTTCATATCAAGAGATGACAGCAATTAATCATTTGCCATGGTTCACAAGGTATTTTTCTTATGCAATTCATCTCGTCGAATTAATTCTCCAGGAAATTCTGGCACACAGCAAACTGATATGAAACCATGATAAAGCGTTTCGCGAACATGTCATAAATATCAAAGGCACCGGCGTAACAACAGCGGGATGACGTGATGTAATGGGCACAGACAGCGTCCTTGTGAGAAGGATCCACGTGACGCCTCAGGAAACGGCCCAGTGGGTAGAGCACTTGCCTCCTAAGGCCGAGGAACGGAATTTGGATCCTCAGAACCCATTTAAAACTGAACACTGTAGTAACCCATTCGTCATCTCGGTGCTCCCTCTTAGGGATGGACGAAAGAGGCAGGAGAACGGCCAGAGGCTCATAGGACAGCCAGCCTATGAGCAGTAAATAAGAGACCCTCACTTAAACACTGTAGAAGGCTAGGATTGACACCCAAGGTTGCCCTCTACACAAGTGTCTGTGCTCACACACACATGTATACAAGCACATCATGGACACACACATCATGGACACAAACCCAAAGATTCTAAACCAAGCAGGTATACAACGTGAGTTTATTTTAAAAGTAGCTGCTAAAGTATTCAAACACAGCAAATACCAAGATTTTTCTAGGTGGTTTTTAAACTCCTTTGCAGGTGATCTTAACTACTACCTCAAAGTAATTTACACACATTGGAGCAATAAAAAACTAATATATTACTTCTTCCTGCATGAAAGAATCCTAAAAGTACTGAATCTTATGAAACTCTTTTTTTTTTTTTTTAAACTGAACTGGAATTTTTCCTCAGAATTTCTTGGGATGAAGTGAGGATGTGGGAATAGGAAGAAAGAGAAGGTTGAATGAGAATAAAGTACTCGTTAAAAATAGAAGCTTAAAGGTGGTGCACACCTTTAATCCCAGATCTTGGTAGGCAGAGGTAGTTGGATCTTTGTGAGTTAAAGGCCTGACTGGTCTGCATATTGACTTTCAGGCCAGCCAGAGGTAAACAGTGAGACCCTGTCTCAAAATAGAAGGAGCAGAAGGAAAGAGGGAGAGAGGAAGAAGGAGAAAGGGAGAGGGAGACGGTTAAGAGGAATAAAGAGGGATAAGAGGGAGGGAAAGGGAGAGGGAGTAGAAGAGGAAGGAGAAGGAGAGGGAGCTAAGTTACACACAATTCGTATATTAGAGTACTAATGAAACACTGCCACCTGGTGGAATCAGAAGACATAAAAATCTTTTGGATTGCGAGAATATCTGTGGCACTTTTCAATTGGAGTAATAGAAGTTAATCTTCCAAATGTGTGATATATCAAGAAATCCAGTTGTTCATATAAAGGTGCTATTGCCTCTTTCCATGAGTCTGATAATGAGTCCATGTTTATTTAGTAGCAAAGTCTAGGTCTCTGTCAGCGTGTCTCCCCTGTTCACCCACAGGACCCCTCCCTAAGAAGCCTGTGCGTCCTGCTCTTCTCCAACCTCCAACCTCCACCGAGTGTTAGACTGAGACTCGGAAACCACCAAGCTTCCAGGAATGCCCAACGTGTCTACATAACACAGCCTGAGCGAAAATTTCATGGACATGAAAATTCTTGGAAGACTTCGATCATGTTCCTTAAAAATTGTAAGACTTGGTTCTATTCCAAAGATGAGTATAGCTATTTTAATTTTTATGTGTTTTCTGTTTTCAAATGTCTCCTTTTAAAAACTGGAGTTCTGGACAATTTTGAATTTTTATCCCGTTACAAACTCAGCTCACTGGCACGTGATAAAGATAATTCTTTTAAAATATTCATTTAGATGTGATGTACATCGTATTAGATAAGCAGATAGAGAGGTGTTTATAATGCTCTGGGTATGGGATTCTGCACACATCACCATATCACTACAAACCCATCGAAACCATTTGTGTCTATGTCATAGCAAGGTAGCTTTTTGTACATATACAAAGTTTTAGCTAGTTAAATGAGAACATCAGAACCTGTGCATAGAAGTGATATATAGAATTAATATACTACTAATTGACTAATTCATAGATTTCCAAGTCGATAAAGAGTTGAGTGATGTCAGAGACAGCAAATGCACAAGTCATTCACACAGGGACACATGTGAGCTCCTTACAACGCCAACTAGCCTCGTAGTTCAATAACATTTGCTCCAGGTGGAAGGCAACACAGGAGTCCTTCTTTGTGTTAATGTTCAAGGCTATGTCTCACACCAGACCTGCTAATGAAAGCCTTCACCCAGAATCCCATCAGCACCGGCCAGGCAGCAGAGATAAAGTCAACATCCACTCCTAGAGTGCCACTAACGGAGCATGGCAGATACACAGAAAGATGAAGATAATTATAACAGCCTTGTACCCTTAATCCAAACTAACATGTATGTATATGCATGTGGAGTATTGTGATTATATTTTATATTAATATATGTATTAATATATTATATACTAATAGGTTTTTAATAGAGTTGTTAATTTTATAATGTATAACTATGTTTAAGAAATATATATAATAAATATGTTAAAGAAGCTAGCTGTTATAGTTTGAGTGTTTGTATACCTCCAAAATTCATGCCGAAACCAAAGCAATAGTTATCAAGAGGTGGGACCTTCGGGGAGGCAATTAAATCACAGGATGAAATCTTCATGAATGAGATTAGTGCTCTTGTAAAATGGTTTGAGGGGCAGGACAGATGGCTCAGTGGTTAAGAGCACTTGCTGCTCTTATGTGGGACTTAGGCTTTGTTCCCAGTACCCACATGGTGGCGTATAACTGTCTGTAACTCCAGTTCCAGGGGATCAGACGCCTGCTTCTGGCCTCCAATGGACACTGCATACATATGGTACACATACATACATACATGCAAGCATTCATACACATAAAATAAAAATGTTAAATGCTTCTCTTTCCACCATGTGAGAACGAAGCATTCATCTTTTTTCTGTTCTACACTAAGATGAAGGAAGAAGTCAACACCTTAGAATCAGACAGCAGCCCTTCCCAGCTATCTATCCATCCTCTGCCAGATCAACCTCGGGCTTCCTAGCCTCACACACTACGAGAAACAAATTTCCTTCACTTATGAATTACCTAAACCAAGGCATTTTATTATAGAAAGGCAAATAGACTATGACATTACCTCTAACTGATTTCCATATCACAGCAAGACGGATGGAATGAAGATAGCACAGCTCTTTGTAGAATTGAGACTGCCATAGTTCAAACAGAAATCCAAGGAATGCATGGCACTAAGAAAAAAAAGAATTATAGGATGCTGATGAAAAAATTAAAGTATTAACAGCTTGGCTTCGGAAGGAAATGGAAGGAAAAAGTAGACAAAGTATATAATGGCCAGACTATAAAGAACTAGAAAGGCCGAATCAATTTTACACTTTTATTTTCTAAGAGGTAAAAATCCATCAAATAATTCTGATAGCATGAGACATTATCCTACTTAACTTTAGGAAGATGATTCTTATAGAAATATGAGGATTGGATAGAAAAGAAATTCAAGAATGGCAGCACGTGGAAGGCCACTGAGATGACAAGGAGCAATCTAGACATGTATGGCATAAGCACTGGGACGTAAATATGAAAGTCTGTGATGGGCGCAGGGCACATTCTAACTGCAGAATCTAACAGCAATCCTCACACCAATTTTTCATCAGAAGTACCTGGACAACTATAAACTTTTTTCATACTACAGCCAGAACCGGAACTGTTAAATTATAATCTCTAAGAACATGGTAAAGGAAAGAAATCCTTATCATACCTCAGGATCTTACGATGCAGGCATCCCAAAATGCATGCATGCACACATACATACATACATATATGCACATTTCCATAGACTTGCATGGTTAAGATGCAGGATGTTTACATCAGGAACAAAGAAGGAAGCTTGGCAAGGGTTTATGAAGAATTATGGTTCAGATATACTGGCTTTTACATAGTCACATGAATTCCATGTGTAAGACTCTGTGTCAATGTGGATCCCAGAAGAGTTCTCTGAACTAGAAACACACTGTCCTAAGACTGAAGAATGGACTGCTTTCAGAGAACAAACTTAGCATGCAATAGGAGATCTGAAGAAAAAAAGAGCAAAGAGCACTTACCATTCACTCAGTGCTCCGAAAGACGGCAATTGGGGGTTGTCATAGAGATAATTCCCTTTGGTCAGAATTTAAATCACCCTGCCTTACTTATTTACAACAAAGTAAAGAATTCTGTGAAACCAGAGCATGCATTTCAAAGTCAGTGTTATCAAGTGTCACACTAGTCTCTGCCCCACCTTTGTGTTGGGAACCAGAAAACTCAAATGTGTATTCTCACACTTCATTGTCTCACCTCACACAGGAACTCCCTTGTTTCTTCCTGTACTCTAAACAGACATGTTTCCTTTTTATTGGGGTGGGGGGGTGTGAAGATAGGAAGATGACTCTCTGAGGATGTGTTTCTCTCTCTCCACCTTGTGGTACTCTCTCTTGTATCTGTACCCCAGGCTGCCTTCCCTTCTCCTGTGGGTACCTCTCATCTCACTGTAAGAGTGCTGGGATCACAGATGGGACCCACTGTATTGTTGGGATAATCTCTTGTGCACTGTGTAAATGTTGTCATTGTATTATTCAAATGCTGGTTTCTGTACCATCAGAGACCTGAGTACAGACCAGACTTTGGTATTGTTATTTTTATGGCTGCATCGTATTTTGTAAACATGCCCTCCAAAACCTTCTGATTGGTTTAATAAATAGTTAATAGCCTATAGCAAAGTCAGGAGAGCATAGGCAGAACTTCCGAGCAGATAGGAACTCTGGGAAAGAATGGGGCTCAGGGTTTCTCCAGCCAAAAGTGGAGGAAGAAGCAGTGCCAGGACTGAGAGAATGAGAGGCAACAGACCATGTGGCAGAATGCAGATTAGTGTAAAGGGGTTCATTTAAGTTATAAGAGCTAGTTGGGAACAAGCCTAAGCTATGGCCAAGCTTTCATTATTAATAAAAGGTCTCCACATCATTATTCTGGAGCTACCCATTCAAGAAAGTCCCATTATAGTTGGCACCCAATGTTAAGCTGCATCCATATTTCTGCAGACCAGGGATCCAACTCAGCTCCTAAGGTTTATGTGGCTGCTGAGCTATCTCAACCACTAGCCCTCAAAGCAGACAACATTTTTTGTGAGTTTTTAAGCTTATTGATTCTTTGTCAGTTTCATATCATGCACCTCAGTCCTGCTCATCTCCTCATGCCCTCATATCCACCCTTTTCCCTTGCAACCTCCCACCCAAAATACACATGCGCACACACAAAGCATAGAAAACACCTCATCATGGAACCTATAGTATGTCAGTGTGTCCCACAGTACACCCCTCTGTCCACACAACTTCACTTGCAAATGTTCATTGCAATGAGTCATTGGTCTGGTCTGAGGTCTCTGGTTTCTGTTCCACCATCAATAAAGGGTTCTCAGCAGTACTCCTCCTGATTATACTATTGTTACCCTATGTTATGGAGATCCTGCAACTTTTGATCAGCAGGACTGGTCCTTCCATGTGTCCTACCTGTTCCCACATAATATAGATTTTTGAGTTGGGCCAATGCAGAGCCCTGGATAATGCACTGATCTGTTATGTATTCTAAATATTAACTAATTGTTTCCAGAGGCATGCTTGCTGTCTGTTACTTTGCTTGTTAACCATTGTCTCTGATTGGTTGAATAAATGTTGAGGCCTGAGACTATGCAAAGAGAAAGGTAGGAGGGCTAATGTGCATGGGCTTTTGAGGCAGGGAGAGAGATGGGAAGAAGAGGCCAGAGGAGCAGGAAGGAGGAGACAGACCATGGAACATCAGTGTAGTGTGCAGAAAAACAGCCCAGGGGACATGTGTATATGCTATGGGGTTTCATTTGGGGAGTAGAAATATAAACTAGTTTAGATGGGCTAAGATTACACAATCCAGGCCAAGGCTTGTTAATAACCATTAGGTGTTTATGTGTATTTATTTGTAATGGCGGGTTAACGATTAACACCACCGACCCATTAATGACAATATAAATATTGATAATAATTTAATTAATTACTTCTACACATGGATCTGGGACTAGGTTGTAGCTGAGCTGATCAGTGCAGCAGTTTCCTTTATGTGCACTGCCAGGGCAAGCTCTCCAGAACTGTTCTGGGTAGGCCACCCAATGCAGCCATGAGTAGGAGACAGGATCGCCTCTCCTGTTCTCATGCCCTAGGGGTTGGCTCACCTAGAACCAGCTCCACTGTACTGCCCAGTCAAGGGCAGTCGACTTTCCCAAATGCTACAGCCTGTGAGAGGCTGGTATTGTTCTCCCGCTCTCACACCCTTGGGGCTGGGTCACTTGTGCCTTCACCATCAGGACCAGCTCCACTGTGTTGCCTAGGTGAGGTGCAGGTCAATCTTCTTAGTGCTACAGCCAGTGAGCGGGCAGGGCTAGCTCTTCTGACCTCAGGGCCAAACTCTCCAACCACAGGTGGTGTTGGGTGGGGGGGAATGCATCACTCTGCACCCACGCCATTTTACAGCAGATGATGGTAGGGCCAGCTCTCAAGGGCTCTCGTCCTCGGGGCTGGCTCACTGGCATCCTCTTGACCAGGGCCAGCACTACTGTGCTCCCAATTGCTGCAGCCTGTGAGGTACTTAGCCAGCTCTAATGCGTTCACACCCTTGGGGCTGGCTCACCCATGCCTTCACCATCAGGGTGAGCTTCACTGTGTTGCCCAGGTGAGGTACAGGGCCCGCTCTCTAGAGTGTTAGAGTCAGTTATGGGGCAAGGCTAACTCTCCTGTTCTCATGCCCTCAGCGCCAGCTCTCTCAGCTACCACAAGTGTCAAAGGCAGTAGGGGAAAGGGGCATCACCCCTGCACCCACACAACCTCACAGCAGAGAAGTGGCAGGATCCGCTCTCCCACAGTCTGGCCCTCAGGACCAGCTCACCTGGGCCCCCTCCACCAGAGCCAGCTCTACTGTGCTGCCCAGATGAGGAGCAGTGCCCACGCTTCCATGTACTACAGCCAGTGAGGGGTAGGGCCAGGTCACCCCCTCTCATGACCCTGGGGTCAGCTCTCATGACTGCTGCAGGTGGTAAGGGGCAAGGGGAATGGGAATAAGGCATCACCTCCACACCCACACTACCTCACAGCAGACAAGTAGCAAGGCCAGCTCTTGGATGCTCTTGCCCTGAGAGCTGGCTCACCTGCACCCCTGCCACCAGGGTCAGTTCTACTGTGCTGTCCAGGGGAGGTGAAGAGCCTGCTCTCCTGAGGGCTGCAGCTGGTGAGGGGCAGGGACTGCTCTCCCGAGATCATGGCCCTCAGTGGCATTTTGGGCTGAGACCTCAACATGGCTCAGGTGTCAGGGCTGGCCACTCACAACAGGGTACTCCTGTTCACCCTGTAGTCAGTCTCCAATTCCATCTTTCTGCATAATGCTCAAACTGCTCTACTTCTTTTTCTCTCTCATCTGACCACCACATACTCTTACTTGTGGTGTCTCCAGCTTCAGGGTGGCCACATAGATAATGAGTCCCTGCGTAACAACCTCCTCCATCCATGCTACTTGGCATGGAAGCAAACAGTGTCCGTGGCCCACCTGTGCTGTGCACTGAAGGGAAGCCCTCTGAGTAGCATGGTGGCCCTCAGGTCTGTGTCTGTCTTTCTTCTCCTATGCTGCACTGCCTGGATTTGATTTGACTTGATTTGATTTGATTTGATGATTTTTATGAGTCATAGGCATAAGTCAGATTTGGCCACCAACCCAGGCATCAAGCTAGGATAAAGAAAGAACTGCCATCTGCTTTGTCCCCATCTGATATAAGAACAACAACACAAAAAGGTGTCTCTTTTTCAGACAAAAATGTTTTAAATCTATTATATTCATTTCTATGAGAAAGATACTGGGGACACTTTCAGAACACCTGATAAGAACTCCTTATAACTATGAAGGTCATGTCAGAGACAAGGAATGCTGCCAGAGAGTTTGCTATGGCAATCTAATTGAGAGTATTCTTCTCTCCCATGCTGGCCTCAAACTCATAGAGATGTGCCCACTTCTGCTTTCTGAGTGCTGGGATCAAAGGCATGCTCCATGCTAAGCTCAAGAATGAAATTCTAAATGAGAAAACGTAAAATAGGTTTAAAAACAAAACATGGATAAGAATACGCTCTCATTAATAACACATAAATAAATCAGTTCCTTCATTTTTTACAAGTATAGTAAATTAATATGAGATATTAGCACCAGAGAAGAAATAACCAAGACACATAACATATAGTGCTCTTTACTGATTCTGTAAGTTCTCTGTACATCTAAAACTGTAATAAACAGTGTGTATTCAATATAACCCAAAATATGTTTTTTTTTAAGAAATCCACAAGTGAAGCTCAACTATGCTACACACAAAAAGGGGTGGGAATTATTTCCCACAATCAGAAAATATGATGAAATCAACACTTAAATGTGATATAATTGTGGGAATCAGAAAACAAGGCCTGTAACCATATATTCAGTACGGTAAGAATTTAAAGAACATTAACTAATTAAGAGAGAAAGGAAATATGTGAGAAAACTGAATCATCTAAAGATGAAAATACAGGATCTCAGGGGAAATGCCACTGAATGAATCCCTGCCTCAGTGCTGACCTGAAGACCAACGGTGATTTAATGAGAAGCACCGAGGAAGGTCTTGACCACCTGGTAGACACCTGATAATATCCATCTCTTCTGCTCTCTGCTCCATTCACTCATCCAATGGTTAATGAGCAGAAACTACAACATCAAGATGTAAAACGAAAAAAAACACATAATCCGTACTGTAGTAGGGCTTGCAGTCTGGTAGGAAGACCTGTTACACAAAAATTGTCATTGGTCTCTCTTGTTTTAAAATGTGGTAGACACTGTTTATTTATCTACCCAGAACCTACTCCCCCAACTCTTCTTGGTACCCAAAACCACAACTTTCTTCTGGTGGGCAGCAAAATGTTGGGTCAAATTCTATATTAGAAACATGGTGGTTTCATTTTCTTCCTCAAACTGATCTTGGTCAGAATGTTTCACTATGACAACAGAAAAGTTACTGATACAGACAGTCAACCATGACATCTCTGGCCAATTCTAAACATAAAAGAAGTTGGTGGGAGGGGAGACAGTATGGTAATTCCTGAGCTCTCAAGATAAAAAAAAAAAAAAAAAAAAGATTCCTAAGACTGACTTTTCCGTATTTCTGTCTTTTTTTTTTTTTTAATTCCACAGAAGACAGTTTGATGGCCAGATCTCTGACTGCCATCTTATGCGAAAGGTCAAAAAATTGCTGTGAGACTTCTCACTTGGCATTTAATTCTTTCTTTTCTCTAAACTTAACCATATGAACTCCAACTTGGTGGAATCAGTTAGATTCAGAAAATGAGTTAGAGTCTGTAGAAAGTAAACCCAAGGACAATATTGTGAAAGGAACTGAGAAGGAAAAGGGTGTATGGCAAGTTTCTTTCAGTTTGGTTACATAAATTAATAGATTTTTAGGCTCCTTTACATTTCCCAGTTCCCAGTACTTGCAGCTACAGACTCCAATACAATATTACCTGTGATTGCTAATGACTGTCAACTTGACAGGCTCTAGAATCACCTAGGATACACAGCTCTGCATAGACAGATCTAACTGCATAGGAATTTCCAGAGTGTGTTAACTGAAGCAGGAAAGCCAAACCTAAGTGTGGGCAGCATCATTCCGTGGACTGTCCTCCTACATTTCATAAAGGGGAACTTAAATCCTACCACTCTTCCTTCTGCCTCCTGACTATGGATGCAGTGTAATCAGCTGCTTCACACCCCTACCACTGTGCCTTCCCAGACATGATGAACAGCACCCTCAAACTGTAAGCCAAAGTAAACCCTTCCTCCCTTAAGTTGCTTTTTGTTATGTATTTTGTCATAGAAACAAGGTTAGTGACTAATTCGTTACCAATGCGGCTGCAAACTGTAATAAGCTGTAATATGAGGTATGAGGAAAAACAACAGATATGTAGAACAAAAAGACATTAGGTAGGATGGAAAGATGGCTCAGAAGCTAAGAGCACTTACCACTCTTACAGAGGACCAAGGTTCAGCTCCTAACACCTGTATCAGACAGCTCAAAACTGTGTATAGCTCCACTCCCTCTTCTGGCCTCCATGGGTATCTGCACACTTAACAGTATATATAATCTCATATAGGCACAAACACACACATAAAAATAAACCTCTTTCAAAAATATGTTAGGGAAGATGTCTAGGCAAACAAAAACAGGAAACCTAAAAAATAAGTACATGCCAGCCTGAAAGAAACACTGAAAAAATACCTTTCACACCTACATCCCTCAACACCACTATCATATGGCCACTAGGAAATGAGTGTGGTATAAATGCAGTAGGGAAAGGTTTCCTGGGAAAGGTACTAGTGTGAGCAAAGTGTGGAGATCTATCCCAGCACATTGAGATGTCTGAGGCCTCGCACAACAGTCCTAGAGTGAAGGTAAATGGAAATCATGCTCAGTAACAAGCATCCTACAGTTAGGTCATAAAACAGGCATCAGATGGCAACAGAGCTGCCAATACTTTAAAATGGTTACTCTAGCTCTGCCCAGACAGTCCTCCCTTAGGAATCAGAAACCTGAACACATTGTTCAGAAATCTTGTGACTTGGAGGCTCTGTTTACTGGTAACCCCACCCCTTACAGGCAAAAGAACATCTGTCACTCATGAAACTGGCCTGATGACAAACGCGCACGCACGCACGCGCATGCACACACACACACACACACACACACACACACATGCTCACACACACATGCACACACACGCACATGCAAGCGCACGCTCACATGCACACACGCACACTCACACAGACACACGCACACACACGCGCACACGCACACACACGCGCGCACACACATACACACGCACACACACGCGCGCAAACACATACACACACACACTCACATGCACACACATACACACGCACACTCACACGCACACACATACACACTCACACACACACATGCGCGCACACACATACACACTCACACACACGCACTCACACACGCACACGCACACACACACACACACACACTCTCTCCTACCTGACCAGCCTAGGGCTACTCGCCCAACTTCATTATTAGGCAAGGACACAATGGCTAAACTACAAGCTTCCTTTTCCTTCATCCAACTCCTTCCAGAATTTTCCTTCTCCTAGCCTCTGAAAACAATCCCCTCCAGTTCAGCTTTCTTTTAAATTCAAATTGTGTTGTGGAAGTTATTAGTAAGTATAAACTGTAAGACTAGGCCAGCAGAGTAGCTGGCAGCTTGGCAGAGGAGTGGGCGGCCTGGGATGCTTGGACTGAGGGCCTAGAAGCCGCCACAGTCTTTTCCCCAATAATTAAATACACCAAGACCTTTTAATGTTTCAGCGCTTAATCCTTAGCAGGGAAGACTCTCAATTAGCTATTCTAAATTAACCCGAATCACCTAATCCCAAACCGCCATGTTCTTGTGATTACCTTCCAGCATTCTCAAGACGTCTGTCTCCTTCTGTGTCCCTGAGGAAAGAGATTCTCTGTGTGTGTGTATTCATTTATAATGGTGGGACAAGGATTAGGTGATCCTGATTAACTTAGAGTAGCTAATTGAGAGTCTGCCCAGCTAAGGGCTAAGCATTAAAAGGTCTTGGTGTATTTAACTATTGGGGAAAAGACTGTGCCAGCTTCTAGGCCCTCAGTCCAAGCAGTCGCGGGCTGTCGGACTTCCAGACTCCCAGACTCACCTCAAACCCAGGTGAAGCTCCTGCCAAGCTGCTGGTAATTCTACTGGCCTAATATTAATTAACAGAGTTTAGGTTACAGGTAGTGTAGGCCACCCTTGGTCCAGGGGCTCTTTCCCCAGGATAAATCAGGCAACTGGTTAAGGCACTCGAGCCAGGCTACTCCACCGGCCTAATCTTACAATTTATACTTACTAATAACTACAAAAATTAATTAAATTGCAGTTTCAGGGGGCACTCAACAGGGTAAGACATTATGGGTAATCTGATTTTCAAAACTATACAGAAAACTGCAGATTTTGAACCTATGATGCTGGTTGTTGACAATATGGCAATGTTTACTGATGACCTCTATATTGTTTTTCAATCAGACCAGATGTTTTATGCTGTTTACTTTTTTTCCTTTATTGGTTTGTCATAAGGAAGAAGTTTGTTACATAATTAAAAAGTATGGAAATGCAGATTGAGGAGTTTAAGAAAATTCTGACTAGCCAGGTGACTGGAACTAAGAAAATGCCACGTTCTTTCCTAGCTAGGTCTCCACAGCCACCGCGTGTACCAGTAGAAAACCTGGTAGGTAATGGTGCTAACATGGAACCAACTGCGCCCCAGAGGAGCTGTGTGGTACTACATAATCACAATCAGCTTTTCCATTTATGTTTGAGTCTATTGTCTCTTATGGAATGCATTCATCATTCATTAAACAAATGTTAAATAATTGGGCTATACAAAATAGAATCATTCCCCAAGATTGGAAGGGACTGATATCAGCTGTGCTAGAAGGTAGCCAGCAATTATAGTGGTTGTCATGGTGGAGACATGAAGCCACAAAATTAGAGCAACAAAATACGGCAAGGGGAATAAATGTCACACCCACCAAATGCTTGGTGAGGGACCTTATGCTGACATACAGTTACAGACTCAATTTGAAGATATTGTGATAGAACAATGTCGTGTTACAGCTCTGAAAGCATGGGATATGGTTGCTCAGGCTGGGAAAAGGTTTACTTCATTTACCTAGATATTACAAGGTCCTCAGGAAACCTTCTCAGACTTTTTAGGGAGACTGACTTCAGCTGTGGACAGACATGTAAATAACGCTGATGCCAGACAAAATTGAGCATATTTTCATACTTTATATCAAAGAACTAAACTGTGCCAGTCCTGTGAGGGAAAACTACAGAGCTGTTTTGACAGATAAAATCTTTTTAGTGTTCCATCTGGTCAATCTTTAGAAGTTGATTTTCTTTTTAAGGAGGCAAACTTCACCATTCAGAAGAATAATTGTTGAATATTGAACAGTGATTTTCTCTTTGGATAGATCAGAAATGAAATATTAGCATTATGTGGTGAGGTTCACCCATTGCTCTGTAAACACTACTGTAGTTCCTACATAACCTTGGCAGCCTGGCATAAGAGTAGTTTTGATGTGACTTTTGTTTAAAACTAAATGTACACATTTTTTCTCAGTTTTTTTTTTTTAAATGTTAAATGTAATTCTAGTAATGTCCAAAGTAGATGTAGTTGAATAAAACTACTATAAATAAAAAAGTACTTTAAATGTAAAAGGTTCTACTTTGTGAATATGTAAGTGCAGTATAGAATTTTCCTTCATCCATTTATCTCTTTCCTTTAAAATACAACATAGATTGTAACTGGTAGATCTGTCTATATTCTGTTGCTTTTTATATTGCACTGGGAAAGATTTGGCTATATTTTTAGTCATCTGGGATATACTTTAAGAGTTTGTTTTCAGGTAGTCCAAAAGGAAAAATGTTAATATACTTGAATAAATATTAGCCTCAGCCTAAAATGATTTCTTTGATGTAAACACTTTACCAGGAACAGAACTGACAGGTTTTTCTACTTGCTGACTCCCTAATGTATTTTGTTTCATGGTCTTGACTAATTGCCTTTTCCCTTTTGTTTCATGGTCTTGAGGGATTGCCTTTTTCTCTTTTTGTTTATTATCCAAGGGGTTGCCTTTTTCCTGATCTAGCTCTTTAACTATACTACAACCAATGCACCAAAGGGAACATGAACATAGACTTTGTTTCCTGCCAATGAGACACTTTGCCCTAATGGTGCTGCCTTGTAGGACCCCAGTGTATGAGGAGGCTCTTGGCCCTCATATGACTGCTGAACTGGGGCGGGGGAATGTTATGTAGGGACACTCTGCTCCAGAGGAGTGGGATGGAAGGGTTAGGGGGTAGAGGGTGGGAGGCCAGGACTGGGAGGGGTGGAAAGAGGACACTATGATGGAGATGTAACCTGAAGTAATAAATATTTTTTTAAAAAACCACTTTTAGTACCAAGATATACAACTGGACTTTTTTTCTAACAATACAATATCAAGAAGTTATTAGCATTTAAGAACGTTTGATTGGTCTCAGAAAGGCAATGGACTGAAGACCCCTAATTTTATCTGGAAGTCCACTAGAGTTGTATTGTACTTTCAGTGAAGTTTTTTCTTTGTACTTTATATTTTAAATAAAATATTTTTAGAGGAAGAATATACACCTTCATATTTCACAGTGGTAACTAATGTGTCATAAATCCAGGTCACTGATTATTTTTTAAGGTTCTCTCAGACCATTACCTCTATGTGACCCCTGCTTTCTGGCTCTATTGCTTCCTTAACTCACCCTATACACCAGGGGAGAATTTTACACTCTTCACCCAAGTCACACAAGAAACCGGTGGGCTGTTGCTTTCCCAGTCGTGATCGGGAAAATTTTGACAACCTCAGAAGCTGCTACAGGTCTGGCTCCTTGTAGTGGGACTCACAATCTATATCTACCTCAGAAGATCTCTATTTAGTTGGCAGATACCATAAAGCGGTCCACCCTGGCGCTTCAACTGCTGCCGAATAAACTCACCTCTCTAGCCTGGATGGTCCTACACAACTAGAGAGCCCTCAACTTCCTGGCTACCAAAAAGGGAGGCACTTGCTTCTTCTTCAATAAAAAATATGTTGGTACTATCTTAATCAGTCTGACCAAGTGGAAAAGAAGATAAAATACATAAACTGGCTTATAAATCTCAACCTCCATGAGCTAACTCCAACACAGGATGATCAGTATGTCCTCGCTGGGGCCCTGGCACTTACTTCTCCTTGGTCCACTTGTATAACCTTCCCATAAAAGTATTTGTTCTCTGTCTCTTTAGTTGTTTGGGGGGTTTTGTTTTGGTGTTTGTTTGTTTGTTTGTTTGTTTTTTTTAGAAATATCAGTAAAATCACCCAATGGTCAGTGAACCAGAGGCTTTTGACAAAATATCCTCAAGTCTCTTTCCCTTGCCTCCCATCCTAACCTCCTATTTTGGACCACGGTTGCAGCCCACCTCCACCTGTTCAGAGGACAGTTTGGGTGACCAAGTCCAACCTCAATGGCAAAGCTGCCTACCCATCCTTTATTCAGAGAACAGTTGTCCAAGCTATGTGAGGATAGGAAAATCTACAGCATGAATGAAGCCATCAGGGGGGGAAAAATGATGACAAATAGCATTAAACTAATGCAAGAGAAAACTAACTTTAGTCAACTCTATTTAATATTTTTTGAAGTTTCAGGTTATAATAGCCATATTTTAAAAACAAGAAGCTCTGGGGGAGAAAAGACATCAGAAGATAAAATATGACTCCAACAAAATTCATCTATGCTGATACAGCAAGCCATGACCATCCCACTACAGCTGAAACAGAAAAAAAAAAAAAGGATGACAAACCTATACTTAGGAAAATGATAGAGGCTTTAAAAGAAAACAAATCCCTTAACGAATTTAAAGAAATCAGTATTCAACAGATGAAAGCAATGGAGAATTCCATTAAAGACCTCCAAGAAAACACAGTCAAACAGAGGGAAAGAGACAAAGTTATTAAAGAATGGCAGGCATGGACAATCAAATTGGAGAAGGCAATGCATAAAACAGTTCAAGACCTGAAACTGGAAAAGGAAGCAATAAGGAAAACACAAGCGGAGACAATTCTGAAGGTGGAAAACCAAGGAAAGAGAACAGGAACTAGAGACATGAGGATCACCAATAGGATACAGGAGATGGAAGACAGAATTTCAGGCATGGAAGGCAAGATTGAAGAAATCAGTACAACAATCAAAGAAAATAAGAAATCTAAAAATTTCTCACCCATAACATCCAAGAAATCAAGGATTTAATGAAAAGACAGAACCTAAGAATTATAGGCACAGATGAAAGAGAAGACTCCTGATTCCAAGAACCAGCAAACATTTTCAACAAAATCATAGAAGAAAATTTCCCAAATCTAAAGAAACATGCTGGTAAAAGTCCAACAGACATACAGACCGCCAAATAGATTAGATCTGAAAAGAAATTCCTCCTGCCACATAATGATCAAAACTCCAAATATACAGAACAAAGAAAGAATATTAAAAGCTTTCAGAAAAAAAGGAGAAGTAAAATATAATGGCAGACCCATCAGAATTATACCTGACTTTTCCTCACAAAATTTAAAAGTCATAAGGGCCTGGGCAGACATCCTACAACCCCTAAGAGACCAAAGGTGCCAGGCAGACTTCTATACCCAGAAAACCTTTCAAACACCATAGATGAAGAAAACAAAACTAAATTTAAACAATATCTACTCAAAAATCCAGCTCTATAGAAGATTGTAGAAGGAAAATTCCAATCCAGAGAAAATAACTATACCAAAGAAAACCCAGGAAATCAGTAAGTCCACTGCAGCTACACCAAAAGAAATACACAACCACCTACATCAAAATAACAGGAAATAACAATCTATGGTTATTAATATCCATCAACATCAATGGACTCAACCCAATAAAAAGGCACAGGCTTAAAGAATGGATCTGTAAACAAGACCCATCATCTTGCAGCATACAAGAAATGCACCTCACCAACAGATAGACTTTACCTCAGAGTAAAAGGCTAGAGAAAGTTTTTCCAAGCAAACAGTCCCAGGATACAAGCTGGAGCAGCCATCCTAATGACAAATAAAATAGATTTTTTTCCACCAAAATTAATCAAAAAAGATAGGGAAGGATACTACATACTTATCAAAGGAAAAACTCATCAAGATGACATCTAAATACTGAATATCTATACACCAAATAAAAGGGCACCCACATTTGTAAAAGAGATACTACTAAAGTTTAACCCACACTTTAATGGTGGGTGACTTCAACACCCCATATCAAGACAGAAACCAAACAGAAAAATAGTAAGACTACAAAGGTCATGAACCAAATGGACCTAACAGATATCTATAGAACTTTTCACCCAAACACAAAAGAATATATCTTCTTCTCAGCACCTCACAGAACCTTCTCAAATTTGACAATATAGTTGGTCACAAAGCAAGCCTCAACCAATACAAAAAGAAAAAAATTGAAATAACACGTGTATCTTAACAGATCAACATGGATTAGAGCTCAACTTCAACAAAAACAGAAATAACAAATGGCCTACACCTTCACGGGAACTGAACAACTCTCTACTCAATGACACTGGGTCAGGGAATAAATAAAGAAGGAAATCAAAGGCTTCCTAAATATCAATGAAACGAAGGTCCAACATACCCAAATCTATGGGACACAATGAAAGCAATGCTAAGAGAAAAGTTCATAGAACTAAGTGCCTTAAAAAGAAATTGGAGACAACCTATATTAGCAACTTAACAGCACAACTGAAAGCTCTAGAAAAAAAAATCAAACACTCCCAAGAAGAGTAGACAGCAAGACATCATCAAAATCGGGGCTGAAATCAATAACTTAGAAACAAAAGAACAATACAAAGAACTGATGAAACCAAGAGTTGGTTCTTTGAGAAAAATCAACAAAATAGGCAAACCCTTAGCCAAACTAACTACAAGGCAGAAGGAAAATATCCAAATCAACAAAATCAGAAATGAAATGGGAGAAATAACAACAGACACTGAGGAAATCCAAAGAATCGTTAGGTCTTACTTCAAAAACGTGAAATCCACAAAATTGGAAAACCTAAGCAAAATGGACAATTTTCTTGATAGAGTCCATATACCAAAGTTAAATCAAGATCAGGTAAACAAATTAAACAATCCTATATGGTAGGATTAGTGTCAGCTTATAATAGCATAGGGATAGCAAAAGCCTGGATAAAACACTTACTTCTGAAGTGACATGTCCTTGGGAAATTGCCAAAGACCAACAACCTCTTTGATCATATGTGGGGGTGGGGACATGCCCTGAGGCACCTGCCTGAACCTGCGGACTGCCTGTGAATTCATGCCCCTCTCCAAAAAGCTTTTGAAAAAGACTGAGCCTAGGGGCATAACTTGAAAAGAGAGCAAAAGCCTCTGCTGAAGATATTTAAGATATTCAAGATGCACGTGGATAGAGAGCTGGGCTCCTCTTTCTGTTTCACCTCCTCCTGGTCTGGCAGAGAACTCACTTCATTCTCATCAGAAAGCTTCAACCTCTGAGGTTGACCCATTTTGGGTCTGGAGAGGAGACAGATTCTCCTTGGAGCGCTTAGACTCAGAATTATCTTTCCTCAGAGCTCCAGGACTTCGAGCCTTTGCAGGCCATAAGCATCTGAATAGGTGAGCTGCCTGGGAGACTTTTCATGTGTTAAATAATTGGTCTTAAGACCACTAAGGCGATTCCTGCTTGATGAACTGTCTTAGGGTCTGAGGAACAAAATTCAGAGACTTTAAGACTGAAAATTGTATGAAGACCAGCCACCCAAACAGACCCATGCTCAGAGAAAAATATCCTTTTGAGAAACCTTAGGTTAATGTTAAATGCTTGTATTATAGGTACTAAGAAGTTTTAGGTGTTGGGTTTCAGAGTTAGGGTTTGGGTTTAGGATTTAGGAATTTTATAGATAATTGTTAGGTAACTGTTAAGTATTAATAAATATATGTTTGATAAATAAAAATTTACTGTTACAGTCCTATAGACCCTAAGGAAATAGAAACAGTCATTAAAAGTCTCCCAAACCCCCCCCCAAAAAAATATCTCAGGACCAGATGCTTTCACCACAGAATTCTATCAGACCTTCAAAGAAGAACTAATACCAAATCTTCTAAAACTCTTCCACAAAATAGAAATAGAAGGAACATTGTCAAACTCATTCTATGAGGCCACAGTCACCTTGATACATAAACCACACACTGACCCAACAAAGAAAGGGAATTTCAGACCAATTTCCCTCATGAACATAGATGCAAAAATATTCAATAAAACACTTGTAAACCAAATCCAAGAACACATCAAAAGTATCATACACCATGATCAAGTAGGATTCATCCCAGGGATGCAGGAGTGGTTAAACATATGAAAATCCATCAATGTAATCCACCGTATAAACAAGCTGAAAGAAAAAAAAAATACATGATTATCTCACTAGATGCTGAAAAAGCATTTGACAAAATCCAACACCCCTTCATGTTAAAAGTCTTGGAGAGATCAGGCACACAAGCACCATACCTACAAATAATAAAGGCGATATACACCAAGCCAGTAGCCAACATCAAATTAAATGGAGAGAAACTTAAAGCATTTCCCCTAAAATCAGGTGCAAGACAGGGATGCCCACTCTCTCCATATCTCTTCAACATAGTACTTGGAAGTTTTAGCTAGAGCAATAAGACAACTAAAGGAGATTAAGGGGATACAAATTGGAAAGGAAGAAGTCAAAGTATCTCTATTTGCAGATGATATGATACTATACATAAGTGACCCCAAAAATTCCTCTAGAGAAATCCTACAACTGATAAACACCTTCAACAATGTGGCTAGATAAAAAAAAAAAAATCAATTCTAAAAAGTCAGTAGCCCTTCTGTACACAACAGATAAATGGGCTGAGAAAGAAATTAGGGAAATAACATACTTCACAATAGCCACAAATAATATAAAATACCTGGGGGTAACTGTAACCAAGCAAATGAAAAACCTGTACAACAAGAACTTCAAGTCCTTGAAGAAAGAAATGGAAGAAGACATGGAAAGATTTCCCATGCTCATGGGTAGGTAGGATCAACATAACAAAAATGGCCATCCTACCAAAAGCAATATAAGATTCAATGCAATTCCTGTCAAAATACTACCACAATTCTTTACAGACCCTGAAAGAACAATTCTCAAATTCATATGGAAAAACAAAAATTCAGAATACATAAATCAATCCTGTACAATAAAAAATATCTGGAGGTATCACCATCCCTGATTTCAAGCTGTACTACAGAACAATAGTAATAAAAACAGCATGACACTGGGATAGAAACAAACAGGTTGATCAATGGAATTGAATCGAAGACCCAGAAATAAACCTACACTCTTACATTCTCTTAATTTTTGACAAAGAAGCCAAAACCATACAATGGAAAAAGGAAAGCATCTTCACCAAATAGTGCTGGCTTAACTGGATGTCAACAAGTACAAGAATGCAAATATACACATATTTATCACCTTGCACAAAACTTAGGTACAAGTGGATCAAAGACCTTAACATAAAGCCGGACACACTAAATCTAATAGAAGAGAAAGTGGGGAAAAGCCTCAAACTCCTTGGCACAGGTGACAACTTCCTGAACAGAACACCAATAGTTCAGGCTCTAAGACCAACAATCAATAAATAGGACCTTAAGAAACGAAAAAATTTCTGTAAGGCAAAGGACACTGTCAATAGAACAAAACAGCAGCCTACAGATTGGGAAAAGACCTTCACCATCCCCACATCTGACACAGGGCTAAAATCAAAAATATATAAAGAACCAAAGAAATTAAACAGCAAGAAACCAAATAAACCAATCAAAAAAAAAATGGGGCACAGAGCTAAACCAAGAATTCACAAAAGAGGAATCTAGAATGGCCAAGAGACACTTGAAGAAATGCTCAACATCCATAATCATCAGAGAAATGCAACTCAAAATGACTCTGAGATTCCATCCCAAAACTATCAGAATGACTAAGATCAAAAACTCAAATGACAGCACATGTTGGAGAGGTTGTGGAGAAAGGAAAACACTCCTCCATTGCTGGTATGAGCACAAACTTGTGCAACCACTATGGAAATCAGTCTGGCGATATCTTAGAAAACTTGGAATAGCTCTACTTCAAGAACCACCTATACCATTCCTAAGCATATATCCAAATGATTCTTCACCAAATCACAAGGATATTGGCTCAATTATGTTTATAGAAGCTTTATTTGTAATAGCTAGAAACTGGAAACAACCTATATGTCCTTCAAGCGAAAAATGGATTTAAAAATTGTGGTATATTTACACAATGATTTACTCGGCTATCAGAAACAAAGAAATCTTGCAATTTGAAAACAAATGGATGGAACTAGGAAAGCTCATCCTGAGTGAGCTAATCCATACCCAGAAACATACCCCTGGCATGTATTCACTTATGACTGGATGTTAGCCATATAATACAGGATAACTATCATACAACCCACAGACGCAAAGGATCTGGAACCTAGCATAACTATCCTATGAAATACTCCACTCATCAGCAGATCAAAACAGATGCTGAGACACATTAGGTGTGCAAACATTAGGTGGAGCTCTGGGAGTCCTATATAAGAGTTGGAGGAGGAATAGAGAGACCTGGAGGGTCATGATCAATACATGAAGATTAACAGAACCAACTAACCTAGGCCCCTAGAGGCTTACAGACTGAAACACTAACCAAAAAAAAGAAAGATGTTTAGACTTGACCTAGACCCCCTAAACAAATATTTGGGATAGGTAATTTGGTGTGCATACAGACCCTTTGGCAAGTATGGATAGGGCAGACTCAGTCATGGACTTTGTTACCTGCTAGTGGAGCACTTTATCCTAGTGGAGCTGCCATGTTGGGCCCTAGAGCAACAGGAAGCTCTTAGCCCTCATGTAACTGATGAACTGAGGGGGGCTGATATGTAGGGGCACCCCACACCAGAGGAGTAAGATAGGTGGGAGATGAGGTTACTGATAAAGGTATTAAAAATGTTATCAAAAAACAGTTACAGACTGTCCATATTCAGGACACAACAGAAGTTGGCTCTCCAAATTTATAAAGAGGGCCACGCTGATAGAGTAAAACTTACCCTATCATTAAAATAATTAAT
Organism: Lophiomys imhausi; assembly: GCA_907164525.1. Lineage (NCBI taxonomy): Eukaryota > Metazoa > Chordata > Mammalia > Rodentia > Muridae > Lophiomys > Lophiomys imhausi. The sequence goes on along the minus strand of CAJQZJ010033539.1, from coordinate 2,764,622 downwards.
TGACAAATCTTCTTGGACAGGGCAATAGCCCTTAAAAAAACAAAAGTTGCAGGCACTAGATAGAACACCTGGTCCAAGAGCAGCTGGAGGCTCACCATATAGAAGAAAAAAATAGAAAATAAAGATGCTGACAGATCTGAGAGAGCAATCAATAAAGTAATTCAGCCTATGGGTTCCCTACAACCTGAAAATATATTAGAAGCTTTAAGTTTTCATAAAAGGCATCATGTAAATAGTAGAGGTTTAAAGAAAAAAATTGTATATAACCTAGCAACAAGCCAAGGAAATTATGAAAATTTGTTCTAATTGTTCTCTGTTTAATCATGCTCCATTACCTGCTAAAAGTAACCTTGAAGGGAACCAAAGAAATGAAATTTGGCAGATGGATGTGTTTCATTTTGCAGAGTTTGAAAATCAAAATATGTAGAAAATACAATTGCTATCTATTCATGATTTCAATGGGCTTCTGTCCTGAGTTCTGAAAAGGCTGATTCTGTAATTACACATTTATTAAAAGTGATGGCTATCCTCAAAATATATACACTAAAGGTTTGTTTAGCTCCAAAATATCAAAAATAATTTCTTCTTTAATCCGGATTGAAAGGTAATACTTTATATATTATCAAAAAAACAAATTTGCTCCAGGAAAAATATTACCTGACCCCCCCAAAAAAAAGGTAATTGTCCCAGAGTTAGGATTAGGGCAGGGCTCTGTTCTTATCTTTCCAGGAGATTTAAAGCATCCATTCAAGGAATCCAGGGACAACTGGACAACGGAAACCTCAGCAGAAAACAGATCAGACACCAAAGAAGACGAGTGGACCAGATGATCCAGCCTTGCAGACTTCTTCAATAGCAGTTTCCTCAAAAGTCTATAACCACAACAACTCAAAATCGCTAAGATCGTTCAGCTCCACAGACTACTCCAGCCAGATCTTCAGTAAAGTTCTGAAGATCAGCTTCTGTCTATGAACTTCGTAGGACATCTAAATAGCTGAGCACAAAGGGACTGAACATCAAATGATTCTATTAACATTTTTAACCATTTTTCCATTCTTATTTGGGCCCCAAACAGGTTTACTACGTCCCAAATCAGCAGGAAGTCATTTTAAGAGAACAACGTCCCATCCCCAGAAGGTGGGGAGGGTGTTCTTCCCCTTTGGTTATTTGATAGATAATAGAAAATTTTGTTATTTAGGGGAAAAGACTACAAGCTGTTAAATGGTCTTGTTAAATGGGGTTTGGAGGTTAGACCCAGGGACTTCTCTCTTTTGCTTTTCTGTATCCTCCTTTCTCTCCTATATAGGAGTGAACAGACTTGAGAAAAATGGGACATAGACATAGTATAGGAAAGAACAAGAAAAAAGGACAGATTATTGAATATAGCTTTATACCTTTGTATACTGATACAAAATTAATATTATATTTGGCTAAATTGGTATTGATCATTGTATATTAATGCAAAATTAAGATTGTATAGGGCTACATCGGTATTGATCTTTGTATATTGATACAAAATTAAGATTATATTTGGCCACAATGGTATTGACCCTAGTATATTAATGTAAAATTAAGATTGTATTGGGCTACATCGGTACTGATCTTTGTATATTGATACAAAATTAAGATTATATTTGGCCACATTAGTATTGATCTTTGTATATTGATACAAAATTAAGGGTAACGCTTCTTAAAGGTATTGTTCATAGTAATACTTAAAAATGAAATGTCAAGTTTTGACCTCTCGCTACCAACCGACATAAACGGAAACTAATAGTCATGAAAACGTGTCATTTTGTTAGTTACTATGACAGTCTATCACAGTTATTTTCTAAGCTACTCAGAAATCAAGTTGCTAAGAGACAAGCAAGATTTGCTTATCTAAATATAAGAGATAGATAGGGCATCTTCAAAAACCTCAAGAGATCTGCAGAATATGGCATTCAAAGATGTTTTCTTAACTTAAGATTTTTTGATATCGAGACATGTCAGCTCCTGACAGCACCCCCTATATTACTCCAAGTAGAAGATGAGCATCGAAGAATCTCCAGTGGGAGATGATTAAATTGGTGGTAAGCCATTCTCTTGGCAAGAAAAAACACTTGCTTCAACTGTAGACGGACTTCTGTCCAAAAAGGACAAAACTTGGAAGCAGGTAAGTCGACAGCCTAGCTCTGCCAAAACAGGGTAGGTAAGTCCTTCATAATTCCTGCTCTACAACCAATGTCTGTCAGAGAAATGGGGCCAAATGGCTGAAGATTGATGCTGTAATATATGGAGAGAAAATGGGAACTGTCCAGGCAGCCACTGGTATGTCATTTTTTAGTTTTGGAAGCTGCAGGCCCTGCACTTCCTATACAATCAGATATATTTATCCCTCTCAGGTCTCTGAGGTGGTTGAAGAATAGATAGCTAGAGTCTCATAGTTAAATTTTGAGTTGTTTAGGAATCAAGAGGGTGTTATGGATCTAAGAAGATATTTTTAATATTATGAGGCAAGTTAGTATGAAAGCTGAGTTAGATATAGAACTTTAAACTCATGGAGATGGTTAGATAGTAGAATGTTAAAGTCAGGTGCCAAATACATATGGACTGGACATTGGGAATGTATGCTAAGCCATATAACTCTTATAATCGTGGCCTATTTATTTCTGTTGTTTTGTATTGTATTTATAGTTATAAGAAAAAGAACCATTATTTGGACTGAAAGGGAGAGCTGTTGGGGGGAAAAATAAATACATTAAACTAAAAAAAAAAAAAAAAAAAAAAAGAAGGGAAGA